>JZKD02S1620608.1:15174-35673 GCA_000966675.3 Picea glauca
TTAGGACCACACAATGTACCTTTTTGCCTATACTTTTTGCCACCATTATACTCTTGATCACCTACATTTAGACTCATACTATCACTTTATCTGATCATCTCAAAGGTATACAACGCCCCTTCTAATTACTATACGTTTAATCTGTTTTGCATGATATTTTACAACACTCTCGTACTTAACTATTGATTAGAAATGCATAAGTGTCCAAAATTGTAGATTAGCATTTGAGGCCTATTGCTGAAACACAGAACTGTCCAAGGTCGCTATTTCTGAAACACAGAACTGATGCTGAAACACGGAGCTGCTATACAGTCCGAGGTCACAGATGCTGAAACACGGAGATGCCTTATAGTTTGAAGACGCAGATGCCGAAACACATAGCCACTACCAGTCCAGAGTCACATATGCTGAAACATAAAGCTGTTACACAGTCCAGAGCTGCAGGTGCTGAAACACAGAGGAAACTGCTAGAACCGACGATGCTGAAACACAAGGAAGCCGTCATAGTCAGTGGTCAACACAGTCAGAGCACAATTCACATGGCTGAAACAGCCCGTGAATTGCAATGCTGAAACAACATCCACGACAACGAAGAAGAAGCTGTTACACCAGCCGTAACAACAATATCTTATTCATCTCCTGTAATAGCATTTGGTTGCGTAAGAATAGGACGTCCTATGCTGATTTAGAAAGAAGATCCGATTTAGGATAAGGCTCAGATATGCATTGTAATTATTATCGAAGGGATTTCCTCTTTAAATCAGAGGAAATCACCATTCGGGATATCCAAGTTTTGAGGTATTGAAGCAACTCCAGAGAAGCGGGACGCATTCTATTCTTTTCAATTTGTAATGTGATATTTCGACAGATGAATATAATACTTCTTTGAGTATCCTTCTCTAGCCTCTCGTCCAGGGGAATCTTGTGAGAAGGGAGGGCCCACCTTCTTCACAAGATTCACNGATTTACGGGTTGAATTTCTCTTTGAACATATTGACGACATGACAACTGTCTTGGAAATACTAACTCAACAACAAGGATCACAGACCGATTTGTAATCTTATAAAGGATTATGATTAAGAGACAAGTGTATTTTCCAACCTAGACACAAGGTGAGTGAAAGGGTGTCATGTTCAAAAGTGACTCTTCCATGGAATACAGGTTTAGACATATTTCTTTCCCAATATTTTCCCCCACCATTTCTGGCGAGTACCTCTTTATTTTTACACAAGCTTGAGGAGGATAACATATGCTTGAAATGTAAGCTCATCCTTCAGATGAGTCCCTCAGAGTATGTTTAAGGAACCCTAGGAAGGAGTGGTTCAGTCCCACATGGGCCTTTCAATGTTTTTTTTATGTGTCCAAAGAAAGAAAACTCATGGGTTTTTCATGTTTAGAGAGTCTGAAAAACACTTAAAGAAAAATCTGGTCCCATATGGGCCTTTCAATGTTTGTTTAATGAGTCCAAAGAAACAAAACTTAGGGGTTTTTCATGTTTAGAGAGTCTTAAAAACACTTAAAGAGAACTCTCTCAGTTCCTTTTTCGTAAAGTAGTCTGATGAGACCAAAAAAGAGATAAACTATCGCTCAATAGATGTTTTATTCAAATACTTTAATGAGTGTGAAAAGAACAAGGTTGCTCAAAAATATTTTCATGTTTAGAGAGTCTAAAAATATCTTAAAGGGAACTCCAGTGGGTTTCTTTTTCATATAAATTTAACGAGTCTGAAAAAGTGATAAAAGTATACTCGGTTACATTCTCATTGATTTACGAGCATGAGAAAGAACAAAGACTAAACTTGGTAACTTATTCTCATGTATTTATGACCATGAGAAAGAACAAAGACTAAGCTCGGGATTGTTTTCATTTTTACGCAAGATTTAAAACAAAACAAAACTATGCTTGGACCTGGTTTCATTTTTTACGCAATCTTGAACCAGAGGAAACTATGCTTGAGGTAAGTGGTTTCATTTTTACTCAAGATTGAACCACATAAAACTATGCTTGGACTTCCCAACACATAACATAGGGATGATTGGTACTTATCCCCCAGCTTAAGAAACTAGCGACTCTACATTCAACATGAAGTCCAGAGGTTGAAAGCATTTCCCCCCAAGCTTCATTTCATCCAATTGCGAAGGAGAATGAAATGAAGCTTCAAATACTATATGTAGGACTTGACCCAAATGGAGAAGGGGAAGTTGTTTCATTTTTTAACAAGGTTTCCACAAGATGCAGAACTATTCTCATAAGATCTATTTCATTTTTTAATGAGGTTTCTATAGAGATGCAAAAACTATCCTCGTGGCTGGTCTCATTTTTTAATGAGCTTGAAATCAGAAAACCATTCTTAAGAACCTCTGTTTCATTTTTTAATGAGGTTTCCTCAGAGACACAAAAATTATCCTTGGAGTCTCTTTGATCATGGATTCCAAGAGGAAAATGCTTCGGAAGGAGACCATGTCAAGGGAAAAAACTCGGTCATGGCTTCCAAGAGGTCTTCGATGGAAGGAAGAAACACACTCTAGAAGGACACCATGCTGAGGGTCATGAAAATAGTAAATATATCAGTCTCTAACAATCCTATCGAAGAGATCACCGTGTCAACTACTGGATCTAAGTCATCAGAAGTTGAAGCCATGGGCGACAATGCCACATAANATACAGGTTTAGACATATTTCTTTCCCAATTTTTTCCCCCACCATTTCTGGCGAGTACCTCTTTATTTTTACACAAGCTTGAGGAGGATAACATATGCTTGAAATGTAAGCTCATACTTCAGATGAGTCCCTCAGAGTATGTTTAAGGAACCCTAGGAAGGAGTGGTTCAGTCCCACATGGGCCTTTCAATGTTTTTTTTATGAGTCCAAAGAAAGAAAAATCATGGGTTTTTCATGTTTAGAGAGTCTGAAAAACACTTAAAGAAAACTCTGGTCCCATATGGGCCTTTCAATGTTTGTTTAATGAGTCCAAAGAAACAAAACTCAGGGGTTTTTCATGTTTAGAGAGTCTTAAAAACACTTAAAGAGAACTCTCTCAGTTCCTTTTTCGTAAAGTAGTCTGATGAGACCAAAAAAGAGATAAACTATCGCTCAACATATGTTTTATTCAAATACTTTAATGAGCATGAAAAGAACAAGGTTGCTCAGAAATATTTTCATGTTTAGAGAGTCTAAAAAGAGCTTAAAGGGAACTCCAGTGGGTTTCTTTTTCATATAACCTTAACGAGTCTGAAAAAGTGATAAAAGTATACTCGGTTACATTCTCATTGATTTACGAGCATGAGAAAGAACAAAGACTAAACTTGGTAACTTATTCTCCTGTATTTATGACCATGAGAAAGAACAAAGACTAAGCTCGGGATTGTTTTCATTTTTATGCAAGATTTAAAACAAAACAAAACTATGCTTGGACTTGGTTTCATTTTTTACGCAAGCTTGAACCAGAGGAAACTATGCTTGAGGTAAGTGGTTTCATTTTTACTCAATATTGAACCACATAAAACTATGCTTGGACTTCCCAACACATAACATAGGGATGATTGGTACTTATCCCCCAGCTTAAGAAACTAGCGACTCTACATTCAACATGAAGTCCAGAGGTTGAAAGCATTTCCCCCCAAGCTTCATTTCATCCAATTGCGAAGGAGAATGAAATGAAGCTTCAAATACTATATGTAGGACTTGACCCAAATGGAGAAGGGGAAGTTGTTTCATTTTTTAACAAGGTTTCCACAAGACACAGAACTATTCTCATAATATCTATTTCATTTTTTAATGAGGTTTCTATAGAGATGCAAAAACTATCCTCATGGCTGGTCTCATTTTTTAATGAGCTTGAAATCAGAAAACCATTCTTAAGAACCTCTGTTTCATTTTTTAATGAGGTTGCCTCAGAGACACAAAAATTATCCTTGGAGTCTCTTTGATCATGGATTCCAAAGGGAAAATGCTTCGGAAGGAGACCATGTCAAGGAACAAAACTCGGTCATGGCTTCCAAGAGGTCTTCGATGGAAGGAAGAAACACACTCTAGAAGGACACCATGCCGAGGGTCATGAAAAGAGTAAATATATCAGTCTCTAACAATCCTATCGAAGAGATCACCGTGTCAACTACTGGATCTAAGTCATCAGAAGTTGAAGCCATGGGCGACAATGCCACATAATTGACCTGTGGTGGGGGCGATATCGTCTGCATATAAGAACCATTCAGGGAGGCAATTTAGGTGGGGTCAATGAATGAAAGTTGATCAACAGTCACAACCCATCCATCGTGAGGGAACGATATCAAATGAAAAAGAGTAGACACGATAGATTTCATGGCATAGACATAATCTCGCCCAAGGAGTAAAGGAAAATCCAAGGGGACTTAGACTACCATGACGTTAATAAAGACATTTTTCCCTACCAAAGTTACAGGAAACTGAGGAAGGGTCCCTAAAGGTTGACTAGTTCTTTTGTTAAAAGATAACAGATTCTGCGTAACCGGTGAAAGTGGAGGACAACCCAAATATTTCCAAGCAAAAGAGGACAAAATACTAACGGATGCACCTTCATCTATCAGTGTCTGAGGAACATCTCAACCACAANGCTTGAGGAGGATAACATATGCTTGAAATGTAAGCTCATCCTTCAGATGAGTCCCTCAGAGTATGTTTAAGGAACCCTAGGAAGGAGTGGTTCAGTCCCACATGGGCCTTTCAATTTTTTTTTTATGAGTCCAAAGAAAGAAAACTCATGGGTTTTTCATGTTTAGAGAGTCTGAAAAACACTTAAAGAAAACTCTGGTCCCATATGGGCCTTTCAATGTTTGTTTAATGAGTCCAAAGAAACAAAACTCAGGGGTTTTTCATGTTTAGAGAGTCTTAAAAACACTTAAAGAGAACTCTCTTAGTTCCTTTTTCGTAAAGTAGTCTGATGAGACCAAAAAAGAGATAAACTATCGCTCAACAGATGTTTTATTCAAATACTTTGATGAGCGTGAAAAGAACAAGGTTGCTCAGAAATATTTTCATGTTTAGAGAGTCTAAAAAGAGCTTAAAGGGAACTCCAATGGGTTTCTTTTTCATATAACATTAACGAGTCTGAAAAAGTGATAAAAGTATACTCGGTTACATTCTCATTGATTTAAGAGCATGAGAAAGAACAAAGACTAAACTTGGTAACTTATTCTCATGTATTTATGACCATGAGAAAGAACAAAGACTAAGCTCGGGATTGTTTTCATTTTTACGCAATATTTAAAACAAAACAAAACTATGCTTGGACCTGGTTTCATTTTTTACGCAAGCTTGAACCAGAGGAAACTATGCTTGAGGTAAGTGGTTTCATTTTTACTCAAGATTGAACCACATAAAAATATGCTTGGACTTCCCAACACATAACATATGGATGATTGGTACTTATCCCCCAGCTTAAGAAACTAGCGACTCTACATTCAACATGAAGTCCAGAGGTTGAAAGCATTTCCCCCCAAGCTTCATTTCATCCAATTGCGAAGGAGAATGAAATGAAGCTTCAAATACTATATGTAGGACTTGACCCAAATGGAGAAGGGGAAGTTGTTTCATTTTTTAACAAGGTTTCCACAAGACGCAGAACTATTCTCATAAGATCTATTTCATTTTTTAATGAGGTTTCTATAGAGATGCAAAAACTATCCTCGTGGCTGGTCTCATTTTTTAATGAGATTGAAATCAGAAAACCATTCTTAAGAACCTCTGTTTCATTTTTTAATGAGGTTGCCTCAGAGACACAAAAATAATCCTTGGAGTCTCTTTGATCATGGATTCCAAGAGGAAAATGCTTCGGAAGGAGACCATGTCAAGGGACAAAACTCGGTCATGGCTTCCAAGAGGTCTTCGATGGAAGGAAGAAACACACTCTAGAAGAAAACCATGCCGAGGGTCATGAAAATAGTAAATATATCAGTCTCTAAAAATCCTATCGAAGAGATCACCGTGTCAACTACTGGATCTAAGTCATCAGAAGTTGAAGCCATGGGCGACAATGCCACATAATTGACCTGTGGTGGGGGTGATATCGTCTGCATATAAGAACCATTCAGGGAGGCAATCAAGGTGGGGTCAATGAATGAAAGTTGATCAACAGTCACAACCCATCCATCGTGAGGGAAAGATATCAAATGAAAAAGAGTAGACACGATAGATTTCATGGCATAGACATAATCTCGCCCAAGGAGTAAAGGAAAATCCAAGGGGACTTGGACTACCATGACGTTAATAAAGACAGTTTTCCCTACCAAAGTTACAGGAAACTGAGGAAGGGTCCCTAAAGGTTGGCTAGTTCTTTTGTTAAAAGATAACAGATTCTGCGTAACCGGTGAAAGTGGAGGACAACCCAAATATTTCCAAGCAAAAGAGGAAAAAATACTAACGGATGCACCTTCATCTATCAGTGTTTGAGGAACATCTCAACCACAAACCTATACTGTAATCTAGAAAGGAATGTGAGAGGGAAGATGAGGTCAAGTTAGCACACCCCAATCAAAATGGATGGCCTCATAACTTGGAGGGGGTTCCACGGGAGAAGGAGGAATAGCCCCCGATATGGTAGATTCTGTATCAACGAGAAAAACATGGGTAGTATCAGGTTTACTCTCTAGCGGGAGAGTAGGATCAATCGATGGAGAGATCAGATCAACCACTTGGGTTTCATTCTCCAATGAGAGAGTGGGATTGACCAATGATGGGATCAGATCAACCACTTTGTTAACACTCTCTAAAGGGAGAGTGGGATCGACCGACGATGGGATTGGATCAACCACTTTGTCAACTGGTTCAACTAATTACGTGACCATATTGACAACTTGATCAACCAGACTGACCGATGAGGGAACCAGATTGATCATTCCATCAACTATAGGTGGGTTGAGAGAAATCTTGCGATAAGCAGCTAGAAGTTGAGGTTGTGAAACAGTCATGTCTTATAGCAATTTTGAGGCTTTGTCCATATGAGGGAAAAGATGAGTTAGATGACACCCTTTTCATAACATACATGGGAACTTGGCTCTACTTTTTTTCTGCCCAACTATATCATGACTAGTCGACGGGAAGTCATCATCTTGTTGTTTAGAGGCTAACGACATGGGTTTGCGAGGGTGCGTAGAACATACTTCTATAACCTTGGATAGACCAAGGAAATCCTTAAGAATATTTCTACCCTTACAAAGTCTGCAAGGGTACTTGGGCTTACAAGATTTTTGGGTGATCTTGACATCATCAACACTCCCAGCACGATTAATAGTAACTGGTTGTTTCCCAACGTGTTTGATAGTGTTTGGAGGTTTTGACCCTTGTTTATGTTTCTTCTTCTTAATATTTCTTTTCTTCTTCTTCTTCTTATTTACCAGGTTACTAGCTTCAGAACTTTCACTTGACGAAGAAGATGAAATGGAAGGTGACCTTGCAAGCGAATAAGGAGAAGAAGACCTTACTGGTGAAGAAGGTGAAGGATGAACATGAGGTTGATGCTCTTGGGGGGAAGTGCTTACGACAAAAGCACTTATAGCATTCAGGATCACCTGAGTGGAAAACAACCATACTCATAATCCAGTTGTGAGACCTGGAAGGCTCAAAGTAGTGATGTGAGGAGGACCAATGTTTCCGTAAGAAGGAAAAACAAAATGTTCCCCTGGAGCAGAGGTTCCTTCATTGGTCATTTCGGGAAATGACGCCATTAAAAACAAAAATCCAATCTAGAGTCCACTAGGGAGAACAAATAGTACATGCTAAAAATCTAGTAAGAAAGCACGCAAACAAAACCTTTCCACAATGAGCGCATTAGTTGGTGATGAAATCCAACATCAAGAGAACATGTAATAAGGGGATGAGATAGAGCGGGTGGAAAAGTTATGTTGACAACCTTCTTAACGGACTTACACCCTGGTTCAAGCTCCCACACATAATCGTGGGTATACCCTCCAAGGAACTCGAGTGAGTTTGGCCAACGTCGATTCCAGGTACCATGAAGACTTGCCCCTCCACAGTCACCTTGTGTAAATACCCTAAAGATATAGGCCACTAAAGTTACCAATCACTACAATGATGCCTGGGGAAACAGTCGATAGTCTGATCCACGTGAAAGGGCAGGGTATCTAACCCTAAATAAACTTGAAAGGCTTCCACTCATCATTGTGGGTATACCTCTCAAGAGACCCCCATAATACATGTAATCTCTACACCATGAATGACAAAGCAGGGTGAGTAACTTTTCCAGTCTCAATGTGACCTCGTTATTGACCCTTGTGTTNAAAGTGGAGGACAACCCAAATATTTCCAAGCAAAAGAGGACAAAATACTAACGGATGCACCTTCATCTATCAGTGTCTGAGGAACATCTCAACCACAAACCTATACTGTAATCTAGAAAGGAATGTGAGAGGGAAGACGAGGTCAAGTTAGCACACCCCAATCAAAATGGATGGCCTCATAACTTGGAGGGTGTTCCACGGGAGAAGGAGGAATAGCCCCCGATATGGTAGATTCTGTATCAATGAGAAAAACATGGGTAGTATCAGGTTTACTCTCTAGCGGGAGAGTAGGATCAATCGATGGAGAGATCAGATCGACCACTTGGGTTTCATTCTCTAATGAGAGAGTGGGATTGACCGATGATGGGATCGGATCAACCACTTTGTTAACACTCTCTAAAGGGAGAGTGGGATCGACCGACGATGGGATTGGATCAACCACTTTGTCAACTGGTTCAACTAATGATGTGACCGTATTGACCACTTGATCAACCAGACTGACCAATGAGGGAACCAGATTGATCATTCCATCAACTATAGGTGGGTTGAGAGAAAGCTTGCGATAAGAAGCTAGAAGTTGAGGTTGTGAAATAGTCATGTCTTATAGCAATTTTGAGGCTTTTTCCATATCAGGGAAAAGATTAGTTAGATGACACCCTTTGCATAACATACATGGGAACTTGGCTCTACTTTTTTTCTGCCCAACTATATCATGACTAGTCGACGGGAAGTCATCATCTTGTTGCTTAGAGGCTAACGACATGGGTTGGCGAGGGTGCGTAGAACATACTTCTATAACCTTGGATAGACCAAGGAAATCCTTAAGAATATTTCTACCCTTACAAAGTCTGCAAGGGTACTTGGGCTTACAAGTTTTTTGGGTGATCTTGACATCATCAACACTCCCAGCATGATTAACAGTAATTGGTTGTTTCCCAACGTGTTTGACAGTGTTTGGAGGTTTTGACCCTTGTTTATGTTTCTTCTTCTTAATATTTCTTTTCTTCTTCTTCTTCTTATTCACCAGGTTACTAGCTTCAGAACTTTCACTTGACGAAGAAGATGAAATGGAAGGTGACCTTGCAAGAGAATAAGGAGAAGAAGACCTTACTGGTGAAGAAGGTGAAGGATGAACATGAGGTTGATGCTCTTGGGGGGAAGTGCTTACGACAAAAGAACTTATAGCATTCAGGATTACCTGAGTGGAAAACAACCATACTCATAATCTAGTTGTGAGACCTGGAAGGCTCAAAGTAGTGATGTGAGGAGGACCAATGTTTCCGTAAGAAGGAAAAAAAGAATGTTCCCCTGGAGCAGAGGTTCCTTCATTGGTCATTTCGGGAACTGACGCCATTAAAAACAAAAATCCAATCTAGAGTCCACTAGGGATAACAAATAGTACATGCTAAAAATCTAGTAAGCAAGCACGCAAACAAAACCTTTCCACAATGAGCGCATTAGTTGGTGATGAAATCCAACATCAAGAGAACATGTAATAAGGGGATGAGATAGAGCGGGTGGAAAAGTTACGTTGACAACCTGCTTAACGGACTTACACCCTGGTTCAAGCTCCCACACATAATCGTGGGTATACCCTCCAAGGAACTCGAGTGAGTTTGGCCAATGTCGATTCCAGGTACCATGAAGACTTGCCCCTCCATAGTCACCTTGTGTAAATACCCTAAAGATATAGGCCACTAAAGTTACCAATCACTACAACGATGCCTGGGGAAACAATCGATAGTCTGATCCACGTGCAAGGGCAGGGTATCTAGCCCTAAATAAACTTGAAAGGCTTCCACTCATCATTTTGGGTATACCTCTCAAGAGACCCCCATAATACATGTAATCTCTACACCATGAATGACAAAGCAGGGTGAGTAACTTTTCCAGTCTCAATGTGACCTCGTTATTGACCCTTGTGTTAGAAGGGCTTCCTAGGACAAAATGTAGTAAGTGNAACATTTATCATTCCCATATACACAATGTCCCAAAATATATTAAACTCATCAATATCAAGATTCTCAAGAAATGAGAAAAAGGTATTGTACACCAATGCACGATTCATGGCCCCCAAAAAATGTGAATAATCATGCAATTTTGCTACTTCAAATGCAAGGATGTCCCCATTCTAATATAAAGAAAGAAATTAAATATTTTTGTTTCAAAATTTTCACTAAAAGCAATAATGAACTTTGTTAAAACAAAGAAACCCAAACTAAAAGTTTTCTCTTAAAGAGAACTATTCAAAAGAAATTTGATCTTTCCCTAAACAATTCTAAAGAAAACACATGTTTTGTAATTGAAAGACACTCAAAGAAAGAGACTAATCCTTCAAAACCAAACAAAGAAAAGATGGCTAAAAACAACTCAAATAATGTCAAGAAGACTGTAAACAGATCAACATAGGCTCCAAAAGTTCAATCCAGATGATCAAAGCAAAAATGGGCATAAAAAAATGATAAGACCCAATCCAAAAAAGTTTACAAACAAGTTCACAGCCTAGAAGTAGAGTACAGTGTGAGAATTAGTTATTCTCGCTGGCTAGATATAGGTAGGGTGCGAGAAGGTCGCAATGAAGTGAACAGTAGGGTGTGAACATCAATGATTCTCATAGGCCACAGAGAGGTACAGTGCAAGAAGGTTTGTAATCAAGAAAAATTTTAAAAAAGGAGAAAAAGTTTGAGTGAACTTTCAGATCCAGAGACTCTGGATGGATATCCCATAGAATCAAAGACCAGAAAACAAGCAATCAAAGCAAGGGAAACTAGACTAACTAGGAAACAATCCACTCCCCAATGGATTCGTCAATTTTGTTATCGGATAAATCGGTAGGTGCGAACACTAACTGATCTCCCTAGATCCACCTAGACCTAAAACAAAACACACCAGAACATGACACTTTCCTTAAGTTTTAGATATTGAATTTACTAACTAAAGAGGGATGGGTGACATACCATTTAAATGTCACTTCCTCTCGCTATCCCCATCTTAGTTCCATTCCAACACTCATACAATGATGATACTACAAAAGAATGCAACCAACCAAAATTATAGTAATAGCATAAACTCAATATAAGCCTATGTATGTGATCAAGGAATCATACAATAAAACACAACAAGATTTATAGGAAAGAATCATATTACTGTATCATACTAAATGTGAAAGAGATATTACAACCATGGCCTTGATGTCGTAAGGTTCCTTCCAACTTTCCTTTGTTCCCCACGCACTTCCATTCCAAAAATTCTGAGAGCACAGATCTGATAATATTCACAATCTATCTTGACAAAGGAAAAACTCAAAGACACTCCAACCAAGCTAATAATTCCAAGCCAAATCCCACTTATCCCTTCTCAANAACATTTATCATTCCCATATACACAATGTCCCAAAATATATTAAACTCATCAATATCAAGATTCTCAAGAAATGAGAAAAAGGTACTGTACACCAATGCACGATTCATGGCCCCCAAAAAATGTGAATAATCATGCAATTTTGCTACTTCAAATGCAAGGATGTCCCCATTCTAATATAAAGCAAGAAATTAAATCTTTTTGTTTCAAAATTTTCACTAAAAGCAATAATGAACTTTGTTAAAACAAAGAAACCCAAACTAAAAGTTTTCTCTTAAAGAGAACTATTCAAAAKAAATTTGATCTTTCCCTAAACAATTCTAAAGAAAACACATGTTTTGTAATTGAAAGACACTCAAAGAAAGAGACTAATCCTTCAAAACCAAACAAAGAAAAGATGGCTAAAAACAACTCAAATAATGTCAAGCAGACTGTAAACAGATCAACATAGGCTCCAAAAGTTCAATCCAGATGATCAAAGAAAAAATGGGCATAAAAAAATGATAAGACCCAATCCAAAAAAGTTTACAAACAAGTTCACAGCCTAGAAGTAGAGTACAGTGTGAGAATTAGTTATTCTCGCTGGCTAGATACAGGTAGGGTGCGAGAAGGTCGCACTGAACTGAACAGTAGGGTGTGAACATCAATGATTCTCACAGGCCACAGAGAGGTACAGTGCAAGAAGGTTTGTAATCAAGAAAATTTTTGAAAAAGGACAAAAATTTTGAGTGAACTTTCAGATCCAGAGAGTCTGGATGGATATTCCATAGAATCAAAGGCCAGAAAACAAGCAATCAAAGCAAGGGAAACTAGACTAACTAGGAAACAATCCATTCCCCAATGGATTCGTCAATTTTGTTATCGGATAAATCGGTAGGTGTGAACACTAACTGATCTCCCTAGATCCACCTAGACCTAAAACAAAACACACCAGAACATGACACTTTCCTTAAGTTTTAGATATTGAATTTACTAACTAAAGAGGGATGGGTGACATACCATTTAAATGTCACTTCCTCTCGCTATCCCCATCTTAGTTCCATTCCAACACTCATACAATGATGATACTACAAAAGAATGCAACCAACCAAAATTATAGTAATAGCATAAACTCAATATAAGCCTATGTATGTGATCAAGGAATCATACAATAAAACACAACAAGCTTTATAGGAAGGAATCATATTACTGTATCATACTAAATGTGAAAGAGATATTACAACCATGGCCTTGATGTCGTAAGGTTACTTCCAACTGTCCTTTTTTCCCCACACACTTTCATTCCAATAATTCTGAGAGCACAGATTTGATAATATTCACAATCTATCTTGACAAAGGAAAAACTCAAAGACACTCCAACCAAGCTAATAATTCCAAGCCAAATCCCACTTATCCCTTCTCAATGAAAGATCCTCTCCTTTTATAAGCTGAAGAGGATAAGGTGAGGAGGTTAAGATGATCCCACTAAATCATGAAAGCGAGTAAGATCCAAACCATTCGGATGCCACCTCGCCATGGAAGTTTCTCCTTCTAGAAGATTCGAGAAAATGCTCATTTTTCCAACGTGTAAGCATTCTTGCACCCTGCCTATAGAGCAGACTGTGAACTCCTCACGACCTAACTATGATGCAGCCTATGAGAATCTGGCATTCTTGCACCATAGCTATAATGAAGCCTGGGAACTTCCTTTTTTATAAAGTTTTTATAAAGGAAAATGCAACTTCTTTTCTCAGGAAAAGTTCTTCTCTCTTTCTTATTTAGGAACTCGGGCCACTAACCCCTCTGAAGTGAACATATAGGTTTACATCATTAACAGTCATAGGGATGATGAAAATAATGTGTAACATGTATGACCTAAAATTCTTTACTGCTTTATAGACCACGTAGGCTTGCTTGTGTATGGCGGGGTAATTGAGCTCAGCTCCTTGAAGATTTCTGTTCATGAATGACACCGGGGATTCATTGTTTTCGTCGTCCTTCTGATTCAAAACTGCAACTAGTGATTGGTCAGAGGCAAAAGTATAAAGGCTAAAGTCTCTATTGAAATCAGGACTTCACAATATTGGGGCCTGAGATATGGCATCTTTGATATGGTTGAAAGCATCCTTTCGTCCATCATCCCACTTAAACTCAAAATGTTTGCGAATCATTTTTTGTAAGGGTTTGATGATTTTGGCGGAGTCAAGGGTGAATTTCCTTACAAAATTAATTTGCCCGAAAAAAGACTGTATAGCCTTCTTGTTATGGGGTAGCAGGAGTTGAGATATGGATTTAATCCTTTCGGGATCTATTCGAATTCCCACTTGAGATATAATATGACCTAACAACTTAATTTCTTCAACACCAAAGATATTTTTCTTAGGATTGAGTGATATACCGTATTTTTGGCATATTTCAAAAATCTGAGTTAAGTGTTGGATATGTTCCTCTCTATTCTTCGAATACACTGTTACGTCATCTAAATACACTACCACTCACTTACCTATAAGTACCCGAAACACCATGTCTATTTCCCTTTGAAAGGTCTTTCCTGTGCTAATCAAGACGAAAGGCATGCGTTTATAAGCGAAGGTTCCCCATTTGGTCTAGAAGGTATTTTTTAATCGATCTTCCTATGAAACCAACACTTGGTTGTATCCTGAGAAACCATCTAGAAGGGAGAAAAATTTTGAGCCTGACATGGTCTGTAGGAGTTGCTCCATCGGTTGGATAGGATAATTTTCCTTTTCTGAAGCTCTATTGAGATTCTGAAAGTCTATGCATAATCGGGTTTCTCCTGACTTTTTTCTTACTGGAACAAGGTTTGCTAGCTAGGCGGAATGTCTAACTTGGAAAATTATCTTCACATCCAAAAACTTCTTTAACTCTTGATACATTAGGGGTTCCAAGGATGGGTGGTACTTTCAGAGATTTTGTTGAGAAGGTTTGACTTTGGGTTTCAACGGGATGGTGTGTTGAATGATGTGGGTATCATACGTTTTCAAATCTTTATAGGACCAGGCGAACACATCCTAGTATTGTTTGAATAATTTGAGGTAGGATTTCCTCTNAAAGTGGAGGACAACCCAAATATTTCCAAGCAAAAGAGGACAAAATACTAACGGATGCACCTTCATCTATCAGTGTCTGAGGAACATCTCAACCACAAACCTATACTGTAATCTATAAAGGAATGTGAGAGGGAAGACGAGGTCAAGTTAGCACACCCCAATCAAAATGGATGGCCTCATAACTTGGAGGGGGTTCCACGGGAGAAGGAGGAATAGCCCCCGATATGGTAGATTATGTATCAACGAGAAAAACATGGGTAGTATCAGGTTTACTCTCTAGCGGGAGAGTAGGATCAATCAATGGAGAGATCAGATCGACCACTTGGGTTTCATTCTCCAATGAGAGAGTGGGATTGACCGATGATGGGATCGGATCAACCACTTTGTTAACACTCTCTAAAGGGAGAGTGGGATCGACCGACGATGGGATTGGATCAACCACTTTGTCAACTGGTTCAACTAATGACGTGACCGTATTGACCACTTGATCAACCGGACTGACCGATGAGGGAACCAGATTGATCATTCCATCAACTATAGGTGGGTTGAGAGAAAGCTTGCGATAAGCAGCTAGAAGTTGAGGTTGTGAAACAGTCATGTCTTATAGCAATTTTGAGGCTTTGTCCATATGAGGGAAAAGATGAGTTAGATGACACCCTTTGCATAACATACATGGGAACTTGGCTCTACTTTTTTTCTGCCCAACTATATCATGACTAGTCGATGGGAAGTCATCATCTTGTTGTTTAGAGGCTAACGACATGGGTTGGCGAGGGTGCACAGAACATACTTCTATAACCTTGGATAGACCAAGGAAATCCTTAAGAATATTTCTAACCTTACAAAGTCTGCAAGGGTACTTGGGCTTACAAGTTTTTTGGGTGATCTTGACATCATCAACACTCCCAGCACGATTAACAGTAACTGGTTGTTTCCCAACGTGTTTGACAGTGTTTGGAGGTTTTGACCCTTGTTTATGTTTCTTCTTCTTAATATTTCTTTTCTTCTTCTTCTTATTATTCACCAGGTTACTAGCTTCAGAACTTTCACTTGACGAAGAAGATGAAATGGAAGGTGACCTTGCAAGCGAATAAGGAGAAGAAGACCTTACTGGTGAAGAAGGTGAAGGATGAACATGAGGTTGATTCTCTTGGGGGGAAGTGCTTACGACAAAATCACTTATAGCATTCATGATTACCTGAGTGGAAAACAACCATACTCATAATCCAGTTGTGAGACTTGGAAGGATCAAAGTAGTGATGTGAGGAGGACCAATGTTTCCATAAGAAGGAAAAACAAAATGTTCCCCTGGAGCAGAGGTTCCTTCATTGGTCATTTCAGGAACTGACGCCATTAAAAAGAAAAATCCAATCTAGAGTTCACTAGGGAGAACAAATAGTACATGCTAAAAATCTAGTAAGCAAGCATGCAAACAAAACCTTTCCACAATGAGCGCATTAGTTGGTGATGAAATACAACATCAAGAGAACATGTAATAAGGGGATGAGATAGAGCGGGTGGAAAAGTTACGTTGACAACCTGCTTAACGGACTTACACCCTGGTTCAAGCTCCCACACATAATCGTGGGTATACCCTCCAAGGAACTCGAGTGAGTTTGGCCAACGTCGATTCCAGGTACCATGAAGACTTGCCCCTCCACAGTCACCTTGTGTAAATACCCTAAAGATATAGGCCACTAAAGTTACCAATCACTACAACGATGCCTGGGGAAACAGTCGATAGTCTGATCCACGTGCAAGGGCAGGGTATCTAGCCCGAAATCTCTACACCATGAATGACAAAGCAGGGTGAGTAACTTTTCCAGTCTCAATGTGACCTCGTTATTGACCCTTGTGCTAGAAGGGCTTCCTAGGACAAAATGTAGTAAGTGGATTTAAATCTCCCTATCACAAGATACTATGTTTCTTTGTAGATTTGGAAAGTTATATTTCACACCTATTTCAAATCCCTACGACTAATCCAATGTAGGTTTGCTACCAGAAAAGATAAAAATGTCTAATCAATTTTTATAAGCACTTTGTTTTATGGATGTTGTTACTCAATAGAAAAATGGCGTGAACAATATGGTGTTTTGATCGACTCGAAAGTTATGCAAAGAGATGAATATTCAATCTTTTCATTTTGATGAAAGCTATGCTACAACAAGGAGAAAACATTTATCATTCCCATATACACAATGTCCCAAAATATATTAAACTCATCAATATCAAGATTCTCAAGAAATGAGAAAAAGGTACTGTACACCAATGCACGATTCATGGCCCCCAAAAAATGTGAATAATCATGCAATTTTGCTACTTCAAATGCAAGGATGTCCCCATTCTAATATAAAGCAAGAAATTAAATCTTTTTGTTTCAAAATTTTCACTAAAAGCAATAATGAACTTTGTTAAAACAAAGAAACCCAAACTAAAAGTTTTCTCTTAAAGAGAACTATTCAAAATAAATTTGATCTTTCCCTAAACAATTCTAAAGAAAACACATGTTTTGTAATTGAAAGACACTCAAAGAAAGAGACTAATCCTTCAAAACCAAACAAAGAAAAGATGGCTAAAAACAACTCAAATAATGTCAAGAAGACTGTAAACAGATCAACATAGGCTCCAAAAGTTCAATCCAGGTGATCAAAGCAAAAATGGGCATCAAAAAATGATAAGACCCAATCCAAAAAAGTTTACAAACAAGTTTACAAACAAGTTCACAGCCTAGAAGTAGAGTACAGTGTGAGAATTAGTTATTCTCGCTGGCTAGATACAGGTAGGGTGCGAGAAGGTCACAAACTGAACAGTAGGGTGTGAACATCAATGATTCTCACAGGCCACAGAGAGGTACAGTGCAAGAAGGTTTGTAATCAAGAAAATTTTTGAAAAAGGACAAAAAGTTTGAGTGAAATTTCAGATCCAGAGAGTCTGGATGGATATCCCATAGAATCAAAGACCAGAAAACAAGCAATCAAAGAAAGGGAAACTAGACTAACTAGGAAACAATCCATTCCCCAATGGATTTGTCAATTTTGTTATCGGATAAATCGGTAGGTGCGAACACTAAATGATCTCCCTAGATCCACCTAGACCTAAAACAAAATACACCAGAACATGACACTTTCCTTAAGTTTTAGATATTGAATTTACTAACTAAAGAGGGATGGGTGACATACCGTTTAAATGTCACTTCCTCTCGCTATCCCCATCTTAGTTCCATTCCAACACTCATACAATGATGATACTACAAAAGAATGCAACCAGCCAAAATTATAGTAATAGCATAAACTCAATATAAGCCTATGTATGTGATCAAGGAATCATACAATAAAACACAACAAGCTTTATAGGAAAGAATCATATTACTGTATCATACTAAATGTGAAAGAGATATTACAACCATGGCCTTGATGTTGTAAGGTTCCTTCCAACTGTCCTTTGTTCCCCACACACTTCCATTCCAATAATTCTGAGAGCACAGATCTGATAATATTCACAATCTATCTTGACAAAGGAAAAACTCAAAGACACTCCAACCAAGCTAATAATTCCAAGCCAAATCCCACTTATCCCTTCTCAATGAAAGATCCTCTCCTTTTATAAGATGAAGAGGATAAGGTGAGGAGGTTAAGATGATCCCACTAAATCATGAAAGCGAGTAAGATCCAAACCATTCGGATGCCACCTCGCCATGGAAGTTTCTCCTTCTAGAAGATTCGAGAAAATGCTCATTTTTCCAACGTGTAAGCATTCTTGCACCCTGCCTATAGAGCAGACTGTGAACTCCTCACGACCTAACTATGATGCAGCCTATGAGAATCTGGCATTCTCGCACCATAGCTATAATGAAGCCTGGGAACTTCCTTTTTTATAGGGTTTTTATAAAGGAAAATGCAACTTCTTTTCTCAGGAAAAGTTCTTCTCTCTTTCTTATTTAGGAACTCGGGCCACTAACCCCTCTGAAGTCAACATATAGGTTTACATCATTAACAGTCATAGGGATGATGAAAATAATGTGTAACATGTATGACCTAAAATTCTTTACTGCTTTATAGACCGCGTAGGCTTGCTTGTGTATGGAGGGGTAATTGAGCTCAGCTCCTTGAAGGTTGGTGTTCATGAATGACACCGGGGCTTCATTGTTTTCGTCGTCCTTCTGATTCAAAACTGCAACTAGTGATTGGTCAGAGGAAAAAGTATAAAGGTTAAAGTCTCTATTGAAATCAGGACTTCACAATACCGGGGCCTGAGATATGGCATCTTTGATATGGTTGAAACCATCCTTTAGTCCATCATCCCACTTAAACTCAAAATCTTTGCGAATCATTTTTTGTAAGGGTTTGATGATTTTGGCGGAGTCAAAGGTGAATTTCCTTACAAAATTAATTTGCCCAAAAAAAGACTGTATAGCCTTCTTGTTATGGGGTAGCAGGAGTTGAGATATGGATTTAATCCTTTCGGGATCTATTCGAATTCCCACTTGAGATATAATATGACCTAACAACTTAATTTCTTCAACACCAAAGATATTTTTCTTAGGATTGAGTGATATACCGTATTTTTGGCATATTTCAAAAATCTGAGTTAAGTGTTGGATATGTTCCTCTCTATTCTTCGAATACACCGTTACTTCATCTAAATACACTACCACTCACTTACCTATAAGTACCCGAAACACCATGTCTATTTCCCTTTGAAAGGTCTTTCCTGTGCTAATCAAGACGAAAGGCATGCATTTATAAGCGAAGGTTCCCCATTTGGTCTAGAAGGTATTTTTTAATCGGTCTTCCTATGAAACCAACACTTGGTTGTATCCTGAGAAACCATCTAGAAGGGAGAAAATTTTCGAGCCTGACATGGTCTGTAGGAGTTGCTCCATCGGTTGGATAGGATAATTTTCCTTTTCTGAAGCTCTATTGAGATTCCGAAAGTCTATGCATAATCGGGTTTCTCCTGACTTTTTTCTTACTGGAACAAGGTTTGCTAGCTAGGCGGAATGTCTAACTTGGAAAATTATCTTCGCATCTAAAAACTTCCTTAACTCTTGATACATTAGGGGTTCCAAGGATGGGTGGTACTTTCAGAGATTTTTTTGAGAAGGTTTGACTTTGAGTTTCAACGGGATGGTGTGTTGAATGATGCGGGTATCATACGTTTTCAAATCTTTATAGGACCAGGCCAACACATCCTAGTATTGTTTGAATAATTCGAGGTAGGATTTCCTCTCCTCTTTAGATATTTTTTTTTCGAGATTTACATACTTTGGGTTGTCTGGTGTTCCAATATTTACAGTTTCATGGAGGGGGTAGGAGCTAGCAGTCTTTGCATTTTTAGATCCTTTGAATCATTTCTTTAGATCAAACAAATTCTCTATATTTTCTATCCCTTTTGGAATTGTGTGAGCCTTTAGTTTATCCGTGTGTTGACCCTCCCGAGGACTGGTTTCCATTGGTTTCTCTTGGAACTCTTCATCGTCAATAGAGAGGTGTTTGAAGTTGTCATGATTAGTCAAGAAGCTTATGATCTATTCATCCCCCTCAAAGACTTTCCAATTACATATATTATTAGATATCCATGGCTTGTAGAGAAGGTCTACAGTGAGTTGGGAGGCTTTGTAATATTCTAAAGGTGAGAATATTGAAGCATCAGTGGCTAAAGAGTGAGCAAGGATGTTCTTCGCTCTGGGGATCACAATGCTATTGAAAGCTTCAAAGCGTTCTATCAGCCTCTGCACCTCCTACTAGTAGCTCTTAATAAGAGGGGAGTTGCAATGTATAGTGTTTCTCACTTGTCTAATAATGATTTCTGAGTC
>JZKD02S1620608.1:64566-79791 GCA_000966675.3 Picea glauca
CAGTATATCATGCTGAGCTATTGATTTAGTCACTCGTGATTGACCAAGATGTGCATACTCAAGCTCATTCAACCAACAAACAAAAATATGTAGTAGATATATCCAGTCCAATAATAATTTGTCCCCAAAGAAGACCATAGTTACCCCACCCAATAATTTACTTTGCAAAACATCATTCACAGAACATGACATGTGTGAACAACACCCAACATTTGTAACCAATGCCAACCATAATTCAAAACTCCATAAGTGCAATTACTAGTGACTGCATATTAATCAACAATTCGCCATTGTGGGAGAAAATCAATCAACTAAACAAATTGTAGTAGCTATGTGTACCCACACATCCAATTGAATCGGGGCAGAGGCTCTTGCAATAATGAGTATTAATAAGAGTAGAGTGGTTGCATTTTGTGAAAGTGCAATTGGCAACGAAGGGTTTATTCTTATTATCATAGAAATAGTAACCGAGTGCCAAACTATCACAACTGTTACTTGACCAACTAGATGGATCTATACTCAAAATGGTCAGTGATATGAGACCATCCAACACACAAGTGGTAAACCCTACAGGCCAGGTTTGTGCTCCATGTCACCCTCGGACTTGTAGATTTAACGATTTTCACTGTGACTAACACAGGATAGCTATAGAAAACTTCTTTTAATGGTGACAAACCTTGATATTAGTAGTGCATGCACAAAAAGAACCATGATTTATTCATGGATATATGTCAAGTCTGAGACGGTAGGGTTATCACATAAGAGCGAGGCCCCAACCGATTGATAGAGAAGATAAATGCACATAGGGCACAACCCTTGTGGTTCTTAAAGAAACCCCAGGACTGAGGTGATGACAAGGCCGAGCAAGAACAGGAGAGCCATTTTGTGGCTTTTGGTTAGAAAATAGACCAATTCTCAAATAAACAAAAATTAGTGATGAAAAATGATTTCAACCGTTAAATGCAAAAAAATCTAGAGACTGGACAAGTGATGTGCATGCATGGGGACAACCGACCAATCAACCCAACAACCAAAATAACTCCAACTAAGCCAATAGTAACAGAGATCTATCATCATGAAGACTGATAACTTCTACAAAATCAAAAAATTGCAGGAAGAACCATCCATTTCCAAAATTTCACACAGTTGCAACACTCAATACAAAAAAAAACCCATAAATCTGAGCCAACAATCATTTCTTAACCAGAGTGAAGTTAATAATGGCTAAAAAAAACACATACCTATTAATCGAAATCCTTAAGACGAGAGGTGGCCGAGCAGTTTCACCTTGCTAAAATTCTGGAGCATGAACACAATAGCAAGATCAACAATAGTCTAATTAGGGTGGTGGCCAATGGGAAGGGTAAAGGTGACGTGCAATAAATTCTTGTCGCCTCCACCCATACCTCATTAACTCAAACAATACATGCCAACAATTCTCCATTAACACCATTAATCAACATGTATCGAGACTATCACCATATTAAAATCGCATAGCATGAATTACACCATAACATAATTCAAATGTCATATAATTAAGCCATTGCATAACCAATAGCACAATTAACTTGTCAATTTCATCCTCGACCCTCAAATTAACCCTCATGAAATTAACCCTCAAGGCTTTGAAATTTGATTAATCCAACAACCTAGCTAAACCTTGGCCTTTCACCAATTTAGTGGGCTTTATTTCAAGGTCAAATTCCATAATTTTAACAATCCACTTGCTCCTCTTCCCATCTATGTCAGGATGGATAATTGTATCTTTCATTGAGGTTGAAGGGACATATGCAACAATCTTTGAATGTAGAACATATACTCTAAAATCCTTGAGTTCTTTGACCAAAGAATAAGCCTGATTTTCCATGATATCATATCTCATTTTTGTATCCCTCAATGTTCTGTTGAAAAAGGAAATGGGCTACTCTAACCCCTCTATATTATTCTATAGCAAAACAACAACCAATGTGTCAAATGAGTAAAAGGAAAATATCATAAATTCCTTAGAATAGTCAGGGTTGATGAGCACATGTGCTTCAGTCAGATCATTTTTTATTTGGTCAAAAGAATCTCTAGAATCAACAGTCCATGTCACCTCATTTCCCTTTCTAAGCATGAATGTAATGTACTTCACTAATTTAGCAAAGTTAGAGATGAACCTTCTTAGAAAATTGATCTTACCCAAGAAATATTGGACCTCTTTCTTAGATCTAAGAAAAGATAACGTATGGATGGCCTCTAATCTGCTTGGATCAATTCTTACCCCTTCTGCTGACACAATGTGCCCCAATAATTTACCTTCCTTCATAGAAAAACAAGATTTCTTAGGNATTGTCAAGTATAGAGGGTCTATACATCACTTCCACATCATACTTGAGTTTAGGGGGAAAAGGAATTATGAAATTACTTGGTGAAACATCCAAGGAATCTGCTATAGTGTTCTCCTCTCTTGGAACAAATGAGATATTAAAAACTAAGAAGAAACTATCAACAAGATCCAAGTCTTCATTTCTGTAGGTCCTCAACCTGGGGTGTTTATCTTGATACAAATTTTTGACTTGATGGACAATTAACTCAGCATCTCCAAACATTATTATCTCTTCAATATTCATGTCTTTAGCATCCCTCTGAAACCCAAAACAAGAGCCTCATATTATTCCACATTGTTTGTTGTTTCAAATTTAGGATTTTAAGA
Source organism: Picea glauca (assembly GCA_000966675.3). Taxonomy (NCBI): domain Eukaryota; kingdom Viridiplantae; phylum Streptophyta; class Pinopsida; order Pinales; family Pinaceae; genus Picea; species Picea glauca. The sequence continues at coordinate 67,262 of JZKD02S1620608.1, forward strand.
TAGAGATATGATATATTTGGTAGGATAAGTAAAGACTACCCCAACACCAACACCCTCCATAGAATAGGCCCCATCAAACAAATCTTCCAAACAAAGGCATTAGGAGGAGGATATTCACAAGAGGCAATGGATTGATTTTGGATTTCAACAGGTGGTTGAGGATCATCACTGATATGCAACATACTAGATCCAAAATCAGTATCAAGTGAAAAAATAGGGTGGTTGGTAGGATTTGATTCATCACTGATGATGTAGGCTAATTGTTCCTCCCTATAAATCCTTCTATGTTATCCCTCAAAAATAGGAATGGTGGCATATGAAAGGTCCATATGCAAAGTTACCCCTAGTCTTTTGATCCAAGATATTGACAAGAGAATCCCAAACTTAGGGGGGATATCAGGCACCACAATATCCATGACCACACTTCTCATTGGCAATCAGGACAAGGAAACAACCAAGTCTTTAATAACCCCAAGACACTTCACCTTCCTGGAATCAAGTGAGTATAGGTCATGGTAGGTTTTTTTAACCTCCAACCCAAGCTCATCCATGATAGTTTTAGGCATGAGGTTATGATATTCCCTTGAGTCCATCAAACATTTTTGAAACACTTTATCATGAATGTTCAATGATGTGTATAAAGGGGGGGTTGAGTCATCTCTATCCTCTACCAAAGATCCAAAGATGACAACTGGTTTTTCATATTGAAGGTTGACTGAGTCTCTAGAATTAGAGGAAGGTTCAGGCTATAGCAGTTTGGAAAGGTACCTTTTGAACTCCTCATTCTTAATTATCTCCAAAAAATGTATAGGGATTTTAATTTTTTGAATCTCATTCTCAAAGCTAAAAGAGGAGAGAGGATTTAGAATCTCCTTAATTTCTAGGGTACGGATATTAACAAATGCTTGGGGGTTTGTGCCTCTTTTTATTTACTACTAGTTGCCACACCCTTATCGGGATTCTCTGCTCTAGTAGGTTGATCAGACTTGTCAGGCTTCCCCTCTTTCTTCTTTGAACTTAGGTTGTATCTGTTTGGATTTCCACCGGTCCTTTATCCTTTTCCTAATTCATTTAGGTGGCTATCCATGAGAGACTCTTCATATGCAGATTGGGTTAAATGAGGAGATGAAGAGATTTCATCAAGACAATGGATTTCATGATCAACTTCTTCCTCCTCTCCTTCTTCATCAATAAGAAGTTTATTTTGGAGAGGGGCTTGGATTATTTGATCATCCCTATCCCCATTTATTTGATATCTTTGGAGGTTCTGAGGGGCATTATTGGGTATTCTGAAATTACCCTTGTTATCAACATTATGTGTGTTCCTATAGCTCTGCTTTCCTTAAAGATTCAACTTCTCTATTTCTATAGAAAGTGATTTTACAATTTTTGTTAATTCATCCACTTGAGGGTGGGTATAAGAGGAATCAGAGGTTGAAGTTTCAACCCTATATTTTCTTCTGTCTCTATCATATTTACTCCTAAGTTTGTCAAATGTCAATATATTAGACTCTACTTCAAGGGATGCATCTTGCATATGAGATAAAGAGGTAGCTCTTGTTTCTCTCAACAAGAGGCAAAACTTAGGGTCAAAAGAGTTGGCATAAGTGATATTGGAAGAGGTTTCTATAGGATTTATTTTAGTGGGAATATCATTGTACATTTTATTAAATATTTTTGAGAAGTCTGAAACAAATTCCCCTTCTTTCCTATTAAGTGACCCAAATTTTGTAATGTAATAAAGAAAATATTTTTTATCCCCCCTGTTATCTCCTCAAATAAATCAATCAAGATTTTTCTTTTTAGGTGATAGAGAGTCTTTTAAAAATGTACTTGTTAAATTTTTAAAGGTTCATTTTTCGAAGCTTTACTCATGTAATAAGTTTTAAATAAAAGTTCGTTTAATTTTTGCTAGATCAAATTCAAATCTTAGGTTTCAATGGCTTAGGGGAACATATCAATTGTTCAATAGCCACCGAAATCCTTAGTTTTCAGGAGCTTAAATAAAGGAATCCAAGGCTATTTTAGCCACCGAAACCATTGAAGTAGGCAAAGACCAAGCATGTCATATCACATGTTTCAAATGATGGGTTCAGTGTTTCCATGATTGCACAAGCCACCGAAAGGACTGGAGAAGAAATCGTTCATGACCGAAAAGCTGATCTCGCCATGATATGAACAAATCTCTCCTGATCACTATATCATTAAGTTATACATTGATGTACTTCCCATTGATTTCAGTTAATTCACCATGACATCTGCACATCATCAACCATTTCACCGCACTCCTTGCAATCGGTGCAACGATAAAAAACTCCCCCCAGTTATCTCAGTTTTAGCCTAGTCGAGCCAATTATCACTAAGTTTACGCATTGTAACTCTGCCTGAAATCCACTCGTTCGATCACGGGTGTGAGAAAATGTCGTGGAAAATGAAGAAAGGAACTTCGACACTGAGCAAGGAGATTGAAGATATCAAGTACTTGTAAGGTCATCCCGAGGTATGTCAAATGTTCAAAGACACAGGGTGTTATAATTTTTGTCAAAAATTAAAAAACTTTCATCAGCAGGTGGCAGAGGCTTTTGCTCTAAGTTTCGATGGAAAGAAAGCAATCATCAGCCAGGATGAATTTGAAATTGATGAATCCCTCATAGCCGAAGTCACAAAGATTCCCATGACTGGAGAGAATTGGTTCAAAACAACTGTGATTAAGAATATTGAGTTCAGGTCTTATTTAAAACCAGAACACAGGGGTTTGATTTGGAAGAAAGATATTCCTGTATCTTTCCTTGAAGAGAAATGGAAACAGTTATTGAAGGCTATAATGGTTTATATAACCTATGAAGGGTGATACAACAAGGTCATGATGTATCATTTCAAACTTATAAACCATTTGACAGGAAGAAACCCACTTAATCTGCCCTATTACCTCCACTGAAGCTTATCCAAGATGGCTCATCAAGTCAAGGCCAAACCCAGTCAAGTTGCAGGTATATTATCCCACCATAGTTTAATGAAATTGTTGGTTTGTAAGTTGTTGCAAAGAAAGGGTAAATAATGGAATTTTTTCCTATTCTGAAATGATTTTTACACTGAGGTTCAACCAAAGGGAAAAAAGAGTCCTCATTCTAGGAAATACTCCACTCCCAAAAGCGGAAGGAGAAGGAGGAGAGATATCTCTCCAAACCCAGTCAATCAACCCTCTCCTTCCTCCAAGTTGGGCAAAACGAAGAAGAAATTGAATTTTAATAGTGAGGAAGAAAAGGTCAGTGAAGTCCCAATGAACAAAAACATTCTCAATCTCCCATACTCAGACTCAGAAAATGAAGAGAAACAATTGGAAACAGGGCATGAGGATTCAGTTACCACGGGGCATGAAAACTCTATTTTTGTGGACATATACACAACAAATTATGAGAACTTTCCATCACATACTCCCCAAGAAGAACAAGAGCCACAAGTTGTAGAGGCCCCATCTAGCAAATGAGTAAATTAGAATAAATCAAAAGAGATCAAGAAGCTTAAGAAGAAGCTAGACAAGCAAGAGCTGCTTGAAAGGGTAATAAAAACCAGGTATGAAACCCTATAAAAAAACTTTGCAGGAAGAAATGCAGCTTTTGAAAGACTAGCCCATGAAAGCATAAACGAGAAGAAAAAGAAAAACAAGATTGTAAAGGACTACAACAGCTTATGGAGAGTAGTCTAGGGTTTGAAGAAAAAGGTCAGGGCTTTGAGGAAAAAATAAATGGCTTCAAAACACCAAGCTCATGATTCTCTTGATACCCTTGCAGAAGTGGCAGTTCAATGCAATGAACCAAAAGCAGCCAGTAACCCCACAAATATTGAGCAATAGACAGAAACCTAAAAAAGATCAGCCCTGAGGCGTTTTTGAGCTGAGACAAGGGTATTTTTGAAATTTTGATAATCTCAGGTTTCAGTGGCTTAGGAGAACATATCGATTGTTCATTAGCCACCAAAAGTAGAGGTTTTGGTAGTCAATCAGCCCGAATTCCTTTTTCCCTAACTACCGAAAGAACTGATAAGGGAAAAAGATAATGTTTTTGCATAGATCCAAATTTTTCTTGCTCAAAAGACTCAAAAATGGTTCCAATCATTGGAGGATAATTAATGACATCTTTATCAAGTGTTTGTTTTGGTTTTGGAGATGTTTTAAAAGACAGAAAAGGTAAGCAACAATTAGCTATTGTCAAGGAGATAAGACTGTTGACTGACCATAGTTGTCAAGCTCGACTCCTCCCATATCATATGAGATCCAACAGCCTCAAAAGGCTTATTACACCTACCTAGAATCTGAAGAACTTAAAGAGCAATTGAGAAGTTAAATTGATCTAGTCTACTTAAGATAATTATTGATTTTCTATATTTGGAAACGTTTGATTTAGTAATATAGGATCTGGAAACTGTTTGTAAAAGGCTATAAAACCAAGAACATATGATGAACACGGGGTTCGATTTTGGGTTCTATAATCTACTATTTTTTGTATGAAAGACATGTCACACTTTCTTTAATATATTAAGCCTGCAAGCTTCTTTCATTTGCTATTGTCAGACCCTCCTTCATCTTTGTCTATGCATATGAGTTGAAATTGTTCTTTTGTCTATGTTTAATGGTNGATAAAAAACTCCCCCCAGTTATCTCAGTTTTAGCCTAGTCGAGCCAATTATCACTAAGTTTACGCATTGTAACTCTGCCTGAAATCCACTCGTTCGATCACGGGTGTGAGAAAACTTCGTGGAAAATGAAGAAAGGAACATCGACACTGAGCAAGGAGCTTGAAGATATCAAGTACTTGGAAGGTCATCCCGAGGTATGTCAAATGTTCAAAGACACAGGGTGTTATAATTTTTGTCAAAAATTACAAAACTTTCATCAGCAGGTGGCAGAGGCTTTTGCTCTAAGTTTCGATGGAAAGAAAGCGATCATCAGCCAGGATGAATTTGAAATTGATGAATCCCTCATAGCCGAAGTCACAGAGATTCCCATGACTGGAGAGAATTGGTTCAAAACAACTGTGATTAAGAATATTGAGTTCGGGTCTTATTTAAAACCAGAACACAGGGGTTTGATTTGGAAGAAAGATATTCCTGTATCTTTCCTTGAAGAGAAATGGAAACAGTTATTGAAGGCTATAATGGTTTATATAACCTATGAAGGGTGATACAACAAGGTCATGATGTATCATTTCAAACTTATAAACCATTTGACAGGAAGAAACCCACTTAATCTGCCCTATTACCTCCACTGAAGCTTATCCAAGATGGCTCATCAAGTCAAGGCCAAACCCAGTCAAGTTGCAGGTATATTATCCCACCATAGTTTAATGAAATTGTTGGTTTGTAAGTTGTTGCAAAGAAAGGGTAAATAATGGAATTTTTTCCTATTCTGGAATGATTTTTAGACTAAGGTTCAACCAGAGGGAAAAAAGAGTCCTCATTCTAGGAAATACTCCACTCCCAGAAGCGGAAGGAGAAGGAGGAGAGATATCTCTCCAACCCCAGTCAATCAACCCTCTCCTTCCTCCAAGTTGGGCAAAATGAAGAAGAAATTGAATTTTAATAGTGAGGAAGAAAAGGTCAGTGAAGTCCCAGTGAACAAAAACATTCTCAATCTCCCATACTCAGACTCAGAAAATGAAGAGAAACAATTGGAAACAGGGCATGAGGATTCAGTTACCATGGGGCATGAAAAATCTATTTTTGTGGACATATAAACAACAAATTATGAGAACTTTCCATCACATACTCCCCAAGAAGAACAAGAGCCACAAGTTGTAGAGGCCCCATCTAGCAAATGAGTAAATCAAAATAAATCAAAAGAGATCAAGAAGCTTAAGAAGAAGCTAGACGAGCAAGAGCTGCTTGAAAGGGTAATAAAAACCAGGTATGAAACCCTATAAAAAAACTTTGCAGGAAGAAATGCAGCTTTGGAAAGACTAGCCCATGAAAGCATAAACGAGAAGAAAAAGAAAAACAAGATTGTAAAGGACTACAATAGCTTATGGAGAGTAGTCCAGGGTTTGAAGAAAAAGTTCAGGGCTTTGAGGAAAAAATAAATGGCTTCAAAACACCAAGCTCATGATTCTCTTGATACCCTTGCAGAAGTGGAAGTTCAATGCAATGAACCAGAAGTAGCCAGTAACCCCACAAATATTGAGCAATAGACAGAAACCTAAAAAAGATCAGCCCTGAGGCGTTTTTGAGCTGAGACAAGGGTATTTTTGAAATTTTGATAATCTCAGGTTTCGGTGGCTTAGGAGAACATATCGATTGTTCATTAGCCACCAAAAGTAGAGGTTTTGGTAGTCAATCAGCCCAAATTCCTTTTTCCCTAACTACCGAAAGCACTGATAAGGGAAAAAGATAATGTTTTTGCATAGATCCAAATTTTTCTTGCTCAAAAGACTAAAAAATGGTTCCAATCATTGGAGGATAATTAATGACATCTTTATCAAGTGTTTGTTTTGGTTTTGGAGATGTTTTAAAAGACAGAAAAGGTAAGCAACAATTAGCTATTGTCAAGGAGATAAGACTGTTGACTGACCATAGTTGTCAAGCTCGACTCCTCCCATATCATATGAGATCCAACAGCCTCAAAAGGCTTATTACACCTACCTAGAATCTGAAGAACTTAAAGAGCAATTGAGAAGTTAAATTGATCTAGTCTACTTAAGATAATTATTGATTTTCTATATTTGGAAACGTTTGATTTAGTAATATAGGATCTGGAAACTGTTTGTAAAAGGCTATAAAACCAAGAACATATGATGAACACGGGGTTCGATTTTGGGTTCTATAATCTACTATTTTTTGTATGAAAGACATGTCACACTTTCTTTAATATATTAAGCCTGCAAGCTTCTTTCATTTGCTATTGTCAGACCCTCCTTCATCTTTGTCTATGCATATGAGTTGAAATTGTTCTTTTGTCTATGTTTAATGGTCCCATGGTAACTATCATCTTACTTTTGACCGTTAAGCAAGAATCATAAGCATCTTTGGCTAGTTTGTTGACCCATCATATGTATTGCCTATGTATGTTCTGGTTAACTGATTGGTATTCTTATCCATTTTTTTTACAAACCTATTTGATAATAGCTATTGAAGGCCTTGTATTGGATGAATATGAAGGTACAATCCAGAGATTAAGATATTCATCTTGATCCAAACCCACACTTATTATTGATAAAATAGTTACCAAAAGGATTAAGTTACTAGGCATCTCTGACATACAGCCTAGGAGATTTTCTTGGAGTGATAACAAATTGACACCATTGCCGGAGAGAGGAGATTGAAGTTCAGCTTCCTTGGGAGATGACATAGATCCAAATTTGATGATAGACAAAGACTGGACATTATTTGGTTGAAATTGTCTATTCGGCGACTCCATGAAGGATGAATTCAGTGGAAATTCCATTGTTCATAAATCTGTTGGCGATTCCACTAGTATGAAATGAACAAGAGGTATGCATTTTGCAATTTCTCAAGTATTTCTGGTTACCCTCATCCAGTACCTAGTAAATATGAATGGGAACATAGCCTTCCCAAATTTCGAGGAGAAGAATGGGAGGATCCAGCTGAACATTTGTTAGGTTTTCATGAGTTTATTGATCGGCTCCAGATCATACATGCGGATGTTCAAATTAAACTTTTCAAGTATCCATTAGAGGGTATTTCTCTTGACTAGTGTTGGTCTCTCCCATATGCAAGTGTTAGCTCTTTGTCTGGTTTTCATGCATCTTTTAATTCCTTTTGTAAAGAGTATTTTCCAGCTGAACATCTTTTTGAAGGATGTTGTGAAGAGTTTTCTTCGTATCATAAAGATCTTGCTTGTCGCAAAAATCAAATTAGTGATAAAGATTTTATTATAGAAAAAGGCATTCACCTTGGAGACCAAGAGGTATTGAATGATTGTAATGACATAGAAACATCTAACATCATATCAAATGTATCTTTTGTTTTAGATATTCATGAAAATCAACATATATCTTTTGAAAGGAAATTCAGTAAAAAGGGACAGATAACTTCACCAGGGTACTAAATAGGCTTGCTGGAAGTGAAGTAATATATGAGGTATCTGTAAGGTTGTCATAATAAAACATCACTTTACTCTAGTTACAATTTTTTTGAAACCAGATCTGCATCCCAAGTCCACACAGGGCTCCCCATTTAAAACTATGAATTTTGCTTCGTTTGATGCAAGCCGAAAGCCACAAAATATGTTAAGTTTCCTAGGATTGTTTTGATCATTTTAATGCTAACTTATTTTCAGTAACGAGAAGGAGAAGATCGTGAATGGAACTGTAACTGATCTCACAACAAATGAGAGTTTTGAAAAGATTTTCAGAAGTAAGGATGAAATCTCTTTTTCCTCTGTATCCCATTCCTTAGCAGTTTCTGCAAAGATAAACCCTTGACTCCATTAACCCAATAAAGGCACTAAGTCTACATGTTCTCCTCATCCCACAAGGAGACGAGGTCCCCAATTGGAGCCTATGTTCAAACATATATTAAATTTTCTAAAATAAAAAAATAAATCCTCCCTTTTTCAGGTTTCAGCTTTTCACGAAGCATAACCCTCACTGTCATTTCCAAAATGCTAGTACCGAAATCTCAACAAACTTTATTCTTTAAATAATAAAGGTAAATGTTATAAAATATTATAAAATCCCATCGCATTTTCTATAAAGTTATTTTAATCATGATAAGATTTAAACCTAATAGAGTTAAGATTAACTTTAAAGGGTCTTCGGGATTCAGGGTTTGCTGAGAACATATATTTCAATACATATTGAATCCTGAAATCCTGATCGCCAATTTCCCGAAAGAGTGAGAGTTAGTCCAAATTATGATTAATTAATTCGCTAACACAAAAAGTTAAGGCTTAATTTAATAATATCGCGATTTCAGGATTCAGGGTTCAACGATAACATATCTCTTGTCAACACAATCCCCAAAATCCTGAAACGCGAAATCCTAACCCATAATTTGTGTTAAACTGTTAATCATGGTTAATCCTTAATCTTAGTTAATTGATTCACGAATATCAAAAGTTAAGGATTAAGTTAATCATTTCGCATTTTCAGAAATTGGGATTCATCGATGACATACTTCCTGTCAACATGATCCCCGAAATCCCAAAACGCTTAATACCGATCAATTAATAAATCAAAATGAAATTAAGTCCCAATTTAAAAATGTCGCAATTTTACAGTTTCAGAAATCGGGATTCAATGATAACATACCTCTTGTCAACATGATCCCCAAAGTTCGAAAATTGTGAAATCGTGACATTTTATCTCTGCAGAAACTGCTAAGGAAGGGGATACAGAGGAAAAAGAGATTTCATCCTTACTTCTGAAAAGCTTTTCAAAACTCTCATTTGTTGTGAGCTTAGTTATAGTTCCATTCATGATCTTCTCCTTCTCATTACTAAAAATAATTTAGTGTTAATATGATCAAAACAATCCTAGGAAAATCAACAGATTTTGTGGTTTTCGACTTGCATCAAACAAAGCAAAATTCATAGTTTTAAATAGGGAGCCCTATCTGGACTGGGGATGTAGATCTAGTTTTGAACAAACTGGTAACTAGAGTACAGTGATATTTAAGTATGTCAACCTTACAGATACCTCAGATATTGCTTCACTGCCAGCGAGCCTGTTTAGTGCCCTGGTGAAGTTATCTGTCCCTTTTTACTGAATTTCCTTTCATCACTTCGAATCCTAATTGTGCATTTAACCTCAGATATTGCTTCACTACCAGCGGGCCTGTTCAGTACCCCAGTGAAGTTATCTGTCCCTTTTTACTAAGACAAGGGAAATCATTTAAATGAATTTCCTTTCATAGTCTTTTGGACTAGATGGGGGCAATCAAATATGAATTTCCTTTCACCATCTGTTTTATATTTTACTTTTTGGATACGAAGTGGGGGAAATCAGTGGTATTTAACATACCAGGGATGGTATCTGTGTAAAATTGTAGTAGAGGTCTGTCAACTTTGTTCTTATTACTCTAGACCAACCTTCTCTTAACTTTCAAAACACTTTAGTCTGCAGAGAAAAAGGAAGATTAATTTCAGGGGTCTTCCTTCGAGGAAGCTTAAATCTTTAGAAAAATGTTGAGAAACCTAGGAGAGTCAGGATCGGCCTAAGCATAACTTTGTTTAGTCGGAGAGTGAAGAGTTATGAGAGATGGTCTACATTTTAAGAACTGTTTTTCAGCTGCAAAAGTTAAGACGTAAACTCTTCTCCCTCTGTGGAAAACCCAGAAAGATGTTTAGTATTTTAAGAAGGCCAAACCGAGGGTAGAAAGGGGTGATGGAGAAAAGGCTTGGAAATCGACAAACAAGGGTCATGAATTAAACCGAAGTCTTGAAACTCCTTCTCAGAGATGCTTTTCTCTTTTGTTTATTTTAATTAATTCTTATCTTTATCTAGGTGAAAATCTTAGAGTCTAAAGTGAGAAATCATTCTTTTAGTGACATATCACACTTATGAGACAATCACCGTGTTTTTTTCTAAAAACCTTTGTTTGAAAAATAGACTTCTCTGGAATTCATACCTTCGCCTTACCATTTTCATTTTCTTTTGAAATAACAAAAAATCTTTTCCATCACCTATTTTTGGCGAATTTATCTTCCAATATATGAGTATTTGTTTCTCGCTTCTCACTTGTTTGAGTTGCAAGCCAGGATCCTGTAAGGGAAAAATACGAAGAGTATCATGGCTTTTTAAAAGAATTGAATGCATCGAAAGTTTTTGTATCCCTATTTTTAGAAAATTATTAACCTATTTATTTTATATATATTTAGAAAACTTACCAAAGAAAATTATGAAATAAAAAGAATTAACAAACCAGTATATACAGTGGGAATTCTAGAAAACAATTATTCCATATAATGTTTTAAATAATGCCCATTGACCGGGGCATTGAAGATTTTACCATCCAAATTTTCTAATAAAAATGAATTTTTTCCTTCAGGAGATGCAACCTTGAATGGTTCGTACCAGATATGATCAAATTTACCATTTTTTCTCGAGTCCTCCTTCTTGGTGTCCCATTTTAAAACCAAGTCTCCAGGGAGAAAATCCCTGTCTTTGGCCTTACGATCGAATAATGCTTTCATTTCATCCTGATATTTCTGTAGCCTTTCATCCACTTCCACCCTGTGCTGTTGGACTTCAATCAGCTGACTTATCCTTCTTGTGACATGATTTGGTTCTTCCTTCTCATCTTGCCAAAGCTTCATTATTTATAGGTAACACTACATCAGTCCCGTACACCATTTGGAAAGGAGAAGTGCCGATAGACTTTTTCGTGCCTATCCGATTTGCCCATAGAGAATATTTCAAATGCACATGCCAAGATTTGTTATTCTCTCTTAACACTTTATTAATTATACTGATTAAGATCTTGTTTGAAGATTCATCCAGACCATTTCCTTGAGGGTAGTATGTCGTGGAGTGACCAAGCACAATATTATATTTCTGGAAAAAATTGGCCATAGCCATAGATTTAAAAGCATGTGCATTATCTGTGACTATCTTTTTGGGACAACCAAACCTAGACAAAATATTTTCTTCTAAGAAATCTATCACCACCGAATCAGTAACCCTTCTAGTTGGAATAGATTCCACCCATTTGGCGAAGTAGTCTATAGCGGTCAGGATCCATCGGTGTTGAGCACTAGAATGAAGATTAATTTCTCCTATGAAGTCTAATCCCCATTGCTAAAAAGGATCTTTTGTTTTGACTTGAACCAATTGCATTGCTGGAAGTTTATGTTTGCCTACAAAAAATTGGCAAGGGTTGCAAGCTTGGACCTTGGCATTGACATCTAAGAAAAGTTTGGGCCAATAATACCCTGCCCTCAGGATATTATAAGCCATAGCCCTCCATGAATGGTGTCCTCCACACACTCCTTCGTGAAATTGACTTATGACCTTGTCTGTTTCTGATTCGACGAAACAAACCAACAAGAAGCCAAGTGGGTCCTTCCAATACAATTGTCCTTCAGATATACAGTACCTGACTGCATGTAACTTCAGTCTTCTGGCTTTGGATGGAGATAAGTCAGTTGGGCACTTCAAGGTTAACAAGTAGGACACTATGTCTTTGTACCAGTTTGAGGAAGAAAAATTTTCTTCGATTTTGATTTCAACTATTTGTTCATCAAGTTCATTCATGTTCGCACACTCTTCTTCTCCCTGTGAGCCATTTATTCCGACAGCTCTGAAATTGGATTCAGCTAAGAGTTTAGCTAAACCTTGCCCCTTTACTAGTTTTGTTGGCTTTATTTCCAAGTCGAATTCTTGAATTTTGGAAAGCCATCATCCTCTTTTGCCATCACTGTTAGACTGAACCAAAATATCCTTTACGGAGCTAGTAGGTACATATGCAATCACTTTAGAATGAAACACATAGGTTTTGAAATCCTTTAACACCTTCACCATAACATATGCTTCTTTTTCCATTATATTGTATTTGAGTTCGGCATCTCGGATACTTTT
>JZKD02S1620608.1:87658-111686 GCA_000966675.3 Picea glauca
GGGAAGAAAACGATTATTGTTCATGAAATTAATCAAGCGATCCATAAAATATTCTGCAGTAAGGCTAGATGTACCATCCAATTGACAATCATTTGAATAAATAACAATTGGTGTACATTTAACTAGTTTTTTGTTCATTAATAAAAAATTTAACACAGTGCTATTGAAAAACAATAATTTTTCCATACGATTTGTAAGAGGCACTGCTCCCACAATCTGCATTTTATAACAATTTATGAACAATCCCCATTCCAAACTGTTACTATCAAAATCAACCACTATCTAGGCATTTCTTCAATCCTCGACTATACTCCATAGTCATGTTTTCAAAATAACAACGAGGTCACTATTGCTGCAATAGAGCCCATAAAAAATGCAATGATATTCCTTCTCATATATATGTAGTAAAAGATCAAATTTATATGCTTGAAAATGACAACTTATTATACAACCAACAACCATCAATTAGACACAAGATATGCAGGAGTAATTTTCCCAGGAAATGTAGTTTTTCCCTTGTAAACAAACAATCCAATGTGACTTAAAAGTTGAGACACCTCCCCAACACGATTTTCATAAAAAATGGTCAATTGCAATAAATAACGCGCTTAAAAATTAGTGGGTATCACTGAGTATGAAAACAAGTCATCCATACTACACACAGTGCGCAACTCACAAAATCCCACAGTGTAACATTTCGAATAATCACACAACAAATATACAATCACAATATAACTCATTATATCGTGCTAAGCTATTGATTTAATCACTCAGGATTGACCAAGTTGTGCGTACTCAGGCTTATTCAACCAACAAACCAAAAGATGTAGGAGATATATCCAGTCCAATAATAATTTGTCCCCAAAGAAGACCATAGTTACCCCACCCAATAATTTACTTTGCAAAACATCATTCACAGAACATGACATGTGTGAACAACACCCAACATTTGTAACCAATGCCAACCATAATTCAAAACTCCATAAGTGCAATTACTAGTGACTGCATATTAATCAACAATTCACCATTGTGGGAGAAAATCAATCAACTAAACAAATTGTAGTAGCTATGTGTACCCACACATCCAATTGAATCGGGGCAGAGGCTCTTACAATAATGAGTATTAATAAGAGTAGAGTGGTTGCATTTTATGAAAGTGCAATTGGCAACGAAGGGTTTATCCTTATTATCATAGAAACAGTAACCGAGTGCCAAACTATCACAACTGTTACTTGACCAACTAGATGGATCTATACTCAAAATGGTCAGTGATATGAGACCATCCAACACAAAAGTGGTAAACCCTACAGGCCAGGTTTGTGCTCCATGTCACCCTCGAACTTGTAGATTTAACGATTTGCACTGTGACTAACACAGGATAGCTATAGAAAAATTCTTTTAATGGTGACAAACCTTGATATTAGTAGTGCATGCACAAAAGGAACCATGATTTATTCGTGGATATATATCAAGTCTGAGACGGTAGGGTTATCACATAAGAGCGAGGCCCCAACCGATTGATAGAGAAGATAAATTCACATAGGGTACAACCCTTGTGGTTCTTAAAGAAACCCCAGGACTGAGGTGATGACAAGGCCGAGTAAGAACAGGAGAGCCATTTCGTGGCTTTTGGTTAGAAAATAGACCAATTCTCAAATAAACAAAAATTAGTGATGAAAAATGATTTCAACCATTAAATGCAAAAAAATCCAGAGACTGGACAAGTGATGTGCATGCATGGGGACAACCGACCAATCAACCCAACAACCAAAATAACTCCAACTAAGCCAATAGTAACAGAGATCTATCATCATGAAGACTTATAACTTCTACAAAATCAAAAAATTGCAGGAAGAACCATCCATTTCCAAAATTTCACACAGTTGCAACACTCAAGACAAACAAAAACCCATAAATCTGAGCCAACAATCATTTCTTAACCAGAGTGAAGTTAATAACGGCTAAAAAAAACACATACCTATTAATCGAAATCCTTAAGACGAGAGGTGGCCGAGCGGTTTCACCTTGCTAAAATTCTGGAGCATGAACACAATAGCAAGATCAACAATAGTCTAATTAGGGTGGTGGCCAATGGGAAGGGTAAAGGTGATGTGCAATAAATGCTTGTCACCTCCACCCATACCTCATTAACTCAAACAATACATGCCAACAGTTCTCCATTAACACCATTAATCAACATGTATCGAGACTATCACCATATTAAAATCCCATAGCATGAATTACACCATAACATAATTCAAATGTCATATAATTAAGCCATTGCATAACCAATAGCACAATTAACTTGTCAATTTCATCCTCGACACTCAAATTATCAAAGGTATCATATGTAAATCGGCTAGATAATTCCATTTCTCATTACATGACCATTTACAATAACACTTTCCAAGTGCACCACCAATGTTTCAACCATGTGCATATAAAAACATAATTCACACAATTTCATAGCCATTTTCTCGTTAGCTAGGGTTCAACAACAATCAACAAGTACTTTCATGCATGTGGTATAGTATTTTTCCTTCCTCTAATTGCCTTTCATATAAATTCACTAACATGTTTGTTGTGCAAGTGCGAGAAGAATAAATACCATAAATTCAATAGCAGGTTGCAGTAACATGAAGGAACAACATCTCAAAGATTGAATCATACCAATGAAAAAAATATCTAAACAACCATGTAAACCTTTGTAGCACAACATCAAAACATTGAAAATGAACATATATGATCTTTAAGTTTAAAGGGGTCCCACCTACTAGTATTATTTAGTCTTATATAATAATAGGCTTTAGCAATACTTTATGGTGAAACTGCGTTGACATTTTCAATCATCAACACCATGTTTTCCTTTTTCTTCCTTGGGTGCATCCCATTTGAGCACTAGATCACCCAACTGAAAATATTCCTTGCTTATCTTCTTGTCAAAGGCTCGTTTTATCTTCTACTGATGGTCTCGATCTTTACCAAGTAGTTTCTCCCTGGCCTGTTGTACTTCTACCGATTGGTGTATCCTCCTGACCATATCATCAAGTTCTTCTTGGTAGTCCTGGAGAAATTTTTCCATATTCAAGGAAAGCTGAGTAGGAAATATAGCCTCAACCCCATATACAAGCTAAAAAGGGGAAACACCAAGTGACCTCTTTGTTGTAAAACTGTCAACCCATAATGCAAATTTCAGCTTTGAATCCCATGTTGTCTTCTAACAATTTCTTGATGGTATTTATGAGGCTCTTGTTATATGATTCTTCCAAACCATTTCCTTGGGGGTAGTAAGGAGTAGAATGGATTAATGTAATCCCATATTGTTCTCAGAACTTGATCAATGGTTCATCTTTGAAGGAGGCAAAATTGTTAGTAACAATCCCGCTTGGATAACCAAATCTGAATATGATATCTTCAAGGAAGCTAATGATTACCTTATGGGAGGCACTCCTTATAGGAATGGCCTTTATCCACTTGGTGAAATAATACGTGGCAATCAAAATACACCTGTGCTAACCACTTGAGGTTGGGTGGATTTATCCAATGAAGTCAAGACCCCACTGTTGAAAAGGTCCATAAACCACCATAGGTTTCAAAGGAAAATATTTGAGCAACTTCTTTCCAGAAAAAAATTTGGCATTTGAAAAAAGCTTTAATATTTTCACAAACATCAGTAAAACGTCTAGGCTAGAAATACCCATCTTCGATGATATTATAAGTTGTGGTCCTCCAAAAATGATGTCCCCCACATAAGCTTTCATGAATGTCATTTATGGCCCTTTGAGATTCCTGTGGATCTAAACATATCAAAATAAATCCCAAAGGATATTTCCAATACAAAAACTGATCAATGAGACAATATTTGATTACTTTGAGTTTCAAATCTCTCACCTTTTTCTTGTCCAATCCATTAGGAGGCCACAACCTCTGCAGAAAATGTAGGATGTCTTTATACCAAGTGCATTTTGCCAAGATGGGACTGACATGAGAGCTTTTATCAGCAATCTCAGCTTGTTGATTTTCTGAGTTTATGTTCATGAAATTAACCCTCAAGGCTTTGAAATTTGATTAATCCAACAACCTAGCTAAACCTTGGCCTTTCAACAATTTAGTGGGATTTATTTCAAGGTCAAATTCCATAATTTTAACAATCCACTTGCTCCTCTTCCCATCTATGTCAGGATGGATAATTGTATCTTTCATTGAGGTTGAAGGGACATATGCAACAATATTTGAATGTAGAACATATACTCTAAAATCCTTGAGTTCTTTGACCAAAGCATAAGCCTGATTTTCCATGATATCATATCTCATTTTTGTATCCCTCAATGTTCTGTTGAAAAAGGAAATGGGCTACTCTAACCCCTCTATATTATTCTATAGCAAAACAACAACCAATGTGTCAAATGAGTAAAAGGAAAATATCATAAATTCCTTAGAATAGTCAGGGTTGATGAGCACATGTGCTTCAGTCAGATCATTTTTTATTTGGTCAAAAGAATCTCTAGAATCAACAGTCCATGTCACCTCATTTCCCTTTCTAAGCATGAATTTAATGTACTTCACTAATTTAGCAAAGTTAGAGATGAACCTTCTTAGAAAATTGATCTTACCCAAGAAATATTGGACCTCTTTCTTAGATCTAGGAAAAGATAATGTATGGATGGCCTCTAATCTGCTTGGATCAATTCTTACCCCTTATGCTGACACAATGTGCCCCAATAATTTACCTTCCTTCATAGAAAAACAAGATTTCTTAGGATTGAGAGAGAGACCAAACCTTCTGCACTTCAGGAAGACCTTCTTCAAATGATGACAATGCTCTTGGTTAGATTTTGAGAACTATGTAATTTCATCCATATAAATGACTACAAATTTGTCTTTCTCCCCAATAAAGGCAATGTTCATCGCTCACTAAAAGGTTTCTCCTGCAATCATCAACCCAAAGGGAATTTGATCATGCATGAATGTTCCCAAAGGATTAGTGAAGGTTGTATTATCTCTATCTCCAGGAAGGACAAAGATCTGACTGTAGCCAGAGAAGCCATAAATCATAGACATCCTMGATGAACCAGTCACTCTCTGCAAAATGTGATCCATCTTTGGCAAGGGGTAGTTATCTTTTTTGGAGCTTCTGTTCAAATTCCTGAAATCAACACACAACCTGATTTCCCCATTTTTCTTCCTCACAGGAACCATGTTAGCCACTCGTTCTAAATATCTCAAAATAAAGATGATATAGGCATCCAATAGCCTTTTCACTTCTTTTTCCATAACTAACAACAACATGGGATTTATTTGTTTGAGATTTTTCTTAAAAGGATTGGTCTCCTCTTTCAAAGGGATCTTATGTTCAATGATGTCTATTTCATATGTTCTTAAATCTTTGTATTTATAGGCAAACACATNTGACAACTTATTATACAACCAACAACCATCAATTAGACACAAGATATGCAGGAGTAATTTTCCCAGGAAATGTAGTTTTTCCCTTGTAAACAAACAATCCAATGTGACTTAAAAGCTGAGACACCTCCCCAACACGATTTTCATCAAAAATGGTCAATTGCAATAAATAACACGCTTAAAAATTAGTGGGTATCACTGAGTATGAAAACAAGTCATCCATACTACACATAGTGCGCAACTCACAAAATCCCACAATGTAACATTTCCAATAATCACACAACAAATATACGATCACAATATAACTCATTATATCATGTTGAGCTATCGATTTAGTCACTCGGGATTGACCAAGTTGTGCATACTCAGGCTTATTCAACCAACAAACCAAAAGATGTAGTAGATATATCCAGTCCAATAATAATTTGTCCCCAAAGAAGACCATAGTTACCCCACCCAATARTTTACTTTGCAAAACATCATTCACAGAACATGRCATGTGTGAACAACACCCAACATTTGTAACCAATGCCAACCATAATTCAAAACTCCATAAGTGCAATTACTAGTGACTGCATATTAATCAACAATTTTCCACTGTGGGAGAAAATCAATCAACTAAACAAATTGTAGTAGCTATGTGTACCCACACATCCAATTGAATCGGGGCAGAGGCTCTTGCAATAATGAGTATTAATAAGAGGAGAGTGGTTTCATTTTGTGAAAGTGCAATTGGCAACGAAGGGTTTATCCTTATTATCACAGAAACAGTAACCGAGTGCCAAACTATCACAACTGTTACTTGACCAACTAGATGGATCTATACTCAAAATGGTCAGTGATATGAGACCATCCAACACAGAAGTGGTAAACCCTACAGGCTAGGCTTATGGTCCATGTCACCCTCGGAATTGTAGATTTAATGATTTTCACTGTGACTAACACAGGATAGCTAGAGAAAACTTCTTTTAATGGTGACAAACCTTGATACTAGTAGTGCATGCACAAAAGGAACCATGATTTATTCGTGGATATATGTCAAGTCTGAGACAGTAGGGTTATCACATAAGAGCGAGGCCCCAACTGATTGATAGAGAAGCTAAATGCACATAGGGTACAACCCTTGTGCTTCTTAAAGAAACCCCAGGACTGAGGTGATGACGAGGCCAAGCAAGAACAGGAGAGCCATTTCGTGGCTTTTGGTGAGGAAATAGACCAATTCTCAAATAAACAAAAATTAGTGATGAAAAATGATTTCAACCGTTAAATGAAAAAAAAACCAGAGACTGGACAAGTGATGTGCATGCATGGGGACAACCGACCAATCAACCCAACAACCAAAATAACTCCAACTAAGCCAATAGTAACAGATATCTATCATCATGAAGACTGATAACTTCTACAAAATCAAAAAATTGCAGGAAGAACCATCTATTTCCAAAATTTCACACAATTGCAACACTCAAGACAAACAAAAACCCATACATCTGAGCCAACAATCATTTCTTAACTAGAGTGAAGTTAATAACGGCTAAAAAAAACACATACCTATTAATCAAAATCCTTAAGATGAGAGGTGGTTGAGCGGTTTCACCTTGCTAAAATTCCGGAGCGTGAACACAACAGCAAGATCGACAATAGTCTAATTAGGGTGGTGGCCAGTGGGAAGGGTAAAGGTGACATGCAATAAATGCTTGTCACCTCCACCCATACCTCATTAACTCAAACAATACATGCCAACAATTCTCCATTAACACCATTAATCAACATGTATCAAGACTATCACCATATTAAAATCCCATAGCATGAATTACACCATAACATAATTCAAATGTCATATAATTAAGCCATTGCATAACCAATAGCACAATTAACTTGTCAATTGCATCCTCGACACTCAAATTATCAAAGGTATCATATGTAAATCGGCTAGATAATTCCATTTCTCATTGCATGACCATTTACAATAACACTTTCCAAGTGCACCACCAATGTTTCAACCATGTGCATATAAAAATATAATTCACACAATTTCATAGCCATTTTCTCGTTAGCTAGGGTTCAACAACAATCAACAAGTACTTTCATGTATGTGGTATAGTATTTTTCCTTCCTCTAATTGCCTTTCATATAAATTCACTAACATGTTTGTTGTGCAGGTGCGAGAAGAATAAATACCATAAATTGAATAGCAGGTTGCAGTAACATGAAGGAACAACATCTCAAAGCTCAACTCATACCGATGAAAAAAATATCTAAACAACCATGTAAACCTTTGTAGCACATCATCAAAACATTGAAAATGAACAGATCTGATCTTCAAGTTTAAGGGGGTCCCACCTACTAGTATTATTTAGTCTTATGTAATAATAGGCTTTAACAATACTTTACGGTGAAACTACGTTGACGTTTTCAATTGTCAACACCATGTTTGCCTTTGTCTTCCTTGGGTGCATCCCATTTGAGAACTAGATCACCCAACTGAAAATATTACTTGCTTATCTTCTTGTCAAAGGCTCGTTTTATCTTCTACTGATGGTCCCGATCTTTACCAAGTAGTTGCTCCCTGGCCTGTTGTACTTCTACCAATTGGTGTATCCTCCTGACCATATCATCAGGTTCTTCTTGGTATTCTTGGAGAAATTTTTCCATAGGCAAGGAAAGATGAGTAGGAAATATAGCCTCAACCCCATATACAAGCTGAAAAGGGGAAACACCAAGTGACCTCTTTGTTGTAATATTGTCAACCCATAATGCAAATTTCAACTTTGAATCCCATGTTGTCTTCTAACAATTTCTTGATGATATTTATGAGGCTCTTGTTATATGATTCTTCCAAACCATTTCATTGGGGGTAGTAAGGAGTAGAATGGATTAATGTAATCCCATATTGTTCACAGAACTTGATCAATGGTTCATCTTTGAAGGAGGAAGAATTGTCAGTAACAATCCTTCTTGGATAACCAAATCTGAACATGATATCTTCAAGGAAGATAATGATTACCTTATGGGAGGTACTCCTTGTAGGAATGACCTCTATCCACTTGGTGAAATAATATGTGGAAATCAAAATCCACCTGTGCTAACCACTTGAGGTTGGGTGGATTTATCCAATGAAGTTAAGACCCCACTGTTGAAAAGGTCCATAAACCACCATAGGTTTCAAAGGAAAATATTTGAGCAACTTCTTTCTAGAAAAAAATTTGGCATTTGAAAAAGGCTTTAATATTTTCACAAACATCAGTAAAACGTCTAGGCTAGAAATACCCATCTATGATGATATTATAAGCTGTGGTCCTCCAAAAATGATGTCCCCCACATAAGCTTTCATGAATGTCATTTATGGCCCTTTGAGATTCCTGTGGATCTAAACATATCAAAATAAATCCCAAAGGATCTTTCCAATACAAAAACTGATCAATGAGACAATATTTAATTACTTTGAGTTTCAAATCTCTCACCTTTTTCTTGTCCAATCCATCAGGAGGCCACAACTTCTGCAGAAAATGTAGGATGTCTTTATACCAAGTGCATTCTGCCAAGATGGGATTGACATGAGAGCTTTTATCAACAATCTCAGCTTGTTGATTTTCTGATTTTATGTTCATGAAATTAACCCTCAAGGCTTTGAAATTTGATTAATCCAACAACCTGGCTAAACCTTGGCCTTTCACCAATTTAGTGGGCTTTATTTCAAGGTCAAATTCCATAATTTTAACAATCCACTTGCTCCTCTTCCCATCTATGTCAGGATGGATAATTATATCTTTCATCGAGGTTGAAAAGACATATGCAACATTCTTTGAATGTAGAACATATACTCTAAAATCCTTGAGTTCTTTGACTAAAGCATAAGCCTGATTTTCCATGATATCATATCTCATTTTTGTATCCCTCAATGTTCTGCTGAAAAAGGAAATGGGCTACTCTAACCCCTCTATATTTTTCTATAGAAAAACAACAACCAATGTGTCAAATGAGTAAAAGGAAAATATCAGAAATTCCTTAGAATAGTCAAGGATAATGAGCACATGTTCTTCAGTCAGATCCTTTTTTATTTGGTCAAAAGAAGCTATAGAATCAATAGTCCATTTCACCTCATTTCCCTTTCTAATCATGAATGTAATGTACTTCACTAATTTAGCAAAGTTAGAGATGAACCTTCTTAGAAAATTGATCTTACCCAAGAAATATTGGACCTCTTTCTTAGATCTAGGAAAAGATAACGTATGGATGGCCTCTAATCTGCTTGGATCAATTCTTACCCCTTCTGCTGACACAATGTGCCCCAATAATTTACCTTCCTTCATAGAAAAACAAGATTTCTTAGGATTGAGAGAGAGACCAAACCTTCTGCACTTCAGGAATACCTTCTTCAAATGATGACAATGCTCTTGTTCAGATTTTGACAACTATGTAATGTCATCCGGATAATTGACTACAAATTTGTCTTTCTCCCCAATAAAGGAAATGCTCATCACTCACTGAAAGGTTTCTCCTGCATTCATCAACCCAAAGGGAATTTTATCATGCATGAATGTTCCCAAAGGATTAGTGAAAGTTGTATTCTCTCTATCTCCAAGAAGGACAAAGATCTGATTATAGCCAGAGAAGCCATCAATCATAGACATCCTAGATGAACCAGTCACTCTCTACAAAATGTGTTCCATCTTTGGCAAGGGGTAGTTATCTTTTTTGGAGCTTCTGTTCAAATTCCTGAAATCAACACACAACCTGATTTCCCCATTTTTCTTCCTCACAGGAACCATGTTAGCCACTCGTTTTAAATATCTCAAAATAAAGATGATATAGGCATCCAATAGCTTTTTCACTTCTTTTTCCATAACTGACAACAACATGGGATTTATTTGTTTGAGATTTTTCTTAAAAGGATTGGTCTCCTCTTTCAAAGGGATCTTATGTTCAATGATGTATAATTCATATGTTCTTAAATCTTCGTATTTCTAGGAAAACACATCAGCAAAATATTTTAAAAGCTTGTTATATTCATTCCTTTGTTCCTTTGAGAAACTGCTAGAAAACTTAGCATACTTTGGATCCTGCTCTATACCTAAATTTCATTCAGTCACCTCATCATTTTTAGTTGAACCTTTAATCTTTACAACAACATCATTTCTATCAAACAACCTCTCTAAAGGGACAAGTCCTTTTGGAATATTTTTACTGGATAACTGAACAATATGATGGTCAACAATTTTATTTAGAAAAATATCAACATGGGGGCTTTCTTCAATATCCTGATCTTGATCAATATGTAAGGAAAAAAACTCATCCACAGTCTCAAGAAATATTTTTATCTCAATATCATCCTAAAAAACCTTCCAATGTTTGACATTGTCAAGTATAGAGGGTCTATACATCACTTCCACATCATACTTGAGTTTAGGGGGAAAAGGAATTATGAAATTACTTGCTAAAACATCCAAGGAATCTGCTATAGTGTTCTTCTCTCTTGGAACAAATGAGATATTAAAATCTAAGAAGAAACTATCAACAAGATCCAAGTCTTCATTTCTGTAGGTCCTCAACCTGTGGTGTTTATCTTGATACAAATTTTTGACTTGATGGACAATTAACTCAGCATCTCCAAACATTATTATCTCTTCAATATTCATGTCTTTAACAACCCTCTGAAACCCAAAACAAGAGCCTCATATTCTTCCACATTGTTTGTTGTTTCAAATTTAGGATTTTGAGATAGAGATATTATATATTTGGTAGGATAAGTAAAGACTACCCCAACACCAACACCCTCCTTAGAATAGGCCCCATCAAAAAAATCTTCCAAACAGAGGCATTAGGAGGAGGATATTCACAAGAGGCAACGGATTCATTTTGGATTTCAACAGGTGGTTGAGGATCATCAGTGATCTGCAACATACTGGATCCTAAATCAATATCAAGTGAAAAAATAGTGTGGTTGGTAGGATTCGATTCATCACTGATGATGTAGGCTAATTGTTCCTCCCTATAAATCCTTCTATGTTATCCCTCAAAAATAGGAATGGTGGCATATAAAAGGTCCATATGCAAAGTTACCTCTAGTCTTTTGATCCAAGATATTGACAAGAGAATCCCAAACTTAGGGGGGATATCAGGCACCACAATATCCATGACCACACTTCTCATTGGCAATCAGAACAAGGAAACAACCAATTCTTTAATAACCCCAAGACACTTCACCTTCATGGAATCAAATGAGTATAGGTCATGGTAGGTTTTTTTAACCTCCAACCCAAGCTCATCCATGATAGTTTTAGGCATGAGGTTTTGATATTCCCCTGAGTCCATCATACATTTTTGAAACACTTTATCATGAATGTTCAATGATGTGTATAAAGGGGGGGAAGAATCATCTCGATCCTATACCAAAGGTCCAAAGATGACAACTGGTTTTTCATATTGAAGGTTGACTAAATCTCTAGAATTAGAGGAAGGTTCAGGCTATAGCAGTTTGGAAAGGTACCTTTTGAACTCCTCATTCTTAATTATCTCCAAAAAATGTATATGGATTTTAATTTTTCAAATCTCATTCTCAAAGATAAAAGAGGAGAGAGGCTTTAGAATGTCCTTAATTTCTGGGGTAGGGATATTAACAAATGCCTAGGGGTTTGTGCCTCTTTTTATTTACTACTAGTTTCCACACCCTTATCGGGATTCTCTGCTCTAGTAGGTTGATCAGACTTGTCAGGCTTCCCCTCTTTCTTCTTTGAACTTAGGTTGTATCTTTTTGGATTTCCACTGGTCCTTTCTCCTTTTCCCAATTTGTTTAGGTGGCTATCCATGAGAGACTCTTCATATGAAGATTGGGTTAAATGAGGAGATGAAGAGATTTCATCAAGACAATAGATTTCAGGATCAACTTCTTCCTCCTCTCCTTCTTCGTCAATAAGAAGTTTATTTTGGAGAGGGGCTTGGATTCTTTGATCATCCCTATCCCTATTTATTTGATATCTTTGGAGGATTTGAGGGGCATTATTGGGTCTTCTGAAATTAACCTTGTTATCAACATTCTGTGTGTTCCTATAGCTCTTCTTTCCTTAAAGTTTCAACTTCTCTATTTCTATAGAAAGTGATTTTACAAGTTTTGTTAATTCATCCACTTGAGGGTGGGTAGAAGAGGAATCAGAGGTAGAAGTTTCAACCCTATATTTTCTTCTGTCTCTATCATATTTACTCCTAAGTTTGTCAAATGTCAATATATTAGACTCTACTTCAAGGGATCCATCTTGCATATGAGATAAATAGGTAGCTCTTCTTTCTCTCAACAAGAGGCAAAACTCAGGGTCAAAAGAGTTGGCATACGTGATATTGGCAGAGGTTTCTATAGGATTTATTTTAGTGGGAATATTATTGTACATTTTATTAAATATTTTTGAGAAGTCTGAAACAAATTCCCCTTCTTTCCTCTTAAGTGACCCAAATTTTGTAATGTAATAAAGAAAATATTTTTTATCCCCCCTGTTAACTCCTCAAATAAATCAATCAAGATTTTGCTTTTTAGGTGATAGAGAGTCTTTTAAAAAGGTTGTTAAATTTTTAAAGGTTCATTTTTCGAGGCTTTACTCATGTAATAAGGTTTAAATAAAAGTTCGTTTAGTTTGTGCTAGATAAAATTCAAATCTCAGGTTTTGGTGGCTTAGGCGAAGATATCGATTGTTCAATAGCCACCGAAAGCCTTAGCTTTCAGGATCTTAAATAAAGGAATCCAAGGCTATTTTAGCCATCGAAACCATTAAAGTAGGCAAAGACCAAACATGTCATATCACATGTTTCAAACAACGGGTTCAGTGTTTCCATGATTGCACAAGCCACTGAAAGGACTGGAGAAGGAATCGTTCATGACCGAAAAGCTGATCCCGCTATGATATGAGCGAATCTCTCCTGATTGCTATATCATTAAGTTATACGTTGATGTACTTCCCATTGATTTCAATTAATTCACCATGACATATGCACATCATCAACCATTTCACCGTACTCCTTGCAATCAGTGCCACGATAAAAAAACTCCCCCCAGTTATCTTAGTTTTAGCCTAGTCGAGCCAATTATCACTAAGTTTACACATTGTAACTCTACCCGAAATCCACTCCTTCGATCACGGGTGTGAGAAAACGTTGTGGAAAATGAAGAAAGGAACGTCGACACTAAGGAAGGAGCTTGACGATATCAAGTACCTGGAAGGTCATCCCGAGGTATGTCAAATGTTCAAAGATGCAGGGTGTTATAATTTTTGTCAAAAATTACAAAGCTTTCATCAGCAGGTGGAAGAGTCTTTTGCTCTAAGTTTCGATGGAAAGAAAGCGATCATCAGCCAGGATGAATTCGAAATTGATGAATCCCTCATAGCCGAAGTCATAGAGCTTCCCACGACTGGAGAGAAATGGTTCAAAACAACTGTGATTAAGAATATTGAGTTCAGGTCTTATTTAAAACCAAAACACAGAGGTTTGATTTGGAAGAAAGGTATTCATGTATATTTCCTTGAAGAGAAATGGAAACCATTATTGAAGGCTATAATGGTTTATATAATCTGTGAAGGGTGATACAATAGGGTCATGATGTATCATTTCAAAATTATAAACCATTTGATAGGAAGAAACCCACTTAATCTTCCCTATTTCCTCCACTGAAGCTTATCCAAGATGGCTCATCAAATCAAGGCCAAACCCAGTCAAGTTGCAGGTAGATTATCGCACCATAGTTTAATCAAATTGTTGGTTTGTAAGTTGTTGCAAAGAAAGGGTAAAGAATGGAATTTTTTCCTATTCTGGAATGATTTCCAGATTGAGGTTCAACCAGAGGGAAAAAAGAGTCCTCATTCCAGGAAATCCTCCACTCCCAGAAGTGGAAGGAGAAGGAGGAGAGTTATCTCTCCAACCCCAGTCAATCAACCCTCTCCTTCCTCCAAGTTGGGGAAAACGAAGAAGAAATTGAATTTTAATAGTGAGGAAGAAGAGGTCAGTGAAGTCCTAGTGAACAAAAACATTCTCAATATCCCATACTTAGACTCAGAAAATGAAGAGAAACAATTGGAAACATGGCATGAGGATTCAGTTACCACAGGGCATGAAAACTCTGTTTTTGTGGACATATACACAACAAATTATGAGAACCTTCCATCATGTACTCCACAAGAAGAACAAGAGCCACAAGTTGTAGAGGCCTCATCTAGCAAATGAGTAAATCAGAATAAATCAAAAGAGATTAAGAAGCTTAAGAAGAAGCTAGACAAGCAAGAGTTGCTTGAAAGGGTAATAAAAACCAGGTATGAAACCCTATAAAAAAACTTTTCAGAAAGAAATGCAACTTTGGAAAGACTAGCCCATGAAACCATAAAGGAGAAGAAAAAGAAAAACAAGATTGTAAAGGACTACAACAGCTTATGGAGAGTAGTCCAGGGTTTGAAGAAAAAGTTCAGGGCTTTGAGGAAAAAATAAATGGCTTCAAAACACCAAGCTCATGATTCTCTTGAGACCCTTGCAGAAGTGGCAGTTCAATGCAATGAACCAGAAGCAGCCAGTAACCCCACAAATATTGAGCAATAGACAGAAACCTTAAAAAGATTATCTATTGTCAAGGAGATAAGACTGTTGACTGTCAATAGTTGTCAAGCTCGACTCCTCCAATATCATATGAGATCCAGTAGCCTCGGAAGGCTTATTACACCTGCCTAGAGTCTGAAGAACTTAAAGAGCAATCAAAAAGTTAAATTGATCTAGTCTACTTAAGACAATTATTGATTTTCTATATTTGGAAAAGTTTGATCCAGTAATATAGGATCTAGAAACTGTTTGTAAAAGGATATAAAACCAAGAACATATGATGAACATGGGGTTCGATTTTGGGTTCTATAATATACTGTTTTTTGTATGAAAGACACGTCACACTTTCTTTAATATATTAAGCCTGCAAGCTTCTTTCATTTGCTATTGTCAGACCCTCCTTCATCTTTGTCTATGCATATGAGTTGAAATTGTTATTTTGTCTATGTTTAATGGTCCCATGGTAACTGTCATCTTACTTTTGACTGTTAAGCAAGAATCATAAGCATCTTTGGCTAGCTTGTTGACCCATCATATGTATTGCCTATGTATGTTCTGGTTAACTGATTGGTATTCTTATCCATTTTTTTTACAAACCTATTTGATAATAGCTATTGAAGGCCTTGTATTGCATGAATATGAAGGTACAATCCAGATATTAATATATTCATCTTGATCCAAACCCACACTTATTATTGAGAAAATAGTTACCAAAAGGATTAAGTTACCAAACGTCTCTGACATACAACCTAGGAGATTTTCCTGGAGTGATAACAAATTGGCACCATTGCCGGAGAGAGGAGATTGAAGTTAAGCTTCCTTGGGAGATGACATAGATCCAAATTTGATGATATACAAAGCCTAGACATCATTTGGTTGAAATCGTCTATATGGAAATTCCATGAAGGATGAATTCAGTGGCAATTCCATTGTTCATAAATCTGTTGGTGACTCCACTGGTATGAAATGAACAAGAGGTATGCATTTTGCAATTTCTCAAGTATTTCTGGTTACCCTCATCCAGTACCTAGTAAAGATGAATGGGAACACAGCCTTCCCAGATTTCGAGGAGAAGAATGGGAGGATCCAACTGAACATTTGTTAGGTTTTCATGAGTTTATTGATTGGCTCCAGATCATACATGCAGATGTTCAAATTAAACTTTTCAAGTATCCATTAGAGGGTAGTTCTCTTGACTAGTGCCGGTCTCTTCCATATGCAAGTGTTATCTCTTTGGTTGGTTTTCATGCATCTTTTAATTCCTTTTGTAAAGATTATTTTCCAACTAAACATCTTTTTGAAGGATGTTGTGAAGATTTTTCTTCGTATCATAAAGATCTTGCTTGTCGCAAAAATCAAATTAGTGATAAAGATTTTATTATAGAAGAAGACATTCACCTTGGAGACCAAGAGGTATTGAATGATTGTAATGACATAGAAACATCTAACATCATATCATATGTATCTATTGTTTTATATATTCATGAAAATCAACATATATCTTTTGAAAGGAAATTCAATAAAAAGGGACAGATAACTTCACCGGGGTACTAAATAGGCTCACTGGTAGTGAAGTAATATCTAAGGTATTTGTAAGGTTGTCATAATTAAATATCACTTTACTCTAGTTACCAGTTTTTTTGAAACCAGATCCGCATCCCAAGTCCAGACAGGGCTCCCCATTTAAAACTATGAATTTTACTTCGTTTGATGCAAGCCAAAAGCCACAAAATATGTTAAGTTTCCTAGGATTTTTTTGATCATCTTAACGCTAACTTATTTTCAGTAACGAGAAGGAGAATATCATGAATGGAACTGTAACTGAGCTCACAACAAATGAGAGTTCTGAAAATATTTTCAGAAGTAAGGATGAAATCTCTTTTCCCTTTGTATCCCATTCCTTAGCAGTTTCTGCAGAGATAAACCCTTGACTCCATTAACCCAATAAAGGCACTAATTCTACATGTTGTCCTCATCCCACAAGGAGACAAGGTCCCCAATTGGAGCCTATGTTGAAACATATATTAAATTTGCTAAAATAAAAAAATAAAGCCTCCCTTTTTCGGGTTTCGGCTTTTCACGAAGCATAACCCTCACTGTCATTTCCAAAATGCCAGTACCAAAATCTCAACAAAATTTATTCTTTAAATAATAAAGGAAAATGTTATGAAATGTTATAAAATCCCATCGCATTTTCTATAAATTTATTTTAATCATGATAAGATTTAAACCTAATAGAGTTAAGATTAACTTTAAAGGGTCTTCGGGATTTGGGGTTTGCTGAGAACATATTGAATCCTGAAATCCCGATCACCAATTTCCCGAAAGAGTGAGAGTTAGTCCAAATTCTGATTAATTAATTCGCTAACACAAAAAGTTAAGGCTTAAGTTAATCATATCACGATTTTGGGATTCAGGGTTCAGTGATAACATATCTCTTGTCAACACGATCCCCAAAATCCCGAAACGTGAAATCCTAACCCATAATTTGTGTTAAATTGTTAATCCTGGTTAATCCTTAATCTTAGTTAAACGATTTGCTAATATCAAAAGTTACGGATTAATTTAATCATTTCGCATTTTCGAAAATCAAGATTCATCGATGACATACTTCCTGTCAACACAATCCCCGAAATCCCAAAATGCTTAATACCGATCAATTAATAAATCAAAATGAAATTAAGTCCCAATTTAAAAATGCTGCGATTTCATAGTTTTAGAAATTAGGATTCAGTGATAACATACCTCTCGTCAACACGATCCCCAAAGTTTCGAAATTGCAAAATCGTGACATTTTATCTCTGCAGAAACTGCTAAGGAAGGGGATATAGAGGAAAAAGAGATTTCATCCTTACTTCTGAAAATATTTTCAAAACTCTCATTTGTTGTGAGCTCAGTTACAGTTCCATTCATGATATTCTCCTTCTCATTGCTAAAAGTAAGTTAGTGTTAATATGATCAAAACAATCTTAGGAAACTCTACAGATTTTGTGGTTTTCGGCTTGCATCAAACAAAGCAAAATTCATAGTTTTAAATGGGGAGCCCTGTCTGGACTTGGGATGCAGATCCAGTTTCAAAAAAACTGGTAACTAGAGTACAGTGATATTTAAGTATGACAACCTTACAGATACCTCAGATATTGCTTCACTGCCAGTGAGCCTATTCAGTACCCCGGTGAAGTTATCTGTCCCTTTTTACTGAATTTCCTTTCATCACTTTGAATCCTAATTGTGCATTTAACCTTAGATATTGCTTCACTACCAACAGGCATGTTCAGTACCCCAGTGAATTTATTTGTCCTTTTTTACTAAGACGAGGGAAATAATTTAAATGAATTTCCTTTCATATTCTTTTAGACTAGATGGGGGCAATCAAATATGAATTTCCTTTCACCATTTGTCTTATATTTTACTTTTTGGATACGAAGTGGGGGAAATCAGTGGTACTTAACATACAAGGGATGGTATCTGTGTAAAATTGTAGTAGAGGTCTGTCAACTTTGTTCTTATTACTCTAGACCAACCTTCTCTTAACTTTCAAAATACTTTAGTCCGCAGAGAAAAAGGGGAAGATTAATTTCAGGGGTCTTCCTTCAAGCAAGCTTAAATCCTTAGAAAACTATTGAGAAACCTAGGAGAGTCAGGATCGGCCTAAGCATAACTTTGTTTAGTTGGAGAGTGAAGAGTTATGAGAACTGGTCTACCTTTTAAGAACTATTTTTCAGCTGCAACAATTAAGACGTAAACTCTTCTCCCTCTGTGGGAAACCCAGAAAGATGTTTAGTCTTTTAAGAAGGAAAAACCGACGGTAGAAAGGGGTGATGGAGAAAAAGGCTTGGAAATCGACAAACAAGGGTCATGAATTAAACCAAAGTCTTGAAACTCCTTCTCAGAGATGCTTTTCTCTTTTGTTTATTTTAATTACTTCTTATCTTTATCTAGGTGAAAATCTTAGAGTCTAAAGTGAGAAATCATTCTTTTAGTGACATATCACACTTATGAGACAATCACCGTGTTTTTTTCTAAAAACCTTTGTTTGAAAAATAGAATTCTCTGGAATTCATACCTTCGCCTTACCATTTTTGTTTTCTTTTGAAATAAAAAAAAATCTTTTCCATCAACTATTTTTGGCGAATTTATCTTCCGATATATGAGTATATGTTTCTCGATTCTCACTTGTTTGAGTTGCAAGCCAGGATCCTGTAAGGAAAAAATATGAAGAGTATCATGGCTTTTTAAAAGAATTGAATGCATCGAAAGTTTTCGTATCCCTATTTTTAGAAAAATATTAACCTATTTATTATATATATATATATATATATAACATACCAAATAAAATTATGAAATAAAAAGAATTAACAAACCGGTATATACAGTGGGAATTCTCGAAAACAATTATTCCATATAATGTTTTAAATAACGCCCATTGACTGAGGCGTTGAAGATTTTACCATCCAAATTTTCTAACAGAAATGAATTTTTGCCTTCAGGAGATGCAACCTTGAATGGTCCATACCAGATATGATCAAATTTACCATTTTTTCCCGAGTCCTCCTTCTTGGCGTCCCATTTTAAAACCAAGTCTCCAGGGAGAAAATCCCTGTCTTTGGCCTTACGATCGAATAGCGCTTTCATGTCATCCTGATATTTCTGCAGCCTTTCGTCCACTTTGGCCCTATGCTGTTTGACTTCAATCAGCTGATTTATCCTTCTTGTGACATGATTTGGTTCTTCCTTATCATCTTGCCAAAGCTTTATTACAGGAAGCGCTAGATTTATAGGTAACACTACATCGGTCTCGTACACCATTTGGAAAGGAGAAGTGTCGAAAGACTTTTGTGTTCCTATCTGATTTTCCCATAGAGAATATTTCAAATGCACATGCCAAGAGTTTTTATTCTCACTTAACACTTTATTCATTATACTGATTAAGATCTTGTTTGAAGATTCGGCCAGACCATTTCCCTGAGGGTAGTATGTCGTGGAGTGACCAAGCATGTGCGTTATCTGTGACTATCTTTTTGGGACAGCCAAACCTAGACAAAATATTTTCTTCTAAGAAATCTATCACCACCGAATCAATAACCCTTCTAGTTGGAATAGCTTCCACCCATTTGGTGAAGTAGTCTATAGCGGTCAGGATCCATCGGTGTTGAGCACTAGAATGAAGATTAATTTCTCCTATGAAGTCTAATCCCCATTGCTGAAAATGAGCTTCTTTTTTGACTGGAACCAATTGTATTGCTGAAAGTTTATGTTTGCCTATGAAAAAATCACAAGGGTTGCAAGATCGAACCTTGGCATTGACATCTAAGAAAAGTTTGGGCCAATAATACCCTACCCTCAGGATCTTATAAGCCATATCCCTCTAGGCATGGTGTCCTCCACACACTCCTTCATGAAATTGACTTATGACCTTGTCTGTTTCTAATTCGACCAAACAAACCAATAAGAAGCCAAGTGGGTCCTTCCAATACAATTGTCCTTCGGATATACAGTACCTGACTGCATGTAACTTTAGTGTTCTGGCTTTGGATGGAGATAAGTCAGTTGGGCACTTCAAGGTTAACAAGTAGGACACTATGTCTTTGTACTAGTTTGAGAAAGCAAATTTTCCTTCAATTCTGATTTCAACTATTTGTTCATCAAGTTCATTCATGTTCGCACACTCTTCTTCTCCCTGTGAGCCATTTATTCTAAGAGCTTTGAAATTGGATTCAGCTAAGAGTTTAGCTAAACCTTTCCCCTTTACTAGTTTTGTTGGCTTTATTTCCAAGTCGAATTCTTGAATTTTGGCAAGCAATCATCCTCTTTTGCCATCACTGTTAGACTGAACCAAAATATCCTTTACGGAGCTAGTGGGTACATATGCAATCACTTTAGAATGCAACACATAGGTTCTAAAATCCTTTAATGCCTTCACCATAGCATATGCTTATTTTTCCATTATATTATATTTGAGTTCGACATCTCGGATACTTTTGCTAAAAAAGGCTATCGGTTGCTCGAAAGCTTCTTCATTCTTCTGGAGTAGTACCGCGGAAAGTGTGTGTTCGGAGGCGAATGAAAAAATAAGAAAATCCTTGAGATAATCGGGGCTCGCTAGTACAGGTGCCTTGCTTATAACTTTCTTGATATGTGAAAATGATGCTTTGTCTTATGTTGTCCATCTTACTTCATTGTTCTTCTTCAGCATATCTGTGATCAATCTCACAATTTCAGCAAAATTTGGGATAAATCTCCTCAAAAAATTTATTTTTCCTAAGAATGATTGAATCTCTTTAACATTCTTAGGAATATTTATTGTGTATATAGCTTCAACTCTTTTAGGGTCAATTCTAATTCCATATCAAGACACAATATGGCCCAAGAGTTTACCCTCTTGCATAGCAAAGTGAGATTTTTTTGGATTTAAGGACAAACCAAACTTGTGGCATTTCTCAAACGTATGCTTGAGATGTATCAGATGATCTTCATCAGATTTGGAAAAAATGGTTAGATCATCCAAATAGATAACTACAAATTTTTCCCTTTCGCTAATGAAAGCGATATCCATAGCACATTGAAAGGTGGCACCTGCATTCATTAAACCAAAAGGCATATTATCATACATAAATGTACCCCAAGGGGTGGTGAAAGCTATTTTTTCTTTATCATGTTCACTGACGGCAATTTGATTGTATCCTGAAAACCCGTCAATCATCGACATCCTATTTTCCCCCACTACATTTTCTAAAATGTGATCCATTTTGGGTAGGGGGTAATTACCTTTGAGAGAGGACTTATTTAGATTTCTAAAATCGCCACAAAGTCTAATTTCCCCTTTTTTCTTCCTAGCCAGGACCAGGTTTGCTACCCAATCTAAATATATTAGTGGTACAATTATCTTTGCATCCAGTAGCTTTTTGACTTCCTTTTCGATCACAAGCAATAAAATTGGGTTGAATTTTCTGAGTTTTTGTCTAAAAGGTTTGACACCAAGTTTCAAGGGTATCTTATGTTCGATCATAGAGGTGTCATAAGTTCTCAGCTCTTCATACGACCACATGAAAACATCTTTGTACTTTCTAAGTAACTCCACGTATTTATTTTTAGTTTCTATAGACAGATATTTGGATAGTTTCACCATCCAAGGGTTTTCTTTAGTACCTATGTCACAGTCCTTAACCTCTTCAGGTTGGGGCTGTAGAGTGGATTTTGAAGGGATATCATATTGATTGAATAATATTTCCAAGGTAATTAGGCCCTTGGGGATCTGGTTATTCTTAAGAACAAGCATTCAGTGATTCACAATTTTATCATGGAACTCTTTAGAATCCTCCCCTTCCTACATGATCCAAATAGGATCATTTTTATTTTCTTGATCAACATCTGTTTCGGCAAACTCATCTATTGATTCTAAAAACTTGCGTAGTTGTTCATCATCCTCAAAGAATTCAAAAATGTCGTATGTTATTTGGTATAGAATTTCGGTGCCTCATTTGTATGTGGTACTTAAGCTAAAACGTAGTGGGAGGTGTGAAAGTTGAGGCTACTTTGGCTAATGAATCATCCTGTTGATTTTAAGCCCTTGGAGTGAATTTAATATTCACAGAGGAGAAGAAATTTTCGATCAGATCCCAGACACAATTCCTATAGGACATCAACCTAGGATGTTTGGCTTGGTACTGTCTGTTCACTTATTTTATTAATAGCTCAACATCGCCAAAAACTTTAAGGTTTCTTATTTTCATTTTTTTGGCAGCTTCTAATCCTAATACTAAATCTTCATACTCACATACATTATTTGTGTAGTCCATATTCCACTATAGCCTATAGAAAAAGGGAATTACAAATTGATCATCAAGAGCCACAAGGAGTACCCCTGCTCCAGCTCCAAGGTAGGATGAAGCGTCGTCAAAATACATCTTCCATACACCAGTGCTATATACTTTTTCTTTAATTTTTACTTTTTCAGTCTTTTCTTCGGTACAACTTTCGTCTATACCTACCTCAAAATCATCGTCAACGGATAAGATACAATTTCCTAAATCTTGGTCGGAAATATATACAGGGTGGTTATTTGGGTTATGTGGATCACCTACCATGAAGGCCAACCTAGTTTCTCTATAAAGATGTGTGTATTGTCCTCCAAAAACTATAATCATAGCGTATGTCATGTCAAGCTCAAGAGATCCTCCAAGTTTGGCACTCCATGACCTAGATAACATCATACCATACTTCGGAGGGATGTCAGCAACCACTACATCCATAAGAATTCTTTTTGCAGGTATTTGTGCCAGACCTACCACCCGATCTTTAATCATGCCTATGCATTTAACCTTTCTTGAATCAAAGGAATATAAGTCTCCATATGGCCTGGTGATTTTGAGACCTAGTTTCTCCATAATGGCTTTTGGAATCACGTTGTGCGATGCTCCAGAATCTAGCATACAGTTATGGAGTAGGTGGTCGAACAAGGTTAAATTGATATAAAAGGGGGGCACAGTGTCTCTCGCACCTTCAAAATGTGGACCGAAAACTATGTTCAGCTTGTCATCTTCTAAGTTGATGGCATCAGCTTGAATTTTGTCTTTGGAAAAGATAATCATCTTGGAAATTTGTTTTCTGTATATGGGATTTTTATCCAGTTCAACAAGTGGGATAGGGATTTTGATTTTATTTATTTCATTTTCCAGACTAAAATTTATCGAGGCCTTGTCACTCTC
This sequence comes from Picea glauca, assembly GCA_000966675.3. Lineage (NCBI taxonomy): Eukaryota > Viridiplantae > Streptophyta > Pinopsida > Pinales > Pinaceae > Picea > Picea glauca. The sequence goes on from JZKD02S1620608.1 coordinate 111,340, forward strand.
TATGTTGGGAGTTTCAATTCCTTTCTTTTCAGCTTTTCTTTGGGGTGTGGATTTGGTTTCACTCACAGGGACCTATGTTTTCATAGCAGGTGTTCCTACAGATTTTGACTTGACAGGTTGTGTATCAGCGGTTTGGGTTTTTGCGGTCTGTTTGTCAGCAACTTTTGGAGTCGCCTCATCGGTTTCACCCCTTGGCAAGATCTTTTTTGTTGGGATGGTTGGAAGACTCTTGTTCTTAGGTCTTAAATTATAATTCTCATGTAGTTCATCTATAATATCATCAGCGATACCCTGATAGGCCAAATATTCAGATGTATCATTGCTAACATTATCTTCCGATCTAATTT
>JZKD02S1620619.1:20689-38620 GCA_000966675.3 Picea glauca
CTTCATCTCATTATTCCACAAATAAGCATGGGTTCTCTAACCATACTTCTAGGATAACTCAATCCGCAAAACGTCTTCCCGTGAGGGATTTCACCATAAGGGGACCACTTTGGAAATCATCCATTTCTACTTATTATAAACCATGACAAGACAATAACGAGTCATATTTTCATCAAACAATATTAGGTCCATTACCCAACGTTTGTGCTACGGGGGTTTCTTCAAGGGTTGACATCAATGAAAACCAACCTTAATCAACAGATATCTCCTCCTTCCGGGCTCAAGCACTAGAATTAAACAAAAAATTGGAAAAGGCCCAGTAAGATATTTTTATGAAGGTTGATGCCATCCATAATTTCTACCAGGCAGTAGATCTTTCCCTCAAAGACATCTACATCAAAGAAAGAGAAGCTCCCTCAGCTCGAGTTAAGTTTCAAGAGGTTGTCTTATTGTTACGTAAGGATGATGTCTCAAATGTTCCTCGTCTTTCTCTTTCTGAGCAAATAAGAGGTGATATGGATTTAAATGCCTGGGAAACAAATCTAGTAGAAAGCAAAAGGCTTTCTAGGGAGGTAAATGAATCTTTTCTATAAGTGTTGTCATCACTAGACAAAGGACTAATTGATGTTGAAGGAAATGTTATCTTTGAAGCCCTGGGTCAGGTTGAAATAGAAAACAACCAATATAATTTCAAAACAAGCAAAGAAGAAGCTCTGACGGCCATTCAGAAAATGAACTAGATTGATCTCCTTCAAATAAATAAATGGATAGTAAACCCAAGATTGCAATTACAGGTCATATCTCAAGGAGCGAAAAGGATACAAGAAAGGTTGCCTTAGGTAGAGAGGAAGTTATACACTTTCAAGGTGAATGAAGTAATTGAACCTTCAAGTTTGGAGATGAAATTAGTGAGTAAGTGCATCCTATGTATTGAACATGGGAAAACAAGCACATCCGGAAACAAGTAAAGAGCATGTACATGATATTAACATATTTCAGGGTCAGATGGAAGCAAACAAAGAACGTCGAAAATATTTTGCCATGGTATCAAGAATATCAGATTACAGATATGTCTGGCCTAAAGGAATGAGAAAAGAGGAAGTGTTTCGGCCAACAGATGAAAAGATTTCCAATGAATCTCATCATTCTCTACACTATGTTTTCTTATTTCAAATATTTTCTATTTTAAATTATGAGAAGTCCAACTATTTTGAGTTGTGACAGTTTTGTATAAATACATAGATTGAATATCTATTAATGGTTGCTTCTTGCCAAATGTAATAGAGAAAACTCTCCTTATTGAGTATTAATACAAGTGCAGACAAAGATTTCAAATTTTGTTCAATTTGGGTTATGTGTTTCTTCTGTTTTTCCATATCTCGCCATTTCTTTATACAATTCCTTGATAAATGTTTGATTTCAATTTAGTACAACCACTATTGTAATCATATCGCATCTGTAATTTGTTAAGTGAGCAGTTTTTCCTCTGCATTTACTGTGAGTAAATCAAGACCTGCAAGTTGTGTGGATTACTATATATTATACTTTATTCAAGGTTACACTATTTGTTTTCTTCTACTGCAACAAGGTGATACTCTTCAGCAATAGATGCCTTACTTTGTTTAACATTTTTGTATTTGTCTCTCACACCATTTGATATTACAACTTGAGTCAGATACGAAATACGACCTATGTGCTTCCATACTGTTAATTTCATTTAAGGAATTTTTCTCATTTAACTAAGGTGGAAAAATCACTTTTAGAAAACACTCTCTTAAACTTTCTTGATGCCTGACATTACTCTTTGAGCCTTAAGTTTAATCTCAGGAACAACATCTTTTTGGACTCGTTGTCGGGGATGGAGAAACGAAGTTAATTTTCCCTAGGAAAACAACAAGGTAAGGTTCTATCTTTGATAGTGAACAAAGATTGAATACATAAGTAAGCCTATTTTTATCTTTCACTTGGCGACTCCACCACAAATAAACTGGCATTCGATCAAAAGAATACTAGAAAGAACCCAGACGATAAGCAGACCACACCTATATCAGATCTTGAAAGGTTGTTGAAACCAAAGGGATACCTCAAATCGACTACCGCATCGACAGGTAAAAAATACCAACCCAAAGTTGCACAATTCAATAGTAAAATTCAGTTGAAGAACAAACCCCTGAAGAGAATTTTAAACAAGCACCCTCTGCGGAGGCGTCAACTAGTAAACCTGAGGTTAGGTTTGAGAACCCGAAAGAAGTTGTGCCGAAAATAAAGATTGAGATTGACTCAATTGATACTCCTGAAGGTCAGAATGAAATACCCCTCTATATACCCCATGTCGTTAATGTTTTGTCTACCCCATCCTTGCCCGAAGAAGGTTTCAGTTCTCTGAAACCCTGAAGAGCATATTTTATACCCCAATTCGTTCCCTATTGGTTCACCTATTTATACATCTTGTAAGTCTTCAGAAACCAATCCACATTTTCCATTTCTTCCTCTTCTAGATTTTTCATCTCCTAACGACCTTTTTCCAGAATTTCCTTCGCCGCATCCTGAAGAAGTTGAAAGGTCACCACTTCAGTCCCTCGAAGTTTTCAAAAACCCTCTTTTTTTCCAAAGTCCATCCCCTAGACTTCCAATGGTTTTTTTCAGAGGAGGTGGTTCCAGAGGCAAAGGAGAAGGTGGACAAGGTCAAGGACTACCTCCACCCCCTAGAAATTTTGCCAAGGTGATGATCTAGAAAATGCATTTTTAAAACAGTGGGAAGAAAAGAAAGACCATCTTTATTATTTGACTGAATTTGGGGCTTTAAGGAAAATGAATTCTGAGTCGGTTCTCGAATTTAATTAGAGGTTCAACAAACTTTATCATAATATCCCAGCCAAAGTTAAACCCTCTCAACCTATGGTAAATATAACTTTCGCAGGGGCTTTTGAACCCAACTTTTCCCTACTCTTAAGAGAAATAATATCTACCACTCTCGCAGGAATGCAAGACGATGCCATAGAAATTGAATCAAATATGATTGCATCTGGTAAATTAAAAGCCAAGGTTGAGACAGGAACCAAAGAACCTAAACTTTTTGGGGAACAAGCAGGACCCTCCGGCTCTGAGAAGTCTGCGGAAGAAAAAATGTATGAGACGACTAAGATAATAAAATATTTTTCGACAAAATATCTAGAATGGAACTATACCAATCCAAACCTGATCCATTCACTAGAAATCAGTTTAGGAGAAACATGAACCCTCAGACGCAACAAAGACAAGTGAAAAACGAAGATCAAAAAATCCAAGCTCTGTTTAAAACGGAAAATTTATGCAAAGCGACAATATGCAAAATTATGAGGGGTTAGAAGAGGATATAAACAACCTTAGTGATGATGATTGGGAGCCTCATTTAACTAGATAGAATTATGAAAAGTCTCTAGACCTAGAACCCCTGTTTAATAATGAGGAAAGTATAAATAATATGGGAGAGTTTGCATATCAAGGAATCTCTGACTCCATAATGGCCGAACTTCAACAGAAATACAATTTAAGGCCCAGAGAAACAAATACTACAAACGTTCCACCAAAAAAAAATTATCGAGAAATAAAGTGAATGAGGAAGTTGCTACTAAACTACTAGTTGATACACAAGCTACCCGAACCAAAACAGTTGAAACAAGAGCAACACAAACTAAGAAAACAGAGAATATTGAAGCACAAGCTCCAACCAGAGAGATCGCAAAACCAATGGGAGGTTTTAGTTTAGAAAATGAACTAAATAAAATTAAAATTCACATGCCCCTAGTTGAGCTTTCCAAGAATCCAATTTATAAAAAACAGATTGCTAAAATGATAAATTTTTCTGATGTTGAATGTCACACAGATGTGATCAATCTACAAGATGAAAGACCTACGATTATGTTTGGTCTGCACATCGAAAATACTAAGGATTTTGTTGCACCATTTTATATTACATTAATTGTGCATGACCACTTACTTCACAATTGCATGTTAGATTCCAGGGCCTCTCATAATTTAATGCCTAAAATTATTATGGAAAAATTGGGCCTTGAAATCACTAGACCTTATCGAGACTTATACTCGTTTGATTCCAGAAAGTTTAAGTGTCTTGGCATGATCAAATATTTGTTAGTGAATCTTGCACAGATTCCTGTAAAAAGTATCTTTATGGATGTAGTCATTTTTGACATCCCTGCCAAGTATGGCATGCTTCTATCTAGGTCTTGGGGTGCAAAATTAGGAGGATCACTTCAACTGGACATGACTTACGCTATGATCCTGATTTTCAGTGGACAATTTACTCGATTGTACAGAGAGACTAGACTAGCATATATTTTAAGTGACCCCCAAAACCCAAACAATTACCCAGTCTATGTTGTCAATCAGGATTTATGAAATCGTATTTTATCAATAGATGATGATTTTGAAGAATGTACAGAAGAAGAAAATAAATAAAAAAAATAGAAAAAACAAAGAAAAGTGTAAATAGTAGAGAAGGAGTACGGAAAATGATTTTTGATGGCACTTCCTCCTGCCAAGGGGTAGGGGCTGGAGTGTTATTTGTTGCACTCGGAGATGAGTATGTCATCCCCTTTTCATATAGATTACAGTGGGATATTGATTATACAAATAATTTATGTGAGTATGAAGCTTTGGTCTTAGGATTAGAGGCTGACGAAAAATTAAAAATTGAACATCTAATAGTTTATTGTGATGTAGAGATTATTGTGAAACAAATAAAGCAGCAATATCAAGCCAAACATCCAAGGCTAAGGTCATACAGAATTGCTCCTGGGTTTTGATAGAGAATTTGTTCTCATCCTTTAACATTCATTATATTCCCAGGATGGAAAATCAGCAGGCAGACTCTTTAGCCAAAGAAGTTACGATGTTTGTACCGTCTACTGTCCTAAAGCTGAAGTATCATATTGAAATGAGACACAGACCTTCAATCCCAAATAATGTCCAGCACTGGCAAGTCTTTGAAGATGACGAGAAAATTAAACAATTCCTAGAGATGGTTGACGAGTTCTCTGAGACTCATATAGTTCAAGAAAATCGGAACGATCCTATCTGGATCATGCAGGAAGGTGAAGATCCTAAAAAGTTCCAGGATAAGATCACAAATCACTTAATTCTTGTGCTTAAGAAGAATCAAATCCCCAGAGGTCTGATACCCTTAGAGAGATTGTTTGACCAAGATGATATACCCCTAAAATCTACCTTACAACCTCATCCCAAAGAGGTTGAGGACTGTAATATAGGAACTAAAGAGGATCCTAAACTAGTAAAGATATTTAAATACCTTCCAGCCCAAGCAAAAAATAAGTATTTTGAATTTCTTCAACAGTATAAAGACGTCTTTGCATGGTCCTATGACAATCTAAGAACTTACGATACCTCTGTAATTGAACATAAGATTCCTTTGAAGCATGGTATCAAACCTTTCACATGGAATCTAAGACAGATAAATCCTATCCTCTTTCCAGTAATAGAAAGGGAAGTCCAGAAACTTCTCGACGCAAATATTATCATTCCACTCAGGTATTCTAAATGGGTAGCAAATTTGGTACCCATCAGGAAGAAAAGTGGATAAATAAGGCTTTGTGTAGAGTTTATAAATTTGAACTGGTCATCCCTCAAAGACAACTACCCACTGCCAAAAATGGATCATGTCCTAGAAAAAGTAGGTGGAGCTAACAAAATGTCTATGATTGATGGTTTTTTTGGATACAAACAAATTGTTGTCCACGAAGACGATAAAGAAAAGACTGCATTCACCACTCTGTGGGGAACTTTCATGTATAATAAAATTCCATTTGGTTTGATGAACATGGGGGCTACTTTCCAAAGAGAAATGGATATATCTTTCATCAGTGAGAGATAAATTTGTTGTTATTTACTTAGATGATCTAACAGTCTTCTCCAATTCTGATGTAGAACATCTGGTTCATCTCAAACAAACCTTCAAGAAATGAAGGAAATTTGGTTTGTCTCTTAACCCTAAGAAGGCACATTTTCCTATGCAATAAAGCAAGCTTCTGGGTCATATAGTTTCGAAGGATGGAATCAAGGTCGACCCTAAGCGAGTCGAGGCTATTGACATGATAAATATTCCTAGAAATAAGAAAGAAATCCAGTCTTTTTTAGGGAAGATAAAGTTTTTGAAAATATTTATCCCTAACTTCGTTGAAATTGTCAAACTAATTATAGATATGTTGAAGAAATATAGTGAAATGAAATGGACCGCCAAAGCTAAAACATCATTCGAGCGGGTTAAGAAATCTATAAGCGAAGCACCAATATTAGCTAGTCCAAACTATACTAAGGAATTCCTTATCTTTTCTTTTGCATCTGAACATACTATTGCAGCGGTACTCTTGCAAAAGAACGAAGAAGGTTTCAAGCAGTCGATAGCCTTTTTTAGTAAAAGTCTCAAGGACGTCAAATTAAAATATGACATACTGTAAAAACAATCTTACGCAATGGTGAAATCTCTCAAAGATTTCAGGACATATGTACTACATTCCAAAATAATTGTTTGTGTGCCAACAAGAATTGTCAAAGATATATTGGTACAGCCAGACCGTGATGGTAAGAGAGGTCGGCGGTTAGCCAAAATTTAGGAGTTCGATCGGGAAGTAAAACTGACCAAGCTAGTCAAAGGTCAGGGCCTGGCGAAATTATTAGCAGAGTCAAATTTCAGGGCACTCGGGTTAAACCACCTAGATTCACATGGATATATCCCCAATATGGAGGAACTTGATGATCAAACCCCTACAGTATAGATCGAAGATAAATTTTCTTCCTATGATTGGTATCACAATATTGTTTCATACCTCCTTACCCTTCAGTGCCAAAGTTACATCACTCCATCCAAAGTGATAACGTTGAAGCTACACGCAGTTAAATATTGCATTATTGAAGGAAAATTGTACTAGAAGGATCCTCTAGGTTTCTTGTTATGTTGTTTAACAGAACCTGAAACAGAGAATCTCATAAATGGATTTCACGAAGGATTTTGTGGAGGACATCACGCCTGGAGGGAAATGGCCTACTATATTTTAAGAGTCGGGTATTATTGGCCAAAGTTATTTACTGATGTGAATTCCAAGGTCAAAGCATACAAACCTTTCCAATTGTTCTCTGGTAACCAAAAAATCCTTGCACTTCCTTTAATCCTATTCAAAACAGAAGCTCCCTTTCAACAATGGGGTATGGACTTCATCGGAGAAATCCACCCACAGTCAAGCACCCAACATAAATTGATTTTAACTGCTACTGATTATTTCACGAAATGGGTCGAATCCATTCCAACTCGGAATGACATGTACTCAGTAGTTATTAACTTTTTGGAAGAGAACATCCTATTGATATTTGGTTTCCCTCGAAAAATAGTCGCGGACAATGCCCAAGCTTTCAAAACTATGGCAATGGTAAATTTTTGTCAAAAATATAACATTGTGCTAGGACATTCTACAGACTATTATCCTCAAGGAAATAGGTTGGTTCAATCGTCCAACAAGAGTCTGATGAATATAATCAAAAAAGTGTTGACGAAAAATAAGAAGGCTTGGCACGTACACTTGAAGTACGCCTTATGGGCGAACCGAATCAGCACCAAGAAATCGATAGGTATGTCCCCTTTTCAAATGGTTTATGGTATTGATGTTATCTTTCCTATCAATCTCGCTCTTCCTGTGATGAAGTTGTGTCAAGATGCAAAGGAGGATCCCAATGATGTTACAAGAAGGATGAACCAAATAATCGAAGTCCCGCAAAACAAGGCCGAAGTAAATGACAAAATCCAAAAGTATCAAGATAATATGAAATCCCTCTTCGATAAAAAAAATCTAAAGACAGGGAATTCCTTCCTGGTGATCTAGTTTTAAAATGGGATGCTAGAAAAGAAGATGCAGGAAAACACAGCAAGTTCAATCATCTTTGGTTTGTACCATTCAAAATTGCAGCTACAGAGGGAAAAAATTNCTTCATCTCATTATTCCACAAATAAGCATGGGTTCTCTAACCATACTTCTAGGATAACTCAATCCGCAAAACGTCTTCCCGTGAGGGATTTCACCATAAGGGGACCACTTTGGAAATCATCCATTTCTACTTATTATAAACCATGACAAGACAATAACGAGTCATATTTTCATCAAACAATATTAGGTCCATTACCCAACGTTTGTGCTACGGGGGTTTCTTCAAGGGTTGACATCAATGAAAACCAACCTTAATCAACAGATATCTCCTCCTTCCGGGCTCAAGCACTAGAATTAAACAAAAAATTGGAAAAGGCCCAGTAAGATATTTTTATGAAGGTTGATGCCATCCATAATTTCTACCAGGCAGTAGATCTTTCCCTCAAAGACATCTACATCAAAGAAAGAGAAGCTCCCTCAGCTCGAGTTAAGTTTCAAGAGGTTGTCTTATTGTTACGTAAGGATGATGTCTCAAATGTTCCTCGTCTTTCTCTTTCTGAGCAAATAAGAGGTGATATGGATTTAAATGCCTGGGAAACAAATCTAGTAGAAAGCAAAAGGCTTTCTAGGGAGGTAAATGAATCTTTTCTATAAGTGTTGTCATCACTAGACAAAGGACTAATTGATGTTGAAGGAAATGTTATCTTTGAAGCCCTGGGTCAGGTTGAAATAGAAAACAACCAATATAATTTCAAAACAAGCAAAGAAGAAGCTCTGACGGCCATTCAGAAAATGAACTAGATTGATCTCCTTCAAATAAATAAATGGATAGTAAACCCAAGATTGCAATTACAGGTCATATCTCAAGGAGCGAAAAGGATACAAGAAAGGTTGCCTTAGGTAGAGAGGAAGTTATACACTTTCAAGGTGAATGAAGTAATTGAACCTTCAAGTTTGGAGATGAAATTAGTGAGTAAGTGCATCCTATGTATTGAACATGGGAAAACAAGCACATCCGGAAACAAGTAAAGAGCATGTACATGATATTAACATATTTCAGGGTCAGATGGAAGCAAACAAAGAACGTCGAAAATATTTTGCCATGGTATCAAGAATATCAGATTACAGATATGTCTGGCCTAAAGGAATGAGAAAAGAGGAAGTGTTTCGGCCAACAGATGAAAAGATTTCCAATGAATCTCATCATTCTCTACACTATGTTTTCTTATTTCAAATATTTTCTATTTTAAATTATGAGAAGTCCAACTATTTTGAGTTGTGACAGTTTTGTATAAATACATAGATTGAATATCTATTAATGGTTGCTTCTTGCCAAATGTAATAGAGAAAACTCTCCTTATTGAGTATTAATACAAGTGCAGACAAAGATTTCAAATTTTGTTCAATTTGGGTTATGTGTTTCTTCTGTTTTTCCATATCTCGCCATTTCTTTATACAATTCCTTGATAAATGTTTGATTTCAATTTAGTACAACCACTATTGTAATCATATCGCATCTGTAATTTGTTAAGTGAGCAGTTTTTCCTCTGCATTTACTGTGAGTAAATCAAGACCTGCAAGTTGTGTGGATTACTATATATTATACTTTATTCAAGGTTACACTATTTGTTTTCTTCTACTGCAACAAGGTGATACTCTTCAGCAATAGATGCCTTACTTTGTTTAACATTTTTGTATTTGTCTCTCACACCATTTGATATTACAACTTGAGTCAGATACGAAATACGACCTATGTGCTTCCATACTGTTAATTTCATTTAAGGAATTTTTCTCATTTAACTAAGGTGGAAAAATCACTTTTAGAAAACACTCTCTTAAACTTTCTTGATGCCTGACATTACTCTTTGAGCCTTAAGTTTAATCTCAGGAACAACATCTTTTTGGACTCGTTGTCGGGGATGGAGAAACGAAGTTAATTTTCCCTAGGAAAACAACAAGGTAAGGTTCTATCTTTGATAGTGAACAAAGATTGAATACATAAGTAAGCCTATTTTTATCTTTCACTTGGCGACTCCACCACAAATAAACTGGCATTCGATCAAAAGAATACTAGAAAGAACCCAGACGATAAGCAGACCACACCTATATCAGATCTTGAAAGGTTGTTGAAACCAAAGGGATACCTCAAATCGACTACCGCATCGACAGGTAAAAAATACCAACCCAAAGTTGCACAATTCAATAGTAAAATTCAGTTGAAGAACAAACCCCTGAAGAGAATTTTAAACAAGCACCCTCTGCGGAGGCGTCAACTAGTAAACCTGAGGTTAGGTTTGAGAACCCGAAAGAAGTTGTGCCGAAAATAAAGATTGAGATTGACTCAATTGATACTCCTGAAGGTCAGAATGAAATACCCCTCTATATACCCCATGTCGTTAATGTTTTGTCTACCCCATCCTTGCCCGAAGAAGGTTTCAGTTCTCTGAAACCCTGAAGAGCATATTTTATACCCCAATTCGTTCCCTATTGGTTCACCTATTTATACATCTTGTAAGTCTTCAGAAACCAATCCACATTTTCCATTTCTTCCTCTTCTAGATTTTTCATCTCCTAACGACCTTTTTCCAGAATTTCCTTCGCCGCATCCTGAAGAAGTTGAAAGGTCACCACTTCAGTCCCTCGAAGTTTTCAAAAACCCTCTTTTTTTCCAAAGTCCATCCCCTAGACTTCCAATGGTTTTTTTCAGAGGAGGTGGTTCCAGAGGCAAAGGAGAAGGTGGACAAGGTCAAGGACTACCTCCACCCCCTAGAAATTTTGCCAAGGTGATGATCTAGAAAATGCATTTTTAAAACAGTGGGAAGAAAAGAAAGACCATCTTTATTATTTGACTGAATTTGGGGCTTTAAGGAAAATGAATTCTGAGTCGGTTCTCGAATTTAATTAGAGGTTCAACAAACTTTATCATAATATCCCAGCCAAAGTTAAACCCTCTCAACCTATGGTAAATATAACTTTCGCAGGGGCTTTTGAACCCAACTTTTCCCTACTCTTAAGAGAAATAATATCTACCACTCTCGCAGGAATGCAAGACGATGCCATAGAAATTGAATCAAATATGATTGCATCTGGTAAATTAAAAGCCAAGGTTGAGACAGGAACCAAAGAACCTAAACTTTTTGGGGAACAAGCAGGACCCTCCGGCTCTGAGAAGTCTGCGGAAGAAAAAATGTATGAGACGACTAAGATAATAAAATATTTTTCGACAAAATATCTAGAATGGAACTATACCAATCCAAACCTGATCCATTCACTAGAAATCAGTTTAGGAGAAACATGAACCCTCAGACGCAACAAAGACAAGTGAAAAACGAAGATCAAAAAATCCAAGCTCTGTTTAAAACGGAAAATTTATGCAAAGCGACAATATGCAAAATTATGAGGGGTTAGAAGAGGATATAAACAACCTTAGTGATGATGATTGGGAGCCTCATTTAACTAGATAGAATTATGAAAAGTCTCTAGACCTAGAACCCCTGTTTAATAATGAGGAAAGTATAAATAATATGGGAGAGTTTGCATATCAAGGAATCTCTGACTCCATAATGGCCGAACTTCAACAGAAATACAATTTAAGGCCCAGAGAAACAAATACTACAAACGTTCCACCAAAAAAAAATTATCGAGAAATAAAGTGAATGAGGAAGTTGCTACTAAACTACTAGTTGATACACAAGCTACCCGAACCAAAACAGTTGAAACAAGAGCAACACAAACTAAGAAAACAGAGAATATTGAAGCACAAGCTCCAACCAGAGAGATCGCAAAACCAATGGGAGGTTTTAGTTTAGAAAATGAACTAAATAAAATTAAAATTCACATGCCCCTAGTTGAGCTTTCCAAGAATCCAATTTATAAAAAACAGATTGCTAAAATGATAAATTTTTCTGATGTTGAATGTCACACAGATGTGATCAATCTACAAGATGAAAGACCTACGATTATGTTTGGTCTGCACATCGAAAATACTAAGGATTTTGTTGCACCATTTTATATTACATTAATTGTGCATGACCACTTACTTCACAATTGCATGTTAGATTCCAGGGCCTCTCATAATTTAATGCCTAAAATTATTATGGAAAAATTGGGCCTTGAAATCACTAGACCTTATCGAGACTTATACTCGTTTGATTCCAGAAAGTTTAAGTGTCTTGGCATGATCAAATATTTGTTAGTGAATCTTGCACAGATTCCTGTAAAAAGTATCTTTATGGATGTAGTCATTTTTGACATCCCTGCCAAGTATGGCATGCTTCTATCTAGGTCTTGGGGTGCAAAATTAGGAGGATCACTTCAACTGGACATGACTTACGCTATGATCCTGATTTTCAGTGGACAATTTACTCGATTGTACAGAGAGACTAGACTAGCATATATTTTAAGTGACCCCCAAAACCCAAACAATTACCCAGTCTATGTTGTCAATCAGGATTTATGAAATCGTATTTTATCAATAGATGATGATTTTGAAGAATGTACAGAAGAAGAAAATAAATAAATAAATAAATAGAAAAAACAAAGAAAAGTGTAAATAGTAGAGAAGGAGTACGGAAAATGATTTTTGATGGCACTTCGTCCTGCCAAGGGGTAGGGGCTGGAGTGTTATTTGTTGCACTCGGAGATGAGTATGTCATCCCCTTTTCATATATATTACAGTGGGATATTGATTATACAAATAATTTATGTGAGTATGAAGCTCTGGTCTTAGGATTAGAGGCTGACAGAAAATTAAAAATTGAACATCTAATAGTTTATTGTGATGTAGAGCTTATTGTGAAACAAATAAAGCAGCAATATCAAGCCAAACATCCAAGGCTAAGGTCATACAGAATTGCTCCTAGGTTTTGATAGAGAATTTGTTCTCATCCTTTAACATTCATTATATTCCCAGGATGGAAAATCAGCAGGCAGACTCTTTAGCCAAAGAAGTTACGATGTTTGTATCGTCTACTGTCCTAAAGTTGCAGTATCATATTGAAATGAGACACATACCTTCAATCCCAAATAATGTCCAGCACTGGCAAGTCTTTGAAGATGACGAGCAGATTAAACAATTCCTAGAGATGGTTGATGAGTTCTCTGAGACTCATATAGTTCAAGAAAATCGGAACGATCCTATCTGGATCATGCAGGAAGGTGAAGATCCTAAAAATTTCCAGGAAAAGATCGCAAATCACTTAATTCTTGTGCTTAAGAACAATCAAATCCCCAGAGGTCTGATACCCTTAGAGAGATTGTTTGACCAAGATGATATACCCCTAAAATCTACCTTACGACCTCATCCCAAAGAGGTTGAGGACTGTAATATAGGAACTAAAGAGGATCCTAAACTAGTAAAGATATTTAAATACCTTCCATCCCAAGCAAAAAATAAGTATTTTGAATTTCTTCAACAGTATAAAGACGTCTTTGCATGGTCCTATGACAATCTAAGAACTTACGATACCTCTGTAATTGAACATAAGATTCCTTTGAAGCATGGTATCAAACCTTTCACATGGAATCTAAGACAGATAAATCCTATCCTCTTTCCAGTAATAGAAAGGGAAGTCCAGAAACTTCTCGACGCAAATATTATCATTCCACTCAGGTATTCTAAATGGGTAGCAAATTTGGTACCCATCAGGAAGAAAAGTGGATAAATAAGGCTTTGTGTAGAGTTTATAAATTTGAACTGGTCATCCCTCAAAGACAACTACCCACTGCCAAAAATGGATCATGTCCTAGAAAAAGTAGGTGGAGCTAACAAAATGTCTATGATTGATGGTTTTTTTGGATACAAACAAATTGTTGTCCACGAAGACGATAAAGAAAAGACTGCATTCACCACTCTGTGGGGAACTTTCATGTATAATAAAATTCCATTTGGTTTGATGAACATGGGGGCTACTTTCCAAAGAGAAATGGATATATCTTTCATCAGTGAGAGATAAATTTGTTGTTATTTACTTAGATGATCTAACAGTCTTCTCCAATTCTGATGTAGAACATCTGGTTCATCTCAAACAAACCTTCAAGAAATGAAGGAAATTTGGTTTGTCTCTTAACCCTAAGAAGGCACATTTTCCTATGCAATAAAGCAAGCTTCTGGGTCATATAGTTTCGAAGGATGGAATCAAGGTCGACCCTAAGCGAGTCGAGGCTATTGACATGATAAATATTCCTAGAAATAAGAAAGAAATCCAGTCTTTTTTAGGGAAGATAAAGTTTTTGAAAATATTTATCCCTAACTTCGTTGAAATTGTCAAACTAATTATAGATATGTTGAAGAAATATAGTGAAATGAAATGGACCGCCAAAGCTAAAACATCATTCGAGCGGGTTAAGAAATCTATAAGCGAAGCACCAATATTAGCTAGTCCAAACTATACTAAGGAATTCCTTATCTTTTCTTTTGCATCTGAACATACTATTGCAGCGGTACTCTTGCAAAAGAACGAAGAAGGTTTCAAGCAGTCGATAGCCTTTTTTAGTAAAAGTCTCAAGGACGTCAAATTAAAATATGACATACTGTAAAAACAATCTTACGCAATGGTGAAATCTCTCAAAGATTTCAGGACATATGTACTACATTCCAAAATAATTGTTTGTGTGCCAACAAGAATTGTCAAAGATATATTGGTACAGCCAGACCGTGATGGTAAGAGAGGTCGGCGGTTAGCCAAAATTTAGGAGTTCGATCGGGAAGTAAAACTGACCAAGCTAGTCAAAGGTCAGGGCCTGGCGAAATTATTAGCAGAGTCAAATTTCAGGGCACTCGGGTTAAACCACCTAGATTCACATGGATATATCCCCAATATGGAGGAACTTGATGATCAAACCCCTACAGTATAGATCGAAGATAAATTTTCTTCCTATGATTGGTATCACAATATTGTTTCATACCTCCTTACCCTTCAGTGCCAAAGTTACATCACTCCATCCAAAGTGATAACGTTGAAGCTACACGCAGTTAAATATTGCATTATTGAAGGAAAATTGTACTAGAAGGATCCTCTAGGTTTCTTGTTATGTTGTTTAACAGAACCTGAAACAGAGAATCTCATAAATGGATTTCACGAAGGATTTTGTGGAGGACATCACGCCTGGAGGGAAATGGCCTACTATATTTTAAGAGTCGGGTATTATTGGCCAAAGTTATTTACTGATGTGAATTCCAAGGTCAAAGCATACAAACCTTTCCAATTGTTCTCTGGTAACCAAAAAATCCTTGCACTTCCTTTAATCCTATTCAAAACAGAAGCTCCCTTTCAACAATGGGGTATGGACTTCATCGGAGAAATCCACCCACAGTCAAGCACCCAACATAAATTGATTTTAACTGCTACTGATTATTTCACGAAATGGGTCGAATCCATTCCAACTCGGAATGACATGTACTCAGTAGTTATTAACTTTTTGGAAGAGAACATCCTATTGATATTTGGTTTCCCTCGAAAAATAGTCGCGGACAATGCCCAAGCTTTCAAAACTATGGCAATGGTAAATTTTTGTCAAAAATATAACATTGTGCTAGGACATTCTACAGACTATTATCCTCAAGGAAATAGGTTGGTTCAATCGTCCAACAAGAGTCTGATGAATATAATCAAAAAAGTGTTGACGAAAAATAAGAAGGCTTGGCACGTACACTTGAAGTACGCCTTATGGGCGAACCGAATCAGCACCAAGAAATCGATAGGTATGTCCCCTTTTCAAATGGTTTATGGTATTGATGTTATCTTTCCTATCAATCTCGCTCTTCCTGTGATGAAGTTGTGTCAAGATGCAAAGGAGGATCCCAATGATGTTACAAGAAGGATGAACCAAATAATCGAAGTCCCGCAAAACAAGGCCGAAGTAAATGACAAAATCCAAAAGTATCAAGATAATATGAAATCCCTCTTCGATAAAAAAAATCTAAAGACAGGGAATTCCTTCCTGGTGATCTAGTTTTAAAATGGGATGCTAGAAAAGAAGATGCAGGAAAACACAGCAAGTTCAATCATCTTTGGTTTGTACCATTCAAAATTGCAGCTACAGAGGGAAAAAATTMTTTCCTATTGGAAAATCTCTACAGAAAAACTTTGAATGCCCCTACCAACGGGCGTTATCTAAAACATTTTATGCAATAATCATGTTTCACATTACCATTKTATATACTAGTTTTGATTTCCCATTTTAATTTGCAATTTCATTTTCGTTCGTAAGTTATCTAAATTTTACTTTTTCRTTGTAAATAAACCAACTCTAATTTGATATCATGAAAGAAAAATATAAAATATATGTACTGCATATCTATTTTATTCTGCRTAATTTTTCGAATTTTCCCTATCTTGGTCCCATGCATAATACTTACTATCAGATGAGAAATGAGGAGATATCGGAATCCAACGCTCAGTTTTCAAAACATTTGTTTTCTCTTAAAACAAGTGATGAATTCATAATTGGTTTGATTGAAAATATAAATGAAATCTGAGGTATGGACTTCTATACTTATTGTTCAAGATAAAATTATAAATAAATCTTATCATATATAAACGATATTCTATTCATATAAATATAGTCACGTGATCAAAGACCAGAAAAGTATAAATCCGCAAATTAATTCTAAATCCTTATCCGAATCAAATGAAAATAAAACAAAAATGAAATAAAAGGAAATAAGAATAAAAAGGGGGTTTAAAAGAGAGAAAGTTGGATAATCAAGAAGTGAATTTGTGCGGAAATGAGATTATTTTGTGTCATACCCTCTAATTCCTCGTCCTATTTCATTTTTCCTATCTTCAAGATTTTACTCTATTCTGATTTTCACCGCCTATCATTAAGTCTTCATAGAAAGAAATAACTTCGCCTTGACTCTGAGAACTTAAAAACATATCCTCAAAACAAGATTAGGAGAAAATCTTATGTTCCTCTGATTTTAAATGAAAGAAAGTATGTCTAGGCTAATCCTGATAAATTTAGCTCTTCTAACAGATTTTAATATGATCAGATCGCTCAAGGCCAATCCCTAGAAAATAAAAATTCCCCATAAGATCTTCCCTATAGGAAAATATGTATTGAAGATCGGGAGAGATTTAGTTCAGAGTACAATCAAAAATTGTTGACAGACCTTCATTGTCAAATCTTAAGAACATATCATCCCTTGTATGATACATACAAATTGATTGCCCCCACTTCAAAATTATAAAAATATAAGACATATGGTGAAAGGAAATTCGTAATTCGATTTCCCCCATCTAGACCAACACAAATGGTGAATGGAAATTCATAAAATGATTGCCCCCATTTTGTCCAAAATAAATGATGAAAGGAAATTCATGTAATGATTTCCCTCATCTCAATAAAATGCAAAAACACTAATTGAAGTGGTGAAAGGAAATTCAATGGGAGATGTAGATAACTTCATCGGGGTATCGAACAGGCTCGTTGGCAGTGAAGCAATATATATGATACATGTAAGGTTGTCATACATGTATAAACATACTCTGGTATCTAGTTATTTTTCCGGTAATATTTACATTCTAAACCGACAAGGGATTCCCTAAATAAATTATTAAAATTACTTAGCCTTGATGCAAACGAAATCGACCAAAGTCTGATATTTCAGTTAAAGTTTTTTTTATTATTTTAAGCAAATCCAAACTCAGTTTCAGGAAAGGAAATTATTAATAGCCTAACTTGAGATCAATAATTTATTGTGTTTTGAAGGTTTTCTGAGATTCGATTGAAGTTCAATTTTTCTCTGTATGATGTTTCCCTAGAGGTGCTTCCTGGAAATGAATAATGACTCCATTTACCCAATAAAGGCACTTGATCTATTGTTCTTTCGCGCCTCACAGGGAGACGCGATCCCTATATGGAGCCTATGTTAGAACATATAAAATCCTAAACTTTGAGCTTTATACTCTCCACATCAGGAAAATATAACCCTTCCCAAAGTTGTAACTCAGAAATTAAATGAAATTCATTTCTGGTTAATTGGTGATAAGACATG
>JZKD02S1620619.1:77045-121475 GCA_000966675.3 Picea glauca
CAGTTCTGCAATAAATTCAAACTATCATTTACATTCATTGACCTCTTCCTGCAGGTCCATTTACAGCACATATTCATACTTATGAGTTTTTGCCATAGTCCTTGGCCAGTTCAATAATATTTACAATCTGGGGGAAACAGGGTGTTACAGAGACACAGATATACGTGGTTCACCCAGTGTGGGATACATTCACCAGAGAAATTTCCAGGTCCTTCCTTTATTATTATCCATCAAAATGAAGGGATACAACCTACAACACACTCGTTTTAACTTCCTCTTCTTTCTCTCACAGTCTCCTCTCTCACAATATAATATTTGTGATAATACATAGCCGCAATACAATTCCCTCATAAGAGAGGGTTTCCTTCTAAGACGAAAAACCCTAAATAACTTCTACCATCATATATGTGACCTTATAATGAACAGTCCATATTGACTACGAAATTACAATATTTTACAAGGCAAAGTTTCCCAAAATCTCGCTTTGGGGGCGCTTCCCCCGAATCCCCCACAAGGGGGTGGATACAAAAATTATCGTCGCCACCCCCCAGTGACAATTGTGGGGGGGAAATCCCCCACACACCTACCCATTAGGGAATGGGGTCCAAGCATGGCTGAAACAAACCTCTGAATCAGGAAGATAATCAGGCTCCACAACCAACACACCTTTATTTCCTCCATTAAGAAGAAAAACTACCATTAATATGCTTGTGCATTTGTTTCATCCCACTGTAGGAATCAAGTCCACCAAAATATTCTGAGCTTCATTGATTGTTTTTCGCTTCATTTTTTGCCTTCTAGGCAATCTAGGGTTTCACATTCCTTATTTGGTTTCTCCACCAAGTCTTGTCCTCACTTCCTTCAAACCCTCCACTTTCCTCTTTGATTTTTGTTCCTTCATTGATGTCCTTGGTCTCATGAACCTATTTCTTCCTACAATTTTATCCATGGCAGAAAATGTAGAATAGAGGCATGCTAGGGTTTCCAACAATACTCTACAAAACTACTTGAATTGAATCCTAGGTATACTTGGATTCTATATTCAACTCAATATTGTTGTTTATAGTATCCCTAAATTGAGGGAGTGAATACCCTTTTGCAACTATTGAAATTCACTTAATATTTCTAATCCAGGTGAATATTGGTGGCCATCCACATGTTCCACTAATTCAAAATGGTTCCAAATCTTTGCAGTTTTTCTATAGTTTTTTAGGTCCCAAACTTCTGGGGCTGTTTTGAGGCCCTAAACGACGTTTTTTTGGCAATGTAGGGTATAGTAAGTAGTTGGTGACAGATATTGGGACATTCAACACATGTACTTCTCGGATAGACCTTTTCAATGGGATACTGAGCACCCCAGACAGAGATCATATGCAAAATTTACACCCCCGGGAAGTTGACATATCAACTAACCACATCGGGGCGCACAAACCTTTTGGTGTTTCATCTTTTGGGCTTAGGTTTTTGGGATATTTAGTGTTTTCTCATTAATGATTTATATTAAAAGGTATTTTGTTCCTCTTTGTAATCAGATTCTTGCAAATTAACATAGTCATTCCTTCTCTTTCTTCAAGGATAAGCTACCACCATTCTAGCTAATTTGTGTGCTTTGCATTTTACAGTCTTTTGTATTCCATTCATTACTAGAATATGAGTTCAAATGTATTATTGTGTTTCCTACAATATATATGTGTGTTTCTTTGTTATATATTTTCCTTCATTTCGTTCTCAACATAATCCATATCAGTGGTATCAGAGCAATCTTCTCTTTGTTTTTTCTCTGTGCATGTCCCCGACGAGGTCAAGCTATCGGGAATTAGGTCTTGAACTGGTTGAGCTTGGGGAAGAACACCCATGATGACCCAAGAAGCCTCCCATGGTAGAAAAAAAGGGAGATGATGGAGCAATAAATCCTATCAAACTATTGCTCTAGGAATCCCTAACACAACAAAGGAACAAGATGATGGACAATTTTCCCTAGATCCTTCGACGTTTGGCAATAGCAACGAAGACACCTTCAACCAACAGTCACTTCAGAGGTGCGATACCCTTGAAGGTACATTTTAACTTTGATATTCCTTTATTTGAAGGCTATATAGACGTCGACGCTTTAGAAAAATGGTTAAGTATGCTAAAGAGTTTTCTCTGTCCAAAAATTTTCCAACGGTGAATAAATCACCCTTGTGCTCCTTAAATCCCTTCCCCATGTCAGATATTGGTGGGAAACTTACTGTGAGAAACATGTCAGAGATGAGTCTACATTTTGGGGGCCATAAACCATTTGGATGGATTTTGTCGATTCCCTCAATGAGAAATACTACATAGTTGGAAACTACAATGACTAGTACACAAGATGGACAATTCTACTTCAGGAGAGAGACCAAACAGTGTTGGAGTACACTAACATTTTCCATACCCTGCTCACAAAGCTAGGTATTAAAGACTATGAGTGGAACCTGATTCTGAAGTACCACAGTGGCCTACATAGGTACATCCAAACATAGTATACATATCCTTACTAGGAGTCACTTACCGATATGTTGTCAAGATCGAGCAAAAGTTCAAGAAAAAGAATAAGCACTATTTAATTTCTACAAACCCATCACAATAGAAGCATAGTAAAGTTGGACCTAACTCCCAGAACAAAGGACAAAGCAAGGATGGCCATCCCTAGGACAACCAGTCCAAGCCACAAGAAAAGAAGGGTAATGGGAAGTTGAAGAACACTGGAAAGTGGTGTGAGTTCCACAAAATCCCTTGGCACAACATTGGTGAATGTTGCTCCAAACATTCATTGGTGGATAAGATGAAATCCCCAAAGTCAGATGTCGGATCAGAATTTGATTTAGAACCAGATAAGGGAAAATGGATCATTGGTGCGAAACCCAGTCTCACCATCACTACCACAAAGGTCCAGCCAGAGGAACCAGAGGGTCCTAAAGAAGGGGAGTGCCTCTTCCACTCAAAGAAGTGGGTGAAGGGGACTCAATTCTATTTCATTGTTGATAGCGGTATCCAGAATAACCTTATCTCAGTAGAGGTCGTCAAGAGGTTCAAACTATCAACAATGTTGCACCCTCAACCATACACCATTGGTTGGCTTAGTCATGGACAAGACATTTGTGTCAGCCAGCAATGTTTCTTTCACTATGACATCAAGCCCTTCAGACATGTGGTATTGTGTGATGTCTCCCCACTTGAAGTTTTTGATGTTATTTTAGGACAACCACATATGTGGAAGCGTCATGGTTTTTAAAATTCTAGACCCCATAGTGTCATTATTACTTTGGGAGGTCAACTCTACAGGGTACTAGAGGCAGTCCCAACTAGTATGGTATATTTACTCTCCACATAGCAGTGAATAAAGGTGATCTCTCAAACCAAGAGATTTGTCCTCTTTGTGCTCGGTCGGAAGCTAAATGAAATATCAATACAACCACCAAAACCTTTGTACAAGGTCTCTCTACATAGCATAAGAAGGTGGACAAGATAGTAGAAGAACACAAAGGCATATTTGCCTCACCTACGGGGGTTCATT
The DNA here is from genome assembly GCA_000966675.3 of Picea glauca. Taxonomy (NCBI): domain Eukaryota; kingdom Viridiplantae; phylum Streptophyta; class Pinopsida; order Pinales; family Pinaceae; genus Picea; species Picea glauca. Next base: position 80,584 of record JZKD02S1620619.1, read on the forward strand.
TTCATTGTCCGGTAAAGCACTCAATTTATATGACACCCGGTGCTCCTCTACCTAACAGCCCTGTATATAGGCACTCTATTCTGGAGAATGAAGAAATCAAACACCAAATCTAAGAGCTAATTTTGAAGGGCCACATTAGATCAAGCTCCTCACCTTGCAAGCGCCCAAATTTTATGATACAAAACAAGGACGGAAAATGGAGAATTTGTATTGATTATAGATCCTTGAACAAGATCACAGTCAAGAACTAATACCCAATCCCCTGAATTGATGATCTTCTAGATCATATCAAAGGCACCAAATTTTTTAGTAAGATTGATCTGAAGTCAAGATATCATCATGTGTCGATTGATAAAGTTGATGTATGGAAGACAACCTTCGAGTTTAAAGAAGGTATCTTTGAGTGGTTGGTCATGTCTTTCATCTTGAATAATGCCCCAACCACATTCATGTGGATGATGGATGATATATTGCGGCCATTCACAAACTCTTTTGTGGTCACATATCTGGATTATATCCTCATATTTAGCAAAACGTGGAACAAACATTTGAAGCACATCTAGTAGGTCTTGAGCACCCTGCGACAGCACAAGTTATATGCCAATTTGGAGAAGTGTTCCTTCATCATGCAGAGAATTCAATATTTTGGATACATCGTGGATGAGCAGGGTGTTCATGTGGATCCAACCAAGATCCAAGTCAATCGTAATTGGTCAACCCCGAAGACACTGACCGAGTTCTTTATCTTCTTGGGCCTCACCAAATTCTATCAAATGTTTGTGTTGGGTTTCTCTTATATTGCTTGGGACTTAAGTCAGGTGACCAAGGGTGGAGGAAAGGCCAAGTTTGTTTGGGATGTGTCACAATAGAAAGAATTCAAGGATTTTAAATTCTTCCTCTGCTTAGTACCAAACCTTATTTTTCCAGACCTACAACAACCATTTGATATTGAGACAGATGATTCATATTATGCTATCAGTTCATTCCTCACTCAACATGGGCATCCGATGGCATATCACGGTAAAACACCATTTGATGTTGTTCACAGATACCACACATAAAACAAATATATGTACTCATTTGTGTATGTGTGTCAACAATAGAAGCATTACATTTTGGGAAAGGAATCAATCATCCACATTGATCACAAGCATTTTCAATTCATGAGGACACAAGGAAAGTTACATTTGACCGCCATCAGAAGTGGTCCACGTGCCTGCAACAATTCCACTTGAACATCAAGTACAAGAAGGGTGGCACCAACCATGTTGCATACTACCTTATTCGACCCCCAGTTGTGGTGCTAACCATAGTTCTTAACTCATGTGGGCATGAGACCTCCGCATGACCACAATTATACAACAAACTCTAACTTTGTTGCTACCTATAAAACATTGACCACAGGAAAACCAATTCCATACTTTCATCTCCAGGATGGAATGCTATGCCATCTGAGCCATCTTTGTGTTCCTTCAAGCAAGCATGCAAAAATTATTTGGGAAGCTCATTACAGTCAGATGACAAGACACTTTGGTGTGGAAAACCAGTGGCAGTATATTGAGGCCTCAACATATCCCCCTAAATTTTTACAAAAATAAAAGGGGCCCCATTTGAATTTTAGAAAATATTGCTTTCATTTTCTTTTGGTTTTGTCTTATCCTTGATTCTTTTTGGGATTATATTTATGGGATGATAATTTGGTCTGAACAAATCGTTAGTAAAATTAAATCCATACACCTAAATTAATGATTATGATTTCGATGATGGATTGTCGCATCATGTGATAATTGTGGCATTTGAGTATTTTTACTCTCTGGTCATTCAACATGGTTTGTGTGATTATTTGAAAGTATTCAAGTAATGACATCCATCAATTTGTTTAAAATCAGATTATCGTGATATTTCAACAGTTTCTTCGAAGTTGGTCTCTGGCACACAAATTAGTTTGTTGAGTATTTTGGAAAATCGAAAAAATTTAACTAAAATTCAAATTTTAAGATGGTTGATCCACGCCTAAGAAAAATATATGTTAAATAATGGAAGCAAGTTGATAGTTTTGGGGTTTACACAATGTATTATTTTTACAAGGCCTAATTTTTTGTTTAAAAATTATGCATTTTTATAATTTTCTCTTCTTTGACAAAAATAAAATCAACTCAAATACGGTTTTCCCAATGCATTTATTACACTCCTTAAAATAATGTATATCAATTTTTGGAGAAGAGCCAAGATTTTTTCAATTAAGCGAAACATCAATTTTTATTAAGCTCTTATTTTCGATAAAAAAATTACTTTTACATTATTTTGCTTGTAGACAAACTTGACGTTTATTAAGCTCATTACAGTTGAGGGAAATATTAAATCAAACCACGCAACTAAAACTCATTAACTTACCATGCCTAATAAAAATTTTGAGAAACGATTGATGAGGGTTGTTTTCTACAAAGTTTCATTGAAAAAACACCATTTAGATCATTCTTCGATATGGTTAGTTTGATTAATAATTTTGGGTTGCTTGATGACATTGAACTGATTCTTAAGCTGGTTTCTTTTGAGTTGCATGTACACTTTGATCCATCATAGAATGTATTTTATGATTTTATTCTCATACATCTTGGTTATATTTCTTTGTTTATTGGTCAATTTGTTTAAATTTTCATTAACAAGGGAATTATAACAAATAAAATGTACAATGACTATTCCATGAAGTAAGTCAAATATTCTCATACATCTTGGTTATATTTTTGTGTTTATTGCTCAATTTGTTTAAATTTTCATTAACAAGTGAATTATAATAAATAAAATGTACAATGATTATTCCATGAAGTATGACAAATAGGGTTGTTTAATTTTAGGATGTTGGTTTGCATCATCGAATGATTAATTTGAAATGGGTCTAAAAATTTTAGTTTGCACAGGTTCTGAAGAAATTTTGATTTGTGAGAGTGAATGTGGCACAAGTATCGCATCACATCGTTGGATATTACTATAAAATCCTTATCTGAGATATGTAAAGAATAAAGAAAGAATATATGATGGATCCTTTCACCGACATTTGGGGATTTGTTATTGTTATAACGTCATTTGACACCTCCTATGCTCATGATGACACATTGGCCTTAGTTACATCCCTTTCCATTTTTGCAAAAGATGAATCCCCCTTTTCCTCCCGAAAAACATATTTTAAAATCCCATTTTTCTAGATGTACGTGACTATCCTTAAAGCAACCCACGTACATACATGCCTTGCTAGTTAGAAACCTGAGAACATGTTTAATTAGCTCAAAAAAATAATCAATCCCGATATTTACGGTGAAGTTGACGGGTTCCATAGGTTCCCTACCTCCTATAGCTCGTGCATAACTACTCCAATTGTCAAAAGGGAGTATAAAAGAGAGCCTTGGGATGTAGGAAAATCGTATCAAATAAATGCATCCTTATGCTGGCAGTTTCCTTATAGCCCCGCAAGCCCATGTTTCCCTATATTTTTGAGATTCTCTTCCCCCCTGAAAACCCTTGTTTTCAGGATTTTTGTTTCCCTTTATCTCATCAGAAAGAAGTCCATTTCTTACTTGGACCCATTGAAACACAGAACTTCGGAGATAGTACTTGTCATCTTAGGCCTTAGGTGGAGGAAATTGGAGCCTAGTTCTGGGATTTTGTCGCAGTGGTTACAGGTTGTAACCAACCATTTTTTTGGGTATCGATAAAAGAAATCTCATTCTCATCCACTTATCTTTGTTAATTCATGGTTTTGATGAGATTAGTTGTATTTCATTTTCAATCTAACATAGAAAGCAAATTGGTTATATTTAGTTAGTTATCGGATAACTACTTTCTTGCAGTTGCATACTTCTTTGTTTGAGGGACTTTTAGAAGATCGTTTTGAAGAAGTTCTATAGTAGAATCCCTCAAGTGGGATTGACTTCAAATGATAGGTTTTGGGTATGTTCTATTTCCTTTCTTTTGAAAGTTAGTTATTGTAGGTAGTTACTTTCCGTTAACTGCTTAATTAAAGTTTGATAGAAGTATTTTAGGGCATTGCTATGTTGTGGCTCATGACCCAAAGCCATAGGAATTATATTTTTGTAACAGAATTGGCGACCATACTGGGGATATTTGCTCCTAGTTTGGGTTGGTTTTATGGATCTTGTATTTTGCTATTTTTCTTGTTATTTTGACTTATTATCAAGTATTCATTACCTTAGAGGTTTGTTCTAGCCTCTGGAAACCTCCTAGACTGTCTACAATTTCTATTTTTGATTCTTTGTTGAGTTGTACACCCTTCTCCTGTGTATAAAGCATGTACATATGTGAGTTTATTCAGTAACATTAGTGTACATACATGATTTGAACTGTGCACAGTGACGTACACCTTTAGAAAATTGATTTTGGGGGGCATTTTCTAGTGTCTTGGCAGTTCTAGGTTGGATGTTCAGCCTTGCCTGAACCTTCTCTGGTTGTTTGTGTCTTTGAAACTTGTCTCAAGCATTTGTAAAGTTAAGTTTTTGCTTAAAATGTTCTTACTCTTTGATTGTTTGGTTTGTTTGTGTATAAGGTTATTAGGTAGGTTGAAAGGTTAGTCTTTGTGTGGTTGTGTTTTTCTTCCAGCTCTTTGTTGTTTTCCAGTGACCATAGGTTGTCTTCTTTCTTCCTTTTTTCCTTCTTTTCCTTTGTTCATAAAAGAAAACATAAAACTGCATGTTAGTTGCATTTTATTTCCTTATAGTAACAAAAAAGACAAAAAATAACCTTTGTTGTTAGTTTTTCTTCTTTTGTTCCCTTGTCTTTTAATTTTTCAAGAAAATAATTCATTTGTTGGCACTTAGGCATGTTATACATTTTTCTCTTATTTTGAAAATGTAGTTATTTTTGGTTATGAGTAGGTCGTTATAAAAAGAAAAGAATTTCAATCTTGTTAGTTGTCTTGCATCTGAAAGTTGCATAAGTAGGTGCAATGCATCTAAAAGAAAAATTGCATTCATTGCATACTGAAAGAAAGAGTTTTTTATGGTTAAATTCTAAAGCGTTATTTACACCCTCATTTTCAGTGAAGAATTCCATTTCGCATCTTTGTTATTAAGTGTTTTTCTTTTGATTCCATCAAAACATCATTTAGTTTCACTCCACGCCCTTTTTGAGTAAATAACATCCTATAAATGAACAATAACTAAAATAAATTATATATTTTCATTTTATTAGCGTAAACAAACAAGTTTAGGCTAGGGCCTTGGTTTAGGTTGGAGAGTTAATTTCTCCAAGGCCAAAAACAAATTTAGGAGTCTGAGCTAGGGAGTACAAAACCCAATTTTGTATAAGTATATTCAGGAAGCACCTCTAACACAGGAGTTAAACACGGGGTCGTGCAAAGGCAAGTCAAGGAGATAACGCCTCTAAGGCTTAACTGAGCGTAGTGGAAATATCATATAATGGGGGTTTCATCATTTCCCTTACCTCCGTGAGAGGCAGCGCTTTTGAGGCTCCAAGCTTAGCTACCCTACCCATACATTCAATCTTGACTATCAACTGTACCCAACAGAGGTTGACTACGAGTTGGTGACCTTAGTTGTGTTTCCTAGGGAGCTCAGAGGTGACTACGAGGGGTTTCTCGTGGTACCTGGGGAGAACTTAGTATCACACTTCTCAGTATTGTTGGAGGGCTCCCTGTGAAGCATGGGTAATTACGTCGGATATGGCTGGTTAGTGGAGGTCAAGGTAACTTCTTCTCACTCCATTGTTTCTTGGTCCATGGGACTTAATCAACCTGTGCCTTCATCTGGAAGGTCCCCTCCTTCCTTTTTTACTATCGCGACCTCAAGACCTAATCCACCTGAGTCGAGATATTGGCAAAGTAGTTTGTGATTGTTGTTTCTTTTAGGAATTTTCTAGTGGTGTGTTTGCAATTGTAGAATTCCTAGGAAGGTGTGGGTAATCACTTAGAGCTAGCAACTCAGATTGGCTTACCAAACGCCTCGTCCATCAAAGAGACTTCAATGCCTTCTACCTGAAGAATAAATAGAGGTCAATCCTCCACCTCCTCCTCTTGGGCATTGACTTAACCAATCTAGCACTTTTGTATCAACCGGTCCAGTCGAGATGATAAATACAGAACCTGCATAAACTAACGCCTATGCTCTGGAGGTTGTAATTGTATGTCTCCAATTGTTGGGAAAATTTCGGCTCCCAGATCAAACTTCATTGACAGTAGTCCCCTTTTGTGGGATGTAATGGAAGGCACTTCAGAAGTGTCTTTGTCGGGAGTCCCAGCAAATCCTGCGTCAGCAATAGTCACAGGAGGAATTCCTCCCCCTGGTGTCTCTAACCAAACAAAAAGTGTGGTGTAGTCCACCATACTCGCATCAATCAATGGTTCCACCCCACTGATCATTGGTTCCACTCACCCTTTGAGTTCAGTCATGTCATTACCTTCGACAACAAATGCTTTTTCATTTGGTATGTCATTGATGACCGTGCAAAGCATCTTGACCGGTTCTCAGTCATTGTCCCAAACTTATAACATTGGTGTGGGGAGTTCATCTATCCCCTACCAAGTTCTTCCTTAGAGTGGAGGTCATATTTATATGTAGTTTCCCTCTATAGGGAACGGGTCATTCCTGTATTTTGTCTGTAACCTTTCACAAGATGGGGTGGTTCTAAGGATAGTGGATTTCAATCCTCTAGCATGTTGTCTACTTCAACTATGTTCACATTGTACGGTGGTTTTGAAAGTAATCCTTTCACCTCATCTACGGTGTCACCGGGGGGGAACCCCTTCCATGGTCAATGGAATCCCATGCAAGGTTTTTTTCCCTCGCAAGAGGGAAACCCATTTCTTGGTCAGAATGTCCCCATGAAAGGATCTTTTCCTTCATAGGGAGGGTCAGCAGGGGGAAACCATGATTTTCCTTTCGAGAACCAGATGGGTTGAGGTTTTCCTCCACTTAACCAAAGCCAACATCGTTTCATCCAAGCTCTGGCCCATCCACAAACTCTTCCTGAAAATCTTGTGTCAGTTTCAATCCAAGGCCATATTTGCAGGCTACCAATTCAAGGTTTATTAATCTTGTGTTTCCTGCCTCGATGTCGCATCCTAGGCTACCCTTTTTGGAAACCCTTCATTTTCCAAATCTTTCCAAGTTAATGAATGATTTGATTCATAATAACCCTAATTGGCCTCTGATTCCTACCAAAATTCCTTCCAATATACCAAAATTCGAAGATAAGAGTGGTGAAGACCTCGGAGATCATGTAAAGACGTTCATTTATCGTGCCCCTCTAATTCATTGAACGATGACTCCATTCAGTTAGGATTATTCCAACGTGCCCTCATAGGAAACGTTGCTACATGGTTTATAGAGATGGAGTGGTTGAACTTTGAAATGTTTAGTGATCTAGCTATGGTATTTCATAACCATTTCCAACTCCCTGTCCGGTATGATGTTGGCACAAATATTTTGGCTAATTTTGAACAAAATAAAGCCACTCACATTTCCTATCAATTCCAAGAATTGAGAAGATGGAAAAGTTTGATTAAGGCCACGGTTCCTTCCGAATTTCTTTTAGAATGGTTCCTAAAGTCATTACTCCCTTATATTTCTAAGCATGTGGCGACTTTAGGAGTGTTCACAAAGAAGCTAGAGATCTTTAGAGAGTATCAATTAGATCCATTTACTCTCAGTCAAGCATGCTCTAWGAAATAATTCCAGATGCGCCACGATCGACTCTTGACTTGRCAAAATCGAAATCAGGACCGCATACCAATGGTATTCTTGGTTCAATGCAAAGAAAAGCCGCAAATCTGATTTCTAATCAGATGCAGTATTTGTATATTCAACAAACTGTGGCTGGTCAAACCCTTAGTCCAACTACCCCAACTACCGAGTCATTGGAGGTACATAGAGTGCATTCGACACCTCCAAAGGATCCTCAACAACCTAGAGCGAAAAAAAAAAGGGGGAAAGAAAGGTAGTGCGGGCAGCAATAAAAAGGTTGGTTATAATTCTAAGGGGGGGTGGGGGGGGAATGAAAAGAGGAAGGTGAAGTTTTCTTGCAATATTTGCAAAGAATATCACCTCACTCACCTCTGTCCCAAACTCAAGGAATCCCAACACTTGTTAATGCAGCAATAGACTATTGTTTTGACTAACCCATTTCCGCAAGGTCATAATTTAACGCAGGGTACTTCCTCGACACCTAATACAGATGGGGGAAACCAGGTCCATACCCCCATGCCAGAATCTGGAACATAAAATGTTTATATGATGAAGTTGGATCTTAATTTGCAAACTAGAACTCATGATTACGGGAATCTTGAGTTTGCAAAAAAGGATAAGAAATTACCAAAACCATCAAAATCTCTCCATATAGAGAAACTGACAGTAGACCCAATGCTTCACATGCTGAAAGGTGTGTTGAAACAGACATCGTACAATTTGAACACTAGAGCGGCTCAAAATTATTCAATTGTTGAAGATTTGGCCCAAACGCCTTGCGTTATGTCCGTACTAGAAGTTCTCCAGAGTTTCCCATCGCAAAGAAACGCATTGTTGTCTACTTTAGGGGATTCAGAACCCTCTAACTCATTTTCCATCATTTCTGACACTTTTATCGTCAAGCCTCTCCTTCCATATCACGTTGCATTCCAGATTGTATTGGTTTACACCACGAACTCATGTTTGAAAAATATTTTTCACACTGTGGTGGATGAAGGCGCTTCGACGTGTGTCATGTCATTATCATGTTGGCGAGCTATCAACTCACCTAGTTATCTCTTTCTCCTACCTTTCTTACATCATTTGATGGTCATTCATTTAGACCACATGATATTATACCTTCTTTCCCTATTCAGTTAGACGGAAAAATTGTGTGTGTTGAAGTAGAAGTGGTCAACACACCTCTCGAATATAATCTACTCTTGGGAAGAAGCTCGACATATGTAATGATAGTCATAGTTTTCATGGTTTTCAGTGTGTTATGTTTCCCACGTGAGGGGAGGATTTTCATTGTCGATCAATTTTTAGTCACTCATGTGGATCCTATAGCATCACCGATATTTATAGTTCCTTTGATTGACAATTCGCAGTGGGCACCTGCAAATTGGGGTGTCGGGATGTATCCTTCCTAGATGGGTACTTTCAATTTTCCAGCACTATCATTAGACATGAATTATGTTCTGAATGTTCCTGAATAGTTTATAAAAAATCTGATATCTTTCCTTTCATATTCTTTTGAACTTCTTACTTTCAAGACTCGTGGACTCTTCCTCCCCCGTCGACCTCGGGGGACAGATCGGAATGTATCGGAATGGAAATGCCATTGTCTGCAACAGACATAGCTTATCAAGCCATTCAAAAAGATATTGTAGACGAATATCCATCTTGTGCCTTGATGGAGGAAGTGGATCCCTTCCTAGAGCCTGCATGGGCTCTTAATTCTTCCAACTATCATGATTATTTGGACATTGTCCTCCCTTTGGATGTGTCGATCCTAAAGCTATGACAAGTCTTGAAAGGCCTTGGGAAGGCTTACAGCGTAGGTATTTTTTCCTTCCTGAGTTGAGTCAAATATATAAAAGAGAATTTTTATTGATCATGATCAGAGATGTTGATCATCCATTGAACGGTTTGGCAACTCAAGGCATATATGTTGAAGCGAACATGGCGAATATTTCATAGACTGTCACGATCAATATCTCCAAGACCCCTGATGTTGTGGAAAATGTCTTTATGGGGGAATCCTATTCTCCAGAAGAGATTTGTTCATATACGGCCCTTTTTAAGGAGTTTTGTGACGTGTTCATCTGGTATTATAAGGAAATATTGGGGGATCAATCCTCGGATCGTCCACCATGAGATTCAAACTTATGTAAATTCTAAACTAGTTCGACAAAAGTTGCAACCAATGAACCCTAGGAAAGCATAAGTGATTAAGGCTAAGGTAGAGAAACTTATTAAGGAATTCTTTATCTATCCAGTCTCGTTGACAGAATGGGTATCCAACCCCATTCTAGTTGAAAAGAAACAAGGTACCATTTGAATCTGCATAGATTTCCAAGATTTAAATAAAGCTTGTCCTAAAGATAACTTTCCTAAGTCGTTTATCAATCAAATCCTCAATGAATGCACAAGAAGTGAAATTTTCTCTTTCATGAATGATTTTTTTGGTTATAACCAGATACAAATCTTGCTCGATGACCAACATAAGACTGCTTTTATTTATCCTTGGGGAACCTTTGCATACAAGAAAATTCCCTTTGGCCTCAAAAATATTGAGCGACTTTTCAACGGGCAATGATGTTTTATTTCCATGATCTTAAACACATAGTGGAGGCTTATCTAGATGATCTTATAGTTCATTCTCACAAGAGAGCGCAACATATGTTACACCTCCACCTTGTCTTTAAAAGGTGTTGTTATTATCAAGTTTGTTTGAATCCTCATAAGTGCATCTTCTGCATTACTTCAGGGCATGTTTTGGAGTTTATCATATCAACCAAAGGGATTGTGGTCGACCCTTTGAAGGTTGAGGCAATATTGTCGTTTCCTCCCTCGTGTATCGTGCGAAAACTTCAAAGCCTACAAGGAAAGGAAAATTCCCTTCGGCATTTCGTACCAAAATATGTTTATATCACAAAAGGATTTATGCGTCTTTTGAAGTCAGGAATCCTCTTTTTCTGATATGAATCGACATAGCATTCATTCAATGCGATGAAGAAATCTCTAATGTCAGCCCCTTTTCTTAGTCCTCACGACTACAATAAAGATTTCATGGTGTACCTTTCCGCAATAGAATTTTCTATTGGCATAGTGTTAGTTTAGGAAGATGATAAGATCAAGGAGATCTATTATCTGAGTCATGGCTTGGTTGGTCTTGAACTAAACTTTTCACACGTTGAGATGTTGGGATGAGCAGTCTTCCATGATGTTCATCATCTTCGGAATTACATTTTTATACGCAAGACAGTCATCGTTGCTGATGTTAATCATTTTCAATATGTGTTGACTCGAAAAATAATCGGAGCGAAGTACAACAAATTGATTTTTGTGCTTCGGGAGTTTGATTTGGATTTTTCTTCTACCAAATCCAAAAAGTCCTTAGCCTTCATTGAACTTATGTCAAAGTTTTCAGCAGAGAAGGAGGATGTCGCAAATATTGACTCATTTCCAGATGAGTATATATTCCTCATCTCTTTGTCTGATCCTTGGTACGAGGATATTATCATATATCTCCATACTTTAATGTTTCATTCGCATTTATCGTGAGATAATCGATGACGGATTCGCCACATGGTGAAGAACTATCTCATTATTGATGACACTTTGTATCATCCAGGAGTAGATTCAATTCTTTGTCGTTGTCTCACTCATGAGGAAGCGGATTTGGTTTTGAATGATTTCCATAGTGGAGCATGTGGCGGTCATCTGCCCAAAATATTTTGTGTGCCTGGTATTTTTTTCCAACTATCTTTAAAGATTTTGTAGAAGCGGTTAAGAAATGTCACCCTTGCCAAATATTTTCTAAAAATATGTATACACATCTTTCTCTTATGTTTTCTATCATCATCGTCGACCCCTTCACCAAGTGGGTGGTTGATTTTATTACATGTCCCCAAGTTTTGGCTAGGGGGCATCCCTATATCATAGTGGCTATAGACTATTTTATAAAGTGGGTGGAATCCATGCCAACGTTTGCTAATGATGGTGAAACCGCGGCGCTTTTCGTTGTTAATTAGGTTATAGCTAGGTTTAGGGTTCCAAAAGAGATTGTCACTTACCATGGCAGACACTTTCAAAACCACGTGATGTTTGAATTAGATCAAAATTGGGTTTTAGGCAGGAGCATTTGTCTCCTTACTATCCCCGGGAGAATGGTCAAGTTGAAGCTGTGAATAAATCCCTGAAAATCATTTTGCGAAGAATATTCAACACGAGCAAATCAAATTGGCATTTGATGTTATACCCGGCATTGTGGTTCTACAAAACCTCAGTCAAAACTACAACGGGCTTTTCTCCTTTTCAACTTGTCCATGAGGAAGAAGCAGTTTTTCCTATTGAATGTGAGATTCCTTCACTTAAGATTGTTATAGAGCTCCTTCCTGACACGACTGAACTGGAAAAGTGTCTTGTTTATTTGGAGTATCTTGATGAGCAACGTCGAGATGTTGCTATAGAAAATGAGGCACACAAGAAGCGTGTCAAGGCTAATTACGATAAGTTTGTACACCCCAAAGTCTTCTCTGAAGTGGACCTTGTGTTGGTCTATGACCAGGACAAATCCACCTTGGGGGAAAGTAAGTTTAATCCATCATGGCACGGCCCATTCATTGTGAGACGCACCCTACGGAAAGGATCCTATGAGATTGAGGATTTTGAAGGGAATGCGCTTTCAAAGCCCAGAAATGGGCCCTACCTTAAGAAGTATTACTCTTAAGCAGTCACACCCAGGCGTCCTTCTTGTGAATTTTGTACATTATTTTATTTAGTGGTAGCATAGATCTATTTTTGTGTGAGTGGTGTTTATGGTGCTTCTTCTTGGTTGGCATATGTCATGAGATTTTTTGACATTTGTAGGGTTCATCGATGGCGCAATCCATCACACTCAGAACTTGGATTCCGCCACTTGGGTGATTTATTCACCCACAAGTTAGTTGGTTGTCTGGGGAGGTGCTTGTCTTGATCCTTCCACCAATATTGTGGCTGAGTATAGCGTTATTATTGAACTTCTTTGTGACTCTATTGTGAATCGCATTCAGTCCTTAGAAGTTTTCTTAGACGTTCAATTGGTAGTATCTCGACTGAATGGTGAATATCATATTCAGAATCCTATGCTACGTCGTCATTTCCTACAGGTACATTTTTTGGAGTGTTTTTTCGATTATATTACTTATGTTCATGTTCCAAGAATTTATAATTCTTTAAGTGATGCATTTGCTAACTACGTGTCAAATTGGCATTTATATCATTCACATTGAAACAGAAGCACACAAAAATTGTATTTGTATATAATCAAATCATATGCACATTATCATTGAGACAAAAATATAATATGTATATATATATATATATCATCAAATACAAAAGTGGATCATGTTCCAAAAAAGGATCTTAGTCTCGATTGTCCTTTGTAGGGATTGATAATACAAAAAATATACATGATCTATAAATCATGGTCCTAAGGGCCCTACCCTTCCCTCAGCATGTCTCTCATAACAAACAATGGCATTGGCTAGACAGTGAAAGAGTCGCACCCAAGCCCTTGGTACTCCAATTACATGGCGTTGCATGTGTTCCGACAAATCTTCGAATTGGACCATCGGCACTATTCGCACCAATCTATCTAGATTCCTTTGGACGTTATCTAGAACTCGGTCAACATCTCCACGCATTTGACCATCATGACCACATCATCCATGCAAAGGAAATTTATCAGGACGTCTCAGTCCCACATCTATATGATCGGACAATCATGTTATTTGGTTGATCCACACAAAAATATTTATTTTTGCTTAACCATAAAATTATAAAAAATGAAATCATTTAAAAAAGAAAAAATATTTTACCGATATCTCCATAGTGTTAGGAGGTATAGGCATCTCTGGGTTGTTGCGATAGTCGATCCTTGTATAAGGATAATCCTCAGTCACAACCACTTGGCGCTCCCACCAAGCGAAAAATGCATCATCCCAAGGATCGCTTAGAAGTCCTCCTCCCTGTTTGGGAAGTACCTCATTCCATTGGTCCATCGTGCCATCTCCCAAATAATTTGGATGGATTTCCACTCTTTGACTCATCATAGGTACTCTCTCGAAGAAAAAGCAGTATAAGAGGCTTCCAAAGTTGAATTTCTTCATCTTGCCATGCTTGCATCCTGTCAACTGGGCCTTCATGCATGTTATAAGTGTGGTGCTCCAATCATATAATAAAGGCATCAACCATTCTCGTGCATAATACATCATTGTCCGTGACGCTTGATGTAATGAGGCAAATTCAGCAATCATCAACACAATGACTTTTAAACCAAGGTTTTCCATCTGCCTTATCAGGATTTGACTCCCAACCTTCTATGTCTCAGCTAAGCAATATAGAGCGATGTTTTTATTGATCGTTAAACCAATGGATCATTTTACCTTCAAGTTCACCACATCTCGTCGACGAGGTAGCCTAATAAAGAAATATATATCCTCTGTTTCGATTATTAGTGATTGCCCCCTTATCATAAAATCATCTACCTATGGTTCCCAGTAATCAATCAGAGTTTCAAGCAGTCTTTGTTGTTCCCTAATCCCGTTGCAATAAAAAAAAATTATAAAGTCTACATCAGCGGAGGGCTTGTTGAGCTTATGGGTCATCCATGACCTCATTATCAACTTCTCCATGTTCTCTCTCCCTCCACTCTATTAACATCCTGCAAACATTAATTATTTTGAGTTAGGTCCTTGATTTGTGGGTTTTGCATAGATGTACGTGACTATCAGTTATGACAGTAGCGTATGTACACAGCCTGTGTTGAGCAAGGTCATGTACATCTTTGCACGACATTTAAAAAATATTTCTACACTCAAGAAATCATCAAAATCAAAAATTTATGGATGAAATGAACGAGAATGGATCTGAGCTCTGTGCATTCTGTACCGATCCTTGGATGTTTGAAGGGTAAAAAGAGCTCCCAATGTTCTCCAACTGGTAAAAAGTGAAATGACATGGTAAAAATGAGTTTTTCACCTATTTTAACCCATTTTCCACCTTTTTTACTATATTTTTACCCCCTTTTAACATTTGTATACCATTTAGATTAACGTGAGTAGCATGGAGATGTTTTCTTGTGAAGCTATCCTTGGGAGATATTTTTTCTACAAATATTGTTATATTTGGTGTCGTTATTTCGACTTCTTCGAATGGTATTGTACTCTTTACTAGCATGTAGGGTAGGTTTCATTCCGGCTGCATTATGCATTTATCTGTATTGATCACATACTTTCCTTAGGATCAACCCCATTTGTTGTGACATTATACCTTAAAGTATCTTCAAAGGTGTTTTTTACGGATGGTATAGCTTACCTCCTCATGGGTGCCCTAGTTAGCTCCTCACTAGCCATTTTGGCAGCCATTGCACATTTTTCGTAGGCTCAGAAGCCATGTCTAGGCCCGTCATAACTTTGCATTGAAGTTTCATATCTTCTTCTCATCTACTGTTGGCAGTTACCCACGGGGCTTCCAAAAAAATTGTTGTGTTGAGTAGTATTTGCATTGAATTTTGACTACTCGTGCTTTTTGGGCCTAATGTCGGCATCAACTTGTTGTTATATAGCCACTTGTATATGCATTCTTGAAAAGCTGCTAGTCTTACAATACTATTCTTTGGGACTTGACACTTGTATCCCTGGAGGAAGCTTTCCCCCAAGTGTCCATATCCTGCACATGTTTTCCTTGCATTGAGCATAGGTACGTTCCTTGTGCTTGGAACTAGTTTGTTTACTTGCGACACTCGTTTCCTCCATTGTACCATAGCATTCTTTTATTCTTTTTCGAGCTTTATAATATGAAAAAGACAAAAAAATAAAAAAGAAGGATAGGAATGAATCTAAATCTTTTATATATGGAATCTACTTGTGTCACCCATGAACAGAACACAATCGTATGAGTCCTTCCTCATTATTGGGTTTAGTATGGCTTTAGGAGGCCCTTTTTCTTGTTTTTTAGCAAAATCTCCTCTGGTTGGTTATGGAGTGTTTGTTTATGCCTCTTCTATCACAAACGTATCCTAGTTTATAATCCATCCTGCCTAAGTCAGTCTGTGTCATGTCTATGTTTAAGGGAAGTCAGCATATGTCGGCCATTCTACATAAACCTTTGACTTTTCAAGTCGTCAACTTGTCAATCAAGTATTGCTCAGTATCACAAGTATCTTTGTCTCTCACTCGTGCTAGTATAGAAGGTCCCCGTTGAATTATTGTTGGCGGGTTTGTTCTTATCGACTACGACATATTACTCTAAGAGTACGGCCTAGAGTTTCACCTAGGGCCTATTTACATCATTGATAGTTAACCTTGCGCTCAACAGATGACAAACCATCATTGTTCATTGACTGAGTGGTTTCCCTTGTGTTTGACGTCGACAACTATTATCGCACATAGGGATTCGTACAGTACCTTGGTTTCCATTTGACCCCATTAGTGGATTCCTTGTCTTTGTCAGTAGTCTCCAGCATTGGCTACTATTCATAGAGTCTATGTCATGTCTTATTCCATCTGGTGCAATTCAGAGTCGTACCTCGATGTGGTCCTTTCAATTTTTTCGTTTGAGTCCTTCCAAATATTTGGCCTTCTACTACTCCTCGTGTTGGATGATGGAGGATTCCTTAATGCCTTCCTTCCAACTAATCTCCTCCTATCGACGTCATCACATCTTACTCTAGGAGAGGGATCTAGAGTTATTTTTAGTACCTTGGGGCTTGCAGTCATCAATGGCAGGTTCCCTTGCTATTGACAGTGGGAATACATCAATTTCACATTCTCGATAGATTCTATCAGGTGTTTAACATCGGCACATTTATTCACACTTGTTAGATTGTACTAGGTACCTTGACACCCATTATCATTATCGATGGGTTGTCTTGTGTTTGATAACGGTATACATCAATGACCGGTAATCAAAGGGTGTCTCACTATGTTCGACTCCAACACATGTATTCACATAGTGTAGACTCATACCACGGCAGATTTTTTTGAAGACTTCGAGTGAAGTATGAGCATCACATTTTTTTTGCTCCTACCAGACTTGTATTGATTGTACCACCCTTATTTGACATTGGTACTTGCAAAGAATCAGTTTGTTCACTCCATTGGTTCCATATATCTTCTATTTTGATTTGGAGATATAGCTCCACTATGTATCCATTTGTGGCTATGATCTACATTTTTGCATGGATCCATTGTGTATTTTCTCGTGGCCATGATTGTTACTTCTATACATCACATGGATCCACTATGTATAGCTTATGTGGCCATGGACATCAATTATGATTTCATTACTCATGGATCCGCAGTGTACTTGATTTGGCGGCCATGCTTACATCACACTCAAGCATGGGAATGTCCAACTTGAGAAGAGAGTATTTTACTTGTTTCTGTTGTAGGTATTTTTCCAGGATTGGTCTCCAACTACTCCTACCCAATGGCCCCTTCACAATTTCATGACTATTTGTAATGTACTTTGACCATCAGTGGCTCTTATGACCTCACACATTAGGGGGCATCTGTTATAGCACCATTTGACACCTCATATTCTCATGACGACTCATTGGCCTCAGTTACATCCATTTCCATGTTTATAGGAGTTGAATCCCCCTTTTCCTCCCTAAAAACATATTTTAAAATATTAGTTTTCTAGATGTACGCGACTATACTTAAAACAACCCGTGTACATACGTGCCTTGCTAGTTAGCAACCCGCATACATGTTTAATTGGCTCAAAAAAAAAATTAATCCCGACATTTCGGGCGAATTTGATGGGTTCCCTAGGTTCCCGACCTCATATAGCCCATGCATAACTACTCCAATTGTCAAAAGGAAGTATAAAATCAGATCAAAGAGATGCAGCCTTATGCTGGCAGTTTCCTTATAGCCCTGCAAGCCCTTGTTTCCCTATATTTTTGAGATTGTCTTCCCCCCCCTGAAAACCCTTGTTTTCAGGATTTGTATTTCCCTTTATTTCGTCAAAAAGAAGTCCATCGCTTCCTACGACCCGCTGAAACACAAAACTTCGGAGGTAGTATTTGTCATCTCAGGCCTTGGGTGGAGGAACTTGGAGCCTGGTTCTGGGATCGTGTCACAACGGTTATAGGTTGTAACCAACCTTTTTTGTTGTTATCAATAAAAGAACTCTCGTTCTCGTCCACTTCTCTTTGTTAATTCATGGTTTTAGTGAGATTAGTTGTATTTTATTTTGAATCTAACATAGAAAGTAAATCGATTATATTTAGTTAATTAGTGGATAACTACTTTATTGCATTTGCATACTTCTTTGTTTGCAGGACTTTCAGAAGATCATTATGGAGTTCTGGAGTGGAAGCCCTCGAGCGGGATCAACTTGAAACGATAGGTTCTGGGTATGTTCTCTTTCCTTTCTTCTGAAAGTTAGTTATTGTAGGTAGTTACTTTCAATTAATTGTTTAATTAAAGTTTGAGAGAAGTCTTTTAGGGCGCTACTCTATTGTGGCCCGTGACCCAAAGCCATAGGACTTAGATTTTTGTAACAGTGATCCAAGGAAAGATCGTTTCACCAAATTTCATATATGACAATAGTAAGGGAAGGTGAAAGATAATCAGATCACTGGTAATATGCATAAGATAACGAAACTAGTTTCACCAACTCAACAATTCAGTAATAATTTCTCAAACTGACACATGAAAGATGGAATCCTACGCAAATTTAAGGTTTGTTGTGTCATGGTTGACATACTCATCGCCATCGGATCACCATTTAGAGATCGACATGACAATAAGGAAGGTAATGATTCTAGGATAAGGTGTCAACCATTTTAAGAAAAGGAATTGGTTTAGATTTGACAGCCCATTAAATCTTCGAGGAGATAAGAACATATGTCAATGCCACGCATTTAGACAAGTCACTAGTTCGTTGATTTTAAATCAAATCGACAAAAAAAAATTATGCAATGATAAAAATAACCTAAGTGCAATCAAATCACAATTATGCAGAATTAGTTAACATGCAAGTTTCGAACCGGTGACTTTAACATCACGGAGTGCCTTAACAGCACACTCTGTCACCAATTGTCCTACACCTCGGGGACTTTTATTTGGAGGACATGGGGGTGGGCTTTGATTCACTTAGTGTGCACGGGTCACGATATTATTTAATATAATATCTCTGGGTGCAACCACACGTTCCACCACTACCTCAAGGTGCCCCCATGGCTCCACGTTAGGCCCTCATGGGAATTGAACCTTACCCAACGGTGAAAAACTCCTCACTTTCCACCATTGGATCCAACGCCTTTGGGCATTTTTAATTTAACTTTATTACTTAGTTGTAATTTAGTTTAATTTTATTTTAACTACTTTAGTTTAGTTTTTAATTTTATATTAATTCATTTAGTTTAGTTTTTAGTTTTATTTTATTTAAGTTTAGTTTTTATTATTATTTTAGATTTTAGTTTTTATTATTAGATTTTAATTTTATTTTAATAATTTAGATTTTGATTTTTTTTTTCATTATCTTATTAGATTTTGGTTTCTATTTTTAGATCTTGGTTTTACTTTACCTTAATTAATTCAAAGTCGATTTTAATGAATTCATATTTGATTTGAATTTTAAATATAATTGGTTGTTGTAAATGAAAGATTTGAGACCTAAGATCAAGGAGAGAAAAAACAAACACACATGGTTATAAAAAAAGCATGAGTACATATAGAAATGGAGAGGGGAGGACCTGGAAAAAGGAGTTGAAAGTTGGATCCGAGGCAAGAAGAGGTTCGTGTTATCATAGTCTTTTTCTTGAAATTATTTGAATCTTTGAGTTAGAAATTAATAATCAAGGTTTGGAAAAAGGAGTTGAAGGTTGGATCTGAGGCAAGAAGAGGATCATGCTATCATAGTCTCTTTCTTGAAATTATTTGAATCTTTGAGCTAAAAATTAATAATCAAGGTTTGTACACCACTGTCAAGTTTAGAGGATATGGCGGAAGACTCTAAAGTCTATTAATTCTATTCGGATTTGATACCATTATTTGATTTGAGTATAATAAAAGATGCTCCATTTTATTGACAAATTCTATTCCAGATATGTACAAGTTCGCATATTGCGCAGTATTGGCATTCATGCAATCTTATGTTTATTTAAAACTTGTGATAAACTATCTTTCATGGTTGGTTTGAATTTGTTAACTAGCCATCAAATGTGAGTATGCATGATTGTGATTTCTTAGTAACTTTTTTCTAAGATGATCATTGATATGTATTTGTTTTAAATGTTGCCTAGCGATGTGAACTATACAGCTTATCTTTATCTCAATGTTCAATTTCCATTAATCCTCCATGTTGAGCGTGAGTATACACATTTGTGCTTTTCTCAGTAACTATTTACTAAGTTAAGGCTAACGTATATTCGCTTTAATTGTTATCAGGTTATATGAACTATTTCTATGACTTGGTAGCTTAAGTTTATCTCATGCTCAATTTATGTTATTCTTCTTGTTCCTAATTGGGATACTACGAACTACTTCTATATCTCAGTTAGGACAGTATAGTTTTAGAATAGAAATAGATTAATTCTTTGTTTTTCAGCATAGTAGTTTAGAAGAGCTTCAAGGAAAGTCTCCTTTCAAGGAGCAAATCCCCCTTAGTGGCAATCAGACCCACATACCAGTGAGGATTGCCATCCCAAACGAGTATAGGCCTAATTGGGGCCTTGATCAAGCAATTTCTCCACATTGGCTGCCAAGAATTTTTCCAGACATCAACACAGTATTGCAAAAGCATTTTTATTGGTCGAAGCTTCAACGAGATGTCAGCAAGTATATCAGATCCTGCACTGCTTGCGCCATTGTCAAACCCACCATTAAGAAACAGGGGCTAAACACTCCTCTGCCTACTCCTGATAGGCCTTGAGAATCCATCTCCATAGATTACATGTTCGGTCTACCTTCAACCAAGCATGATAATGACTGTGTCTTCGTGGTCGTTGATTGATTCTCAAAGATGGCAGTTTTGACACCATGCAAGAAGAGTGTCGCAGTCGAGGCCACTGCTAAGCTCTTCTTTGAGCGTGTTTGAGTTCATCTGGGTTCTCACTAACCATTATTTCAAATCAAGACAGTAGTTTCTTGAGTACTTTATGGTTCAACTTATGGTCAATGATGGACACCAAGCTGATCAAATCGATTGTCTTCCACCCAAGGACTGATGGACAAACAAAGGTAGTCGACAAGATGATTGTTCATATCATGAGGATGTACAATTCCAAACACCCACGCACATGGGATGAGAGTCTTCTTTATATTCATAGCTACAGCATAGCCCTCCACAACTCTATTGGCCACAACCCTTTTCAGGTGTGCTTGGGGTTCCAGCCATTTTCCCCCATTGGCATAGCTCTGCCCATTGTAGTTGCACAAGAATCCTCCTCCCATGCTCAAACCGAGGTTGATCGAGCAGCCAAATTTTTTGAATAAATCCAACACATCCAGCAACAAGTTCATGATATTTTGTAGAAAGTCAATGCCAAGTACAAGCAGCGCAACAATCAACATCGGGTACCACACAAGTTTCAAGTGGGAAATAAAGTATGGTTGCATTTGTAGAAAGAGCGTCTCACAGAACCCCATCGAAAGCTCTACCCACTCTGATATGGGTCTTACACCATCACCAAGGTTGTGGGTGAGAATGCTTTTGAATTAAGAATCCCCCCTTTCCTTGGCTTTCACCTCGTATTTAATGTGGAACTGCTTCGACCATATTTTCCACCTCTCCTAGACACTTCGGACGTGGTCGAGTACTTGGCCCCTACATAACTCAATCATGATTGTATTGAACATGGGACAATTGATCAAATCATGGACACCGAGACGAAGTGCACCTGCGAACAGAACATCCAACTCTATCGGGTCATCAAAGCATGGTAGTTTTTTCACTAGGGCAAGTGGCTCACCAAGAGTCATATTTAGCAGAAGTTTCCTCCTCTGATGAAGGAACTTGACGCAATGGGGACCATTGCTTCCTTAGGGGGGAGAACTAATCCAGGTGGATACTGGTGGCCACCCACCTGTTCCACTAATTCAGAATAGCTCCACATCTTAGCAATTTTTCTACAATTTTTCAAGTCTCAAACTTTCGAGATCGTTTTGAGGCCCTAAACGACGTTTTTTGGCACGACAATGCCTTGTACGTAGCCGAAGGCAAATACTGAATTGTTTGAAATGTGTACTTCTCGCCTAAACCTTTTTGACAGGATATCGAGCGCCCCAAACGGAAATAGTGTGTAAAAGTTACACCCCCGAGAAGTTGACGTATCAACTAACTACATCGATTCCCACAAACATTTTATCATTTCATCTTTTGGGGATAGGGTTTTGGATGTTTAGAGTTTTCTCATTGATGTTATATGGTAAAAGGTTTGTTCAGCCTCTTTGTAATCAGTTTCTTGTGAATGAGCGTAGCCGACACATCTCTTTCTTCATGGATAAGCTACCACCATTCTAGATAATTTGTGCACTTTGCATTTTACATCTTTTGCATTCCATTAATTAATAGAATTTGAGTTCTACTATATTACTGTGTTTCTTGCATTATCTCTGTGTGTTTCTTTGTTATATCTCTGCCTTCATTTCATTCTCAACATAATCCAGATCACTTTCACCTTGATACTTGTAGATTGGGCTCTGAAATGGACCATTAACTTGAAAGTTTGTTTGCAACCTGAATGAGTGTTTTCCATGGTCTGAAATGTTTTAATTGCTTACAAGCCTTTGGTCTTAAGAGCATGTTGTAAGACCCTTAATTTTCTAGGAGTGATTGTTGACCCTCTACTAAAATGATCACTGATCATCATTTTCCATGACTCTTACCTCTTGGGCAGTTCATTCCAAAGCCTTATCTTTGAAGACAAAGTCTGGAATGCTAGAGTCATTTTCTTCTTTAGCAAGGATGCAAAAGCAAAATACTAAATGACGGGTCTCCATTTTTTTGGATTTTTTCATTCATATATATATATATATATATATATATATATATATATATATGTATGTGTGAGAGAGAGAGAGGGAGAAAAAGATGAATCCCACCATTCCAAAATGGTATAGCAAGTATTTGCAATTTCCCAAGGAGGATATAGATCCTACACTTTCACCTTTGAAGCTAAATGTAACATCTATTAAGAATCTAGTAGTGAATTTAAATAGCAATTTCCCCTGTTAAAAGGCAATGCTCAAAAAGAAGAGAATGATTTTAGGAGATACTTGTCTCCACTCAACAACTTGATGTTTACTAGCCTATTATACGCTAGAACTCAGTAGCAGTTACCTTGGAACTTGGCATTCTGTGTTTTAAGTGCTACTTCTGCCCTTTTCAATAGATATCCTAACGTGGCCCATATGCAACAAAGGAAAACAAGGGATATAATGGACAACCTTGGAAAATAGATTGATAGAGAGGGATAATTGGATGTGGAACTTGTCCATTAATTAGGATAGGCTACCCACTGTGAATGGTGCACAAACGTATTCACGATATCCTGGAACAATTCAACTGCAAAGAATTTCAGCCTTACTGAAATATTCCCCCATTAGGTAGGTCATCCCTCCTGTTTTCTGCATATATTCATCTTTAAATAATTATTGTACTGATATAATAAGACAT
Organism: Picea glauca; assembly: GCA_000966675.3. Taxonomy (NCBI): domain Eukaryota; kingdom Viridiplantae; phylum Streptophyta; class Pinopsida; order Pinales; family Pinaceae; genus Picea; species Picea glauca. The sequence continues at coordinate 103,956 of JZKD02S1620619.1, forward strand.
CAATGACGTATTGTCATTGATAAAGAGTGCACAAACGTATTCACGATATCCTGGAACAATTCAACTGCAAAGAATTTCAGCCTTACTGAAATATTCCCCCATTAGGTAGGTCATCCCTCCTGTTTTCTGCATATATTCATCTTTAAATAATTATTGTACTGATATAATAAGACATCAACTTGATTCACTAAAATTTTCAATTTCAACCATTTTATATAGGCAAAGAAACATCGTGTTGTTATCTATGATGTTTGTAATGTCACAAAGTAAATGATTCGTAACAGATTGGCATTGTAATGTTCATCCAACACTGACTGAAATATAATCCAGCTATTCACCTCCAAGAAGATGCATCTGCACCTGCAAGTTTTTCGATAAAGGCCAAGCCAATTAAACTCCACTAAAATAACAAATGGCGAGAATAGTACAAGTTTTATTCAGGATGTTGCATCTCACAACAGCACCATTCAGCTTCGAGTTACATACTTAAAATCCTTAAATCCTTTCTGATGTCTGCACTCTTCAATTATAACAATGGCATACCATAGCAGCAGAATTGTAGTGTAGTTGCTCACTTTATTTTCTCATCTCTATTCAAATAATAATATTAAAACCCTAACACAAAGCTAAAGAATTCATTTAAATGGTCTTTTATTATTATTATTTTGATAACTGCACTGCCAAAACTCAAGTTGTTCACATCAGTGATATGATGTAATACTAATTTGCAGTGCATATCCATAAAAACCTTACCATGTGCCTTAAATATGTCTTCTTTAGTATGGGTTAAGAGTCAAGACCTCAAATCTCAAACTAAAAATCCACCAAACACTCACTACAATCATTTACCTTTTCAGAACTGCCTTAGAATAGCAACAGCAGTACCGGATCAACATTGCCACTGGAAGAAAAACTATATCTTATATGGACACTGGCTTTTCGAAGTCAATGGAATTTTATTGTGTTTACAGAGCACTTAGACAATGAAATCATATCATCTCCAGTCCCAGCATACATAATTGAATCTAATATCACTGATATCTTATTCAATCCTATGTATATCTATCATTGGTATACACAGTGATGACCAAATACTGACATTGAAACTTCAAACCTGCGTTATTAGAGAAACAGGAGACCAGACATCCATACAAAGTAGTCCAATGCATCAACATTACCTGTCTGCTACAGGTGGCCTCAATAGCAGCTGCTTTTGAACAATGTTTTTAGAAACACCATGCTTTTTAACCAATTTATTTATAAGGCATGCCACAGCAAGCTTGGCCCCCAAAGAAGAATAACCTCTTGTTATGCAAATAGCTCCACCTAACAGCAATAAACCCTTTGCGAGCAATTTCTTTTTAGATTGATTTGCAGCCAATTTTTCCTTCTCTTCCTCGCTTCCTGTGATGGGCCCAATGATGGAATCTCCTGTTGGACTTTCAACATCTCCCCGAGTCTCCCGAACACCACTTGGTACCTATTCATGGAATATTTAGCTTAGTGTCAGTGCACAAAAGAGCATTATTCTGACATAGAGAAAATTTAAGGGCTGGTATTTCACATCCTTTTATTAATAGAGATTGAGACAATTCTAACCTGAAAACTCTGTTTCAGCCAAAATAAATAGCAGATTTTTGCACCCAAAATAAAATCAGGGAATAAGAGTCACAGACAAGGTAGACAGATAACACCGATTGTAGGATATCCATGTGCTGGATATCAGAAAAAATGTATATAATATAAATAGAATTTTCCTCAGAGTAAAATCTTTTCACCAGTAAATAACTGCCCATTTTGATCTGATAAGGATCAAGAAAAGAGAAGTGACTGGATTAAGAGGCAAATACAACACGAGAATAAAAAAGTTAATCTAGGATGGTGCACTCCTGTCTTAAATTTGGATGTGTTCATCATACAAAGATATCTTCCACTTGGCAGGCTAGAAGAAGAACAAAACTTGGATAAGTTTGTTGCATCTTGCTCCCTGCTAAAAAGCATTGTAACCATCCAAGCAATCATAATCTTGGAGAACCTTTATTTATTCCAGCAACTATATATTCAAGAAGCCACTTCATGGAAACGTTATTTTCTCCCTCTTGACAGTTATACTATGTTCCAAAATATATGTGACATGTAGAGATAGATAGTCACAATCCTTTTCTGGGCAGCTTAAACTTGCTTAGAAAGAAGTTCAATGGGATCCTCCCTAACAAGTCAAACTCTAGAAATAAGTGTTTATTAAACTGACTGCCACATTTTTCATGTAATCAATATTCACACTCACCTTTTGCATAAGAGTTACAGCAGTCGGTTGTTTGTCATCATCAAGTTTGGTCCTTTGAGCATACTTCCGCAAATTTGCCTCCATCTTGCATACATAGCTCCAAATACCCTTTGAGAAGACCAGTTTTGCCATTTCACGCTTCAGCCCAGCATCTTCCTGATGCACCATTTTGATTTCACAAGCATCTCTACCTTGAACTGTAAAAAAAACCAAGATAACAAAAAAATTAATACACTTGTAACCAATGAAAGCCAAAAGGAAAGAAAAGTTGCTGTCAAAAGTTTGCAATTCCATAAATAAGTGTTTGGTTGTTCACCRTGATTCTTACCATTCTTGATATGCCATCCAGAAAAATAAAATTCAACACGTATGTATTTACTTTGTTTAGCTGCCAGAGGATGTCCACAAGCCTACCAAAATATCAAACCATGAATTGAGAATTTTATAACTTATTGCATGCACATACCCTTGAAGCAAAATTTACAATAAATCTATAAAGGACTATTAAACATTATGCTACCTTAATTAGACAGTAAAAGCCCTTTTCTTTCCCTTCCCAAATACGCCAGGCAAGAACATACTCTCTTGGTGTGAGAAATGGAAACTTCTTAATAGTACGGCCAATTTCTATTCCATTTTCCCGATCAATCTCCAGCTGGTGGTGCTCGACAACAGTTTTATCCCACTTTTTCCGAAATTCATTGTCCATATAGAAATCTCTTAGTAACTCTGTGGTACAGTTTTCAAAAGTAGTTGTACTAATGTATTTTGTAGGGCCACCATCCTGCCCAGCGACATCAATAAAGTCATTATAAGGATACCCTTGGGCATCGTACTCAAGTATGAAGATATAAAAATATGGTCAAGAAATGAACCTTTGGATCACAACATTTTGCTTTGTAAGAAACATTGTCATTTTTCTTTTCTAAAACAGTTTCCCATTGTTCTTCTCGATCAAACCTTTCTTCCAATTCATTCACAAGCATCTGCAGATGAATCTCTTGAAAGTGTTCTGAGATCCTGTGCACATAAGCAGAGTGCATGTGAAATCAGTTAACAGAAGCCCTTATGACAGAAGGGAGAGGATGACAGTAACAGAAACAAAAAACTAGAAACCCATAAGTTCGTTCCTAATTTTTCAAAAAATGAAATCAAAATATGAATATAGAGAATATGCAGGAGAATGAACATCAGAAACCAATGTCTCAATACTGCCATTGAATGATTAACCAGCTACAGAAAAACCTTTGTAATATGAATATAGCGAATATGCAGGAGAATGAACATCAAAAACCAATGTCTCAATACTGCCACTGAATGATTAACCAGCTTCAGAGAATAGAGAAAAACCTTTGTTATTGTGAACAAAATAGAGCCATTCAAAATGTTCAAAAAACTACTTCCAGAGACCAAAAGCATGTCATCTTGTCCAAAGTAAGAGCCACTGAATCTTAAAATTTGTCCTGATTAAGCCCAACTATACAAGAAAGTCATTGCACTCAGAATGTGTAGAAATCTCATAATAAACAAATATCAAATATAACCAGTTGGCATCAAGGATGATAACACAAAAAACACTGCAGTCTTGCTCCAGTCCTAGGTGGTGCAACTTTCACTTTCAAGTTTCAACCCATTCATTTCCTACTGTGCTTTATCCTGTTGTTGCTGATGCTGCCTTATACAATCCATATACAAATGACCTATGGGTTGTTGAACAATAATATCCTGGAAAGAGCAGTCTACATCATTTCATGATGACTGTCAACAAAGATATACCTCAAATTGATTCTTCAAGGAGACGCTCATGCAATTCTCCATTCCTCGTCTCTCTGTGACAGAGTAAAGTGTATACACGCATTCACTGACAATATTTTCGTCCATGAACGTGAATTCTCTAACTCTTATGAGACTAAAATTAACAAAATCTTGTAACAGTTTCTTCAGCTCACCATTTGACACTTCAGCCAAACCTTATGACAACGTCTCCGTTGCCAAAAACTCTATTCTAAAGCAATATAAGGCAGCTCGTGAAATTTACTACAACAATAAAGTGCAATCCTACATCTAGCCCATACAAATATAAAACCCAAATCTGGAACAAAGGGATCCCAGATTTGGTAGTCATAAAGATCCTCTATTGTGAAATCCATTTCATGGTATCTAAAGAAACATCAAAAAAGAGCTACATCCTTAAGTTGCCAGGGTACGAGAGTGCAGGGACGAGGATGTAATTTTAGAAAATCAAGGTGCAGTGTACATGGGGGTGCATCACATAAAATTTTGAATATCTAAAAAATTATAAATTTTGTAAAACAGAACCAAAATTTATCTACGACAATAAAACTTAAAACATAAAATAATATGATTTATTAAGTAATTATATTGTAAGACTCATGCAAGAGGGGTTGTTGACATGATGTAAAAAATGGGAAGGAAAATTAAAAAAAAAAAACTCTGGAAATCTGAATGTGGAAATTCATTTTTGGCCTTGACCCATTGAGGAAAAAGGTTTTTGGCCACCTGATGTTGCGATAGTCAATAATCTGTTGTTGCTGCTTCTTTCAGCATTTTTTGTTTTGAGTTTTGAAGGGGCCATACCCTGATTTTGGATTTTGCAGTGTGGGGAGGTTTCTGTACCCAAGACACACAGGCTACAGCCTACAAGAGACACCATCACACCCCTACTACTGAACAATATGGACAGTTTGCATAAGCACTAGATATTATTGTCCTACTGGATATAGAAGAAATGAAATCAAATTTCAGTGACAATTGAATTGTTTTTCTCAACCTGATGGGAACTAGTATCCAAGTCAGATTAGATGTTGCTAAACAAACCAATAGACATACTTGTTATCTGCCTTGGAACTCTGTCCAAGTAGACGGTATGCCTGTTCATAACAGAATGAGTGAAAATAATTGTTAATGCAGACACATTCATGATAACTGAATTAGAATCCGAAAAAACCAATTTAACACAGATTTCTATAGTCATCACCAATGGCCTGAACATTCGTGAAGTTCAACAACTGTACAGAATGATGACATAAAAAATTTAATTACCACACACTTGAGTCCTCACCTTTTTCATCTATGTTTCTCCTTCTCGAAGCTCAAGTGAACACCTCCATTTATACTTGTTTTAGATCCCAACTTGTTAGCAACAATTATAATTGTTTAGACACCTAATATTAAAAATTAATAGATTCCAGGAACAATCATACACTAACTCCTGCTCGGCCTGACATGCCTTTAAAAATATCTTTAACATGCACTATTCAATATCTCCTCGGCCTGTGCGTCGCCAACTTACCTTGCTGCCTGCTCATGTGAAATTGAAAAGATTTTCAATCCACAGGCAACATCATCCTACCCTTCCCGTTGGGTTCATCCTTGTATTAGCTTAATGCAGATGTGGCATCTACCAACATGGCATCTCTTGCAACATCAACCCACACTGTAGCGGAAAATCAGGAATGGACGAGGCATTCTCCTTCCTTTTCTGATGCTGCATTACTGTAACTATCTATTCTGCTCAACTGGTTATGTAAGAGCATGTGAAGAAGATGCCCAACCAATCTTCATCACAGTGATCCACTCATGTTCTAACTTCTATTTCCTTGACAGCCATCAGGATCCCATCCTTCTATACTTCCTGTTCAAAAGTGAATTGGGACAGGCACTGCTGGTATCAGACAGCTCTGTGTAAGAGTATGTGTATTTGGTGGTTTGTGACAACCTTTGCACAAAAATGGTTGCGCAAGAAATTTTTATCAACATCGGAGATATAAACAGTGGACTGGAAGGAAAGATATGTAGCTGGAAGGCATGCGCTAAAGGTGTCACAAAGGCAAACTGTTCCTCCAGATGGGACCTTGGGGAGCTCAACAAGAGCCCATAAGAGGAAGTATTAACACTCCAATAATATTAAGTTCAAAGTCATAAGTGTGTGTATAATGTGATCCATTACGTTACTGTAACCTACTAGGCATGCTATAAATAAGTTATGCATGATAATTTACAATGTGAGAAATATACCAGCTGCCACATCCATAATAAATTCAATTGCCTTATTTCCTCTTAACCTTTGGGTTTCTTTGTGTCAATGTATGCACCCTAAAATCTCTACGTGGTATCAAAGAGATATTGTTAACTTTTGGGGTTACTCCAAAAGTGTTTCACCTTACTAGGAGAGCATTGGGTCTCCTAGCCCCTTGGAGATGCTTGTTGGACATATGGGTGGCTCAGTTTGGGTAGATGCTGACTTTGGAGAGAGTGCTAGCATAGTGCATACATCTACGAGGTTATCCTAATCAGAATGATGACTAACCCATTGGGTGCACACAAATGGGGAGTCGATTGCTTGATTAAGGAAGATACCTATCTAGAAGGAAGAGCACTAGGCACTTGGAGGGGTTACTCCAAAAGTGTTTTCACCTTACTAGGAGAGCAATGGGTCTCCTAGCCCCTTGGAGATGCTTGTTGACAATTGGACATATGGGTGGCTCAATTTGGGTGGATGCTTGACTTTCGCGAGAATGATAGCATAGCACATGCACCCAAAAGGTTATTATCCTAATCATAATGATGACCAACCCATTGGGTGCACACAAATGGGGAGTCAATTGCTCAATTAGGGGAGATACCTACCTAGGAGAGGGAGCACTAGACACTTGGAGGAGGGCACATAGCCCTAAGACTCTAAGAGCATGGGACCATGACACATACACCTTGGAAGTTGGACACTTGACTTGAGGATGCTTGGGTTGAGGAGCATACTTCATGGAGGTTGGTTGTGTACCCGGACACATACGATGAAGAGAAGCAATGGAGCATGGTAATCACATTGGCACACATGAGAGGAGTATTGAGCACATGAAAGGACATGTGGCATACAGTTAGAAGAGGAACGCAAGGACACTTGGAATCCACCATGGAAGAGGAGCATTGGACTAATAGCTTGTTGGAGAGCCAACCATCATGGAGGAGAGGCATTGAGCCCTAGGAGAATCATACTTGGAAGGCATTTCATCTTGAGAGTTGGATGAACCCTAGTATGACACTTGTACATCCTTGTATTGTAGAGCGCTCCATGTGGGATTGCCCTGTTAGGTACTTGCATGGATACAATTCTTTGTTTATGTTAGCCTCCCTCACCTATTGAATATATAAAGGGAGGAGAGAGCTTTTGTTATAACACATCATCATTGTACTATATTCTATCTTTATAATGGTCTCGGAGAAGCCTTGTAGGGAGCAAGATACTAGGGTTTGACATGTAAACTCTAGGATAGGACATAAATAAGGGAGAGACATCCTGGATGTTCTTGGAGAGTTTTCCCTTATGAGATACTAGGGTTTACTAATGTGGGATGCTAGGGTATGGGCTATGCAATTAAACCTTAGAGAAGAACATGATGCTAAAGGAAGTGATGGTTTGTCTTGTAGAGAAAGCACCCTGGATGATATTGCAGCATTGTTCTTGTGTGATGCATGGATGCTAGGGCGAGATCATGAAGAGCCTAGCTTGAATGAGCCTTAAGCTTGGTGTGATCCCTTGCTTGGAAGAAGACTCGGTTATTGTATTCTTGATGTTCCGTGGATGTCTAGGTGCTTATGTCGATACAACAATTGAAGAGATAGGGTTTGAGGACTCAAACCCTAGGATGGACATGTAGACATGGAGGCTAGTGCTAGAGTTGTCTTGCCATGTACTTGTATGATGCAAGACAACTAGGGTTTATAAACCCTACAGAAGACGAGCGTTATTGTGGAGAGCTTGTGTGATACAAGCTTGGTGAAAGGCCAAGGAGGACTTGTCAGTCTGTATGTTAGCTTGTTGACAATCTTGGCGGAGTCTAAGTCACAGAATTCGTCGAACCTGAACCTTGAGGTTCGGAATTCGGTGAACCTTAAAAAATTCGTTCAAGTTCGTTTAAGTTCAATTATGTTCGGTTTATCTTTGCCTTTTGTTTCCTTTATCACAAGCTTTATCTTAGCATTTATGTTCGGTTTACCTTTGCATCTCATGCCAATTATAGCAAAAGAAACAACGACATTTCTCCGCATGAATAAAGTTCGTGATCCATGATTATTTGATAAAACGAGGCCAAGCAGCATAGAAAAACCCTGGGGTGAGCATGTTACAACCCATGGATCTAGGTTACGGGTCTAAAGATGTAGGCAGGTTACGGGTCTGGTTTACGGTTCTAAAATTACAGGCAAGTTACGATTTCAAATCTAACTTATACATAATAATATTGTGTAATGTCCCCTTCCAAATGATCGCTCTACGAGGACTCAGACTTAGTGGTCTATCCGACTCCCGTAGGACATAGTCAATTAAATAAAAGGGGGACTAATAGATTAATTATTCGATGTCATTAGGAGGAAAATGCTACATTATAAAGTGACATTGAGTAATTAAAAAGTGATTTGAAGAATAAAATGAATAAAACCTTATAAAGTCACTTTAATCACTTAACTGAAGGTAAAAAGGTAAAAGGGTCAACAAAAAGGTAAAAGGGTCAACCAAAAAGGTGAGAGGGATAAAAGAAGGATGAGAGCTCATTCTCTCATTATGATTGATTATTTGACAAAATAGATTTGGAGAGAGTTCTTGTGGCTTGTGAGGGTTTTGGAGCAAAACCCTTGTGTGGATTGGTTTCGGTGGTGAAAGATTTCACCCTAGCTGATCAGGTTTTGGTGGTGAAAGATACCACCCTAGCCATTTGGTGGGGAAGATCATTCAAATATTCCACTTGCATTTCATTCTTGAGGAGGTTGATTCATCTTTTGCAGCATATTGGGGTTTGTAGAGACCATATCATTCCTGGAGGAGACCAAGTTTCATTTTGATGAGGGCAGTGCCATCTTGTGGAGGCCGTGGACTTAGTGCTGCATGTGGGAGTCCAAGAGGGGCCGTGGCATTATTGGCTGCTCGTGGCAAAGGAAGAGAGGGTTGCTCCATTTTGCAGGCTGCTACAGCATTGAAGAGGGTTGTATCATCCATCTACAGCTCATGGGGTTTGAAGAGGGGGCTGCAACACCATTTTCAGTTCGTGGGTTCTACAAGGGAGTGCAGCCATTGTTATCAGCAGTCAGTGAGCTTATGGAGGTCGTTTCTGTGGGTATAACAGCGCTACTCTTCATCTTTATTCTTTCATAAAGTCGCACCAATCATTACTGTTGTACAAGAGTCTCCTAAAGGCCGATCTGTAACTTAATGGCTGCTAAATCATGTGATTACAACCACATAACAGCTGCAACCAGGGGTATTTCACCTTGGATCTGGACCTACAGCCAAAGTGTTTGACAAAATTCATGAACCAGAAGTACACTTAAACACTACAGCAGCAGTAAGGGAATTGTTACAGTGGGTTTGGGGCAGATTTGCAAATTGTTTGACAGAAGCTCCCAACCAAAGTAGGCAATAGAACCTAACAGCAGTAAGGACAAACATTCCAGCAGTCATAAAAGGGGAATTTCAGGGGTACCAGGGCATTGTACTGAAGTGTTTGACGAAACATCTGAACCAAAAATTACTAAAGTATAACAGCAGAAAATATAATTTATATCAGTTATCCAAGACGGGACATTACATATCAACATGTTATAAAGTTAACATATTTTAAATAATAAAATTACCATATATAACTAATAAACTAACAAATTTTAAATTATACATAATTAAAACAATTGGGGTCAATGTTATTATAAATTTCATTAATCGCACATATAGTAATATTATAAATTAATAAATCTCATATATTATAAATTAATATAACTTGTATTTATACATATAAACTATATATATAAAATTATAAATATTTTTGATATATTTTGAAAATTTTAAATATGTATATGGACTAACCTTATCCGAACCTCATCACTAAATTCGAATTTGAATCGAACTTCATCGTTGTCGAACCCAAACTCGAACCCGAACCATGTGACAGAGAGTGACCAGCTTTGGTTGGGAGTAATCCTATCAAGAAGTCAATGGCTAGGGTTTTACTATGGTTTCTTGAACTAGGGTTTGGAGAGCTTGACTTGTACCAACTTTGTGATAAAGCTGTGGTATATACTTGTATTTCATCTTCTATATATATATATGAAGTTTTCAGCAGTCCAAATTTGGTGTACTTGCAGATTTGAATTTTAGCTTATTTTATCTTCTTGATTGGGTAGATTCTAACCCTCGTTGTTCATGCTGATTTGACATAACTTGGAACTGAATTGATTAAGTGATTTAACACATTAAGGAGCAGATTTGCTGCTGTTATAATCTGTTGTAACGAGACATTTCAGATCCGTTATATGCTTGGAAAGTGCGCCCTAAGGGATGTAGCTTTGTGGTATTGAAGTACACTTGAGTGATACTTGTTTTCTTGGGCTGCCTTATGTAAATGGATTGAAGAGAAGTAAAATATTGTTACTGTAAATTTATATTTGAGATTCATCCCTAAGGTTGAAAGTTCATAGCAAATGAATCTGGGAAACCTCAGAGGTGAAATCTCCGAAATTGCATTAAAGGTCAGATTTCCAAAATTTCTACATGGTATCAACAATGATTGGACTCAAATTACCTTCTTGTTGATTTGAAGGCTGGATATTTCAGTTGTTGAGCCTGGGAGAGGTTGTTGGGTTGTGAACCCTACTGTACCTAAGATAAGCACTTCCACCCATGAGGGATTTGATGGATTGAACTTCTAGTTTCTCTTGTGATGAGAGTATGTTTTCACCAGCGACAGGTGGCATATCTACTTCATTGATGGCTGGTAGGTGATTTGTTTTCAATGGGCGTGATGTCTAGGAGGACCTGTACACTACAATAGGTCACTAATTTGATCTAGTGAATGCCAATGTGTTTTCACTTGTGATAGGTGGTAGATCTACTTCATTGATGGCTGGTATGTGACTTGTTTTCAGTGGGTGTGATGTCCAGGAGGCCCTGTGATAGGTGGTTGATTTGATCTAGTGGATGCCAATGTGTTCACCTGTGATAGGTGGTGGATATACTTCATTGATGGCTGGTATGTGATTTATTTTCAGCAGGTGTGATGCCCAAGATGATCTGTGATAGATGGCTGATTTGTTCGAGTGAGTGGCAATGTGTGTTCATTTGTGATAGGTGGAAGATCTACTTCATTGATGGCTAGTAAGTGAACTATTTTCAGCAGGTTTGATGCTCAAGAGAACCTACGATAGGTGGTTTATTAGTTCCATTAGATGTCAGTATTTTGAGTTGATTGATGCATGTGATAGTCATGTTTAACCATTTGATTGTTTGTTGATTTTTTGGAGCCAGGGTGAGGCTGATTCAATCTGTCATAAATTGATGATTATTAGCTGATTTGTTTGGTTGAGTTGTGACTCAAGGGTTTACAAGAATGGCGATCTGGCTCAATTTCAATGATTGTTACAGATGGAGGAAGATTCCAGCATTTCCCTTGGAGATCGTAATGGTTGTACATAATATCCATTTGTGGAGAGATTGATCATGGTTGTGATAGCTAGTGTGATGATAAGCTATTGGTGTATTTAGGTCATCTTGTGCATTTGCACTCTACGTAATTTTGGAGAGTAGATCTTTCATGCTGTCTTCTTCGTAAGCGTACTCTCTTCTTGGAGCATTGGCATTGAAGAAGGTTGTGGAAGACATAACTTGGAGACAGGTTCAAAACCTATGGCAGTGGAATCAATGATTGACTCCAAGCTTGCAGCTGATGGGAGTAATGATGAGTACCAGTGACAAGGTTGTTATATTCCCATGGGAAGAGGGAGTTGACCTTGATGATACTCTTGCTTCAAGATTCTCTCAGTAAGAGGAAGGTGACCTTGTTACATTTTTCCTTCAGTTGTCAGAGGTTTTGAGGTGTATGAGAGGGATTCTCATGCTCACAGTTTGATGATAACCCTTTATGGGTTGTTGTTACCTTTCCCTCGAGCTTGGTATTTCAAGATCAATGAGTTGAGATATATGTAGATTTTTATCTTGTCTTTTGAATCTTGATAGATATGATCCACTTGTCTTGGTCTTGTTGGAGATGGGATTATCTTTACAGGATGTCCTAAATAGCTCTTGATGTGGCACTGTTACCACCCCATTTAGAGGTCTCGTCAAGGTCCTCTCGAGGCGCTAAGGTGGTACCACACAAGATAAGTGCCCACTGTCACCTCGGCACAAATCCCCACTCTTTAAGCCAACTCCTACTAAAGGCTATGGGAGGCTTCCCTATTCTAATCACACACCGCTTCACCAAAGATTAATAGACCGGTGCCTAAATGTGATATCAGTGATGAAGGTAGGAGTCAATTAATGAACTGCTAGGCTGAAAATGAATAAATGTGCTGCAGAAAAATGCAGACCAGCAAGCTAAAACCACTCAAATCTTCAAATATCTTGCTCTATTAACAGCAAAAGATGAGTGATAGATGCCCTTACCAGTTATGAGATGAATCGCTCAAATTACCCTTTGATAAGTGACAATAATGAGCAAATACGTTGGTGTCCCTGTTATCCCCTAGCCTAGGGATAACTAAGGAGATCACGTCTCGAGGCCCACAAGTCCTAGACATGGAGTACTGAGAGCCAAACAGCTTGAGCCTGGCCCCAGAGAGCCCCTCTTTTCTTCAGTGTAGTCCATGTATCACCAACAGCAGTATCCATCACACCAACCTTGTCCTGCAATAGCAGTGAGTCTTTCTCCATGAGGTAATGAGTCTAGGTATCATGGTATGTATCACTCTGATTTTTGAAGCACTTGAACATGTTGTATTGAATCCTTCTTTATTTCATGATGTTTGCTTGGAAATTATGCTCTTTGCCTTGTTCATACCTGGAAGGGTGACATGGTGCCCCAGTAAGTTGATTTTCCTTTAGGATGGGTTGCTACTGGGTGGATCTGTGAAAAGTCATTGTCGGTTCCCTCCATACTTACCACTTTCCATCTTTATTCCTTCGTCTCCCCTATCCTTGTTTGGGCATTGGGATTGGCTACACTAGGAAGGGTTGTAGCTTACCTTGTGGGAAGAAGGGGCTAAAGGCCCATAATGTAAAAGTAGCTGGCAAGAGTTAAAAGCCAATGTTGAAACCTTCGAGATGCTTCGCCCAGGTATCCCCGAGAAAGCAGTAAAAATCTTTTTAGTAACAAAAGGGGACCCATAAGATAACATAAACACTCAAGGTACTAGTTGATGGATAGGAGGTCTCATCACGAGCCGGCCTATTATGACCATGGGCATGCAGCGGTATGACACTACCACTTATCTAGTCACCAAGCCAGGGTAGTGGCTCTCGATGGCATAGCCAAGAGAAAGGGGGTCTCATCACAAGCCAGCCTTCTCATTTCCGTGAAATGTTTGTGGATAACACTGTCACCTCTGGTCATCAAGCCAGGACAGTGGCCCTCAACTATTTCCTTGAAGCACAAGAGCAAAAGATCAAAAGAAATAAAGCTAAGAGTAAAAGGCAATGAATGGGCTAGGAAACAATTGCATTCATGACAAGATGCATCTCTCCCTCTACAAAGGCACCCACAGGTAAGACTTTACATTTCCCTGTTATCACATGCATCCCATGCCCAAATATTTACCCCATGCCACCTCATACACTTCCATGACTTGGACTAGATCCCACCTGGGAAACACCCCAAACTTAAGAGAGGTTAGCCCAATGGAACACCCTGAGACCTTCTCCAAACCTAACTTGTCAAATTGCATAACGTCTTTGAGCATTTGTTTGGGTTAAGGGGGGTTTGATGCATATGTTTGGGTAATTTAATTATTGGATGTGATTTAAATGCTATGATCCCCGTAACTTATGAACCCCTGGAGGGCGTACTTGTTGTTGTTGCAGGACCTTGCCCGGTGGGCAGGTGCACATGAGGGAATGATTAGATTGGACCTTCATAGGGCTCAAAGCCCACCGATGGATGTTGAGACCCCAGCCAAGGGGCATGACAGGGATTGCAAACTTGCACTGGGAGAAAGAAGGATGTTGCCTTTGGAGGCACCTTGGCAGACATAGACCCAGGGGATCTTGCTCCTCCCACATGGACATTAGCCCTTGAGGGCCCTGGACATCATCATGGATACCCTAGACGTCATCCAGAACTGGTCTTGTCATCTTGGACGGCATTTATGAGGCATTGGCACAAGTGGGCAAGGTTTCAAGCCTTTGGAGGCCCAACGTTTCACCTTCCCTACCCAGTGTTCCATACTTGGGACTCAACATCACCCTAGAGGGGCATGACGTCACCCCTGGAGTGATTCTTAGATGCAAATTAATTTTATTTTGTCCAGATTTAATTTATGTAAAACACTGGCCAGGTCGGCCCAGTAATTATGAACTGAAATTAATTTTAGGTTAAATTTTGTATAAATAAGCAAAAAGTGACATTCATTTTCATCACAACTTGTCATTGGAGACAAGAGGTCTGAAATTTGCGCCCTATTAGGGTTATTGGCTGAAATTGTGAGGCGCCACTTTTGTTTAAGGCTGATTTTTGCAACTTGGATCAATTTTGGAAGTTTTATGGTGATCTTGTATGGTATTCTCATGATTATTCTTGGTGCAAGTAAGTGAAATCTGCATTTTGTCATCTATTGAATGGTTTATTGTATGGTTTTATTTGCTCATACAAGATTATGAAATTGCATGGTGTATTTAATGCTTGAAGTAAGAAACTTAAGTTGCTACTTTCTTACTTTTTATTTGCCAAGCTTTTCATTAAATTGATCTAATAACTAGTGAAACCCTAGAGCCCTAAATTGCTAGCACTCTAAGGGTTTTGTACTAGGTTATTGTTGCACAAGTTTTACTCCATAAAAAGGCTAAGGAGAGCAAGGCGCTAGGGCCTAGAATTGCCTACACCCTAGCATTTTGTCTCTTGAGGTCAAAGTCTAGGAGCACTTAAGTTACTACTTCTCCTATATTTTTTCCCTCTTAAACTTTTGTGCATCATCATTAATTTGCAGCCTTAGAAGAGGCTGCCCTCCTTGACTCCATTACCCTTAAAAAGGCACTAGTCGTCTTCTCCTATTCCTTGACAAGACTACACTCAAACTTCACTTGCTATCTCTAACTAACTTAGCCTAACTTACTAACCTAGTTTTAAGGTACTAACTTGCTGCTGTTACTAACACTGCTACAGCCATTATATAGCATCTCATTTTAGCTTACAAGCTAACTAAATCAACCCAGAAAATTGCATGAAGCAAAGTACCATCGGCTAGAGCTAAAGTGTGCATAAATTGTTTTTTACAAAGTGCATTTCTGAAAGTTTCTTGCAGCTGTCATCACTCTTGTTTTGCTACTATTACAATCACTTTTGACAGCCTGTTAAACTCATTTTCTGATTGATAAACCACCCAGAATTTGTACTAGGCAAGCCACAATCAATAAATGCTAAAAGTGTTCACTAAATTGCCTTAGCAAGGTACTTTTCTGAAGTTGTTTACTACTGTCATAACTGTTAATTTGTTGTTGTTATAAGTACTTTGACAGCCTTTTAAAGTCATTACTTGGCTTGTATTAATCGAGAAATTGTAATTGCAAGGTCTTTGTATTTCATTACATTGTCCTTATAAATTGCAATTTCTGGATTTATTACTATTGCTACACATCTATCTTTTATGCATAAACTTATTTGGTAGCAGACTTTTATATTGAAGTCACTGATTGAAAGCATTGATATCATCAGTTATTATATAGCGTTTGTTGTTTCTTTGGTAAAGGACAGGTATCATTCACCTTATTTCCCCTTGACCCCCTTGACACAACCATTCCAAGTGACTTCATTCATTTGAGTGACCTAGAGAGGGGGGTGGTATTACCTTGTCTTATCCTCCTTCATCAACCAACTAGGTCCTGGGACATCTCCCTTGGAGTGAGGTTTTCCTCCTCCTAAAGAGAAAGAGGTACCCTATTGGGGTAACAGTGATAGGGTTACCTCCGTGTTACGTCAATCTAAGCCTACTTTCCTTTAGGCTTTGGGAAAGTATAGATTGCGTGATAACAATCCCACACTTTCAGATCCACAAAAGTAAATAAAACGCAAAAAAACAGTAAGTAAAATGCCCTTTGAGGCCACCCAAAAGTGTGAAAACATACTAGATCAATAGATCTATGGGTGGGGAAGCTTGGGCAGCAAGTTAGTGACAATTAAAACAACCCAACACTTCATATCTGCAAGTAAAATGGAGTTTCCAGAGATCTGGAAACTACTTGCAGCAAACAGGGGTCAAATCCCCCAGGGACAAAACCCAGAAATTTATTCCAGCAAGAAATAATTGATCTATAGCGGCTGGAAATGTATTTTTACCCTAGAAAACTAATAATAATCAAGAAAAATCAGATCTGGAATAAATAATGTGTTGAAAGATAAACTAAATGACTTGCTCAAACCCTTAGATGAAGTCCTCTTTGTCGGATCTATGGAAAAATTGTTGTAATAAACCACAGATCTATAAAACACTTCTAAATACCCTCGTGAAATATGATTTTAACGCAGAAAATAAAGGGTAAATTATTTCCAACGCTCCATTTGAAGCCCACGGTTTGCTTGCTTGACTTGGAAAAAAAGGCCCAACGGCTGGGAGAGAGGGTCAAGTTGCTTTGTTGAGTGTGACAATGGCTGGTTTGCCCCCCCACGATTTTGGTCCAGCGTACGGCTTTGCAAGTGGCAGCTCACTTGATTAAACAAGCAATTTAATTATTAATTTGCCATCGATTCACTTGATTAAACTCAATGGCTCATCCCTTTTGACCAATGATTGGGTCGAATTGCTTAGTATGGGGTCGATTTACCTAAGATGGGGCCGATTTGTTGGGCATCGATTCCAACGTTCCACTCGGCTTTGACCCGCAGCTCTCTTTTCAACAGTTATGTTTTGTCCCACGGCTACTTTAACGCTCACGGCTCATTGCCTCGGCTGCCAATGTTAACTCGTTTGGCTCCAATGGCTAGTGAAAGGGGCAGCTTCCCTTAGAAAGTTAACAGCATTATTTTACCCACGGCTCACTTAAATTTGTTTTAATAAAGTATGATGGTTTAAGAAGGGGGTTTGACTTCAATGTATAACTCGTATGTGAGTCATCATATAAGACAAATATGTTGAAATAATGTAACTGCAAAGTGTATTCTTATTATTATTTGAAAAATTATTCATTGGATCAATTCCCATTGTGGATTGATCATGTCGGCTAATTGTATAAGGACCAAATCCTC
>JZKD02S1620619.1:127691-140903 GCA_000966675.3 Picea glauca
CAGGATAAATGTTGTGTCTCTTGTGATTGTGTATTTCTCAGTGATCTTGTCTTATGTTGTTGTTATCTATTGAAATGCAAAGAACTATAATAATGGCTTAAACATTAACAAAATAAGGAGGCGGCCCCTTTCATAACTCATGTACCACATCTCTTTTGATATCTTTACCATGCACCCCTCTTCTAATAATGTCACCTTTATTCCCTTTACCATGTGTGCGCCCTCATGTTGTGTATTTTATGCAAATAGCCCATCTTATAATATTTTCCCTTTGTCTTTTTACCATGATTAAAGTCATAAAGGGGGTGGCCCCTTTACTAAAATGTTTTCACTTTGTCTCCCTTTATGACTTAGCTTTGAGGGGTCTATTTTACTATAATTGCATAGAAATTGTCGGATTGATAGATTCCAACAAATGGGTTTTGTCCGGAATGTGATTCACTTCATCTTTGGCATTAGATCTTTCCTTGCATGTCAATGGATGGCCCTCTTTAGCCACGTTTACCCATAAATATGCATGTGTGACCCTTTATACAATGATTTTTGCCTTAAAAAACTTTCCTTTTAACAAAATTTCAACATGGCATGTCAAGTGTACATCATGACGATCATTTTGAGCCCTTATTGTATTTTGGTCCTAGGACCCAGTGCATTAGGATCTGTGAACTACCTCAGGAAATGTGAAATGTTGTGAACTATGAGACTGCCATGTAGAGAACTGTAAATGAATATTGCACCATGGCCAAAGAGATGCATACAGACTCTATGACACATGACCATGAGGGGACAGACATAGGTGCGCGTAGAATTGTGGGCACAAATCCCTACATAGTGCGATCACCCCTACAAAACCAATGGCTCCCATAAACCATGTATCCTAAATTCCTAATAGATCCATCCCAAGACCTCCAATCCTATCCAGGACGAAAGGAATTGAGAGTGGGGACTAGAGGGACCGGGCATGACCGACCATCAAAGGCCTAGGATACCATATACATAACCATCCACGTGGCCTACAAGGCTTTAGACTTGCATCTTCTCGAACTTACAATGGTGTTGCCATGAAAAAATATATAGGGTACTTCCTAGGAGATAACAGGCACCAAAAGGATTTTCGCCCATGATGATGACTTTAGGGATGCTAGAGTTTCGACGAGTTGTTGTTGATGTCTTTCTTGTTCTGAAGTGATTTCAAGGTTCACCAATAAGCAATGATCCGGGGTTATGTTCCTTCATGTCACAAATGATCATTGTTCTTTTGGAGCCCCTAATAGAGGGGAAGATGGAGTAGCTTGGTTTGGTGGTGTAAACCAAGTTGCTTTGTTATATTCTTTCCTTGCATGCTCATCATTCAGAGGCCAAGTTGCAAATAGCTTGGTTGATTGCTTGGAGAAAGACACACCTTTATGAGCAGTGATTGCTTGGATGTTGAGGTGTGCAGACCTATACTTGTGGGTGTGACATTTGCAAAGCATGTATGATGTTCTATCATGATGAAGGAGTATTCCTGCATCTTTGTGAAGTACCATAGTTACATATCACAAATTCAAAGGGAGTGAATTGGTGTTACAAAAAACATTGTTCTCATAAAGAGGGAGTATTGGCTTTTGGGCTTACTCCAAAAGTGTTTTCACCTTGATAGGAGAGCGCTAGGTCTCCTAGGCCCTTGGAGATACTTGTTGGACATATGGGTGGCTCAATTTGGGTGAATACTTGATTGTGGAGAGAGTGGTAGCATAGTGCATACACCTAGAAGGTTGTTATCCTAATCAACATGATGACTAACCCATTGGGTGCACATAATGGGGGAGTCTATCGCCAAATTAAGGGAGATACCTACCTAGGAGGAGTGTTAAGCACTCAAAGGAGGGCACTTAACCCTAAGAGCATGGGACCGTGTGACATTCACCATGGATGTTGAACACTTGACTTGAGGACGCTTGGGTTGAGAAGCATACTTCATGGAGGTTGGTTGTGTACATAGATGCTTGTTGAGGAGAAGCAATGAAACATGGTAATCACACGACCACACATGAGAGGAGCATTAGGCACATGCGAGGACATGCTGCACACAATTAGAAGAGGAACACCTTGTATGAGGACACTTGGAAACCACCAGGGAAAAGGAGTGTTACCCTTCATATAGAATGAGGATTATTCCAAGTTGAAGACCCTGCCCAAGCAAGTTACGTTTGGAGAATTTTGGCTTTGGAGCCATGGTGTTGGTGCTTTGATGCATATTTCTTATTGATTATCACCTTTTGTTGGAGGCTTGCATTTTACACATGTGGATATTGGTGGAGTGTTATGTTTGATATGGGGTCTTGCACACATATTCTACACATTTGTTTACCCATAATGCATATATGGGGAGGGAAACCTATCAAATAAGGGCTTTCCCCAAGTATTATGGCTTATTAGGTGATTGATGTTCATTAAGAAAGTGCATTGTTTTGTTTATGTATGGTATGTATTCACATGGAGTTTCTACACACTTTGGCACTCTTTTCTATGGCACTTACCTTGGGATGTGCATTGGTGTAATTGGAGGGTTGAGATATGCTCTGAAGTGAAAGGAGTCACCACTGAAGAGGCATGGTCCAAAAGGAAACCAAAGGTAAGCCATATCAAAATCTTTGGTTCAATTGCTTATAAGATAGTTCAATACGGTTGTCAAAGAAGACATCTATCTGCAATATATACAGGTCACTTGGATCTCCCCTCCAAAAGCTCTTGGCCCTAAGATGGTCTTCTATTTGGAGCACTTTCTACAGCTAAAGAACGAGCTTATCATTCAGCCAGAGTACACTCGGTGCCATTGGCCACATGCCCTCAAGTTCTCGCTCAACCAATTCAAGGATTGCTCTCATCAGCTTCAATGAGAGATATTTCCCCCATAGGTACATGTGGAAGCCATGCCAGTTATGTAATGTCCCCATTTTGGGACATTATAACATTACAGCATTTCAGAGTGTTATGCCTACCCGAGTAGCCAAATAGGGGTGACAGAGAGTTCGAGAGATATTGAGGGGTTTATTTGGGACCGACTTGCATCGTTCATCATCGGGATCCATTCCGCACAGTTGGGATTTGGTTCTGTTGCATTCCGATGATTTCCGTAATTTTGAGTTATTATGGGTCATATCTTAATTAAATTCACTAAGAAGGTCATAATGGGCATATTACTTGGATAAACCTCTTAGTGTAATAGCTCATCGGAATCAAGAGGAAGAGCATTACAGGATAAGATGATGAGAAGTGACTTTCAGTGGACAGAGAAGCCATCAGGATGGATAAATCACTTTTTAGAGGTAAAATGGTTAATTAATTAAGTGATTTAATCAAGGAATAATAAAATAAAGTAAAAGTCACTTGGAGGGAAAAGGTCAACAACGAATTAGGGTTTCGAAAAGCTATAAAGGAAGGGTAAAGCAACCTAATTCGATATGCTATGTTATGATTTGATGTTGAGGTATTTACAGAGGAGGAAATTGACCCCCTTGTTGTTTTGTGGACTTTTGGAGGAAACCACCACCCTTGATCAATTTCGGTGTTGAGAGATACACCCTAACCTATCGGAGACACCATCCAGGTATTCACCATGCATTACAGTGTCCAGTTCAGTGATAGTGTAGCTCAGCCAGAGAGGGCACAAGTGATTGAGAGAGGGTTTGTGCGGCCGCTTGACACAGTTTTAGATCTGGCCGATTCCTTCCAACCCATTAGAGAGTTAGCTAGGGCACACCTATTGAGCCACCTATCGTCAATTTTCGACGGTGGAATCTTTCGGAAAGCAGAAAATAGTCATTTAGGGCACAACTCTCGGGGAAGCACATTTGGGGTTCCAGGGGACATTCCGGGGAAGATCTGAGGAATCCCTTCCGACCCATTACAGAGGAGACCAAGACGATTGTTTTCAGCTATACATTGTTAGATTCCRYCGGTGGAATCTCTAGGGCGCACTCATTGAGCCCAGGAGGTGCGCAAACCCCCAGGGGGTGACATCCGAAGCTTCAGAGGTCGGATCTTCAATCTGAAAGTCATCAGGATCAGTCTMGAGGCCAAGRCGCATCTTTTGAGATAGTTTCCAGCTCATTCTGACGAGTATCGCCATCAGGGCAAGTTTTTTGGATTCTACAGCAGTTACCGCGAGCTGCCAGACTGCTTTTTGYCGATCTATCTGTGCATGCGCAGACCAACACATGTTCTTCTGGTCACGGGTATTTCTTATCTATTATTTTGTATTCCAGTGACGATCCATGAAATCTAACTGACGATTATCATATCTGCTTCAAGTCTTTATTGTATTTCCTGCTTTTTCCAGCATTATATATATATCAATGCGTTGTGTTGTCCTTATTTTGCATGCATTGTTTTATACTTCTAAACACATAATAAACTGGAACACACATGCAAAAACAACCAAGCATCTTCACACAGTTACTCAAACGTAGTCAGAAACCCCCATAGTATCAGATTCGGTAGCCAAACCGTAGTTCAGCAGTAGATATCCAAATCAGCTGGATCAGGGATATTACAGTGGTATCAGAGTGGGTTTTCCTACCAGCCTAAGGGGAAAATCAAATAAGGATGTAGATACATCATTACCAGTGAGTGGATTGACAAGAGCACAGATGGAGCCTACACCCATTAGATGCAAGGAGCGTTGCTACAGTTGCAAAGTGCCTTGGAAGCCAAATCACAGATGCAGGGGTAAAGGGAAGGTGCACATTGTTGAGGTGCACTATGACAGCGAGGATGAGGAGATGCATGTGAATGCAACCATAGATGCCTATTTAGAGCAATCTGATAAGGCTAGTAGCTCTTACGCATCTGAGGGACAGTTGGATGGATAGGATGATAGCGCATATCCTTCATCTTCCCCATCAGGTAATGTTGAGGATTCAACACTTCAGCATAGTGGTGACACTTCTGAGGATTCATATGTGTTGGCACTTAGACATGATGACATTAGGAGGTTGGATGACCTACCTATGGGTGTAGACATGGCTTCCAGGAAGTCATGTATGGAGGATGATGAGCTTCCTATGATAAGCAAGCCACATTTTTCATCTTCTCAGTCACCTATGCTAGCCACGACACATGAGGATATCAATGGCATTCCTGATATGGTGGAGGAGCCTTGTGTGAGGATTGTACACAATGGACATATGGAACTGCAAACCCAGGAGGCAAGACATGACTGGGAGACAGTTGACCTTACATATACCTACCAGTATGGGGAGAGGGAGTAACCTCTTTTGGAGATTCCATTGTTGGATCAGGTTGTGGAGACTGACAGTTTGATAGGATACTCGCTTCCAGGACCAGTCCACAGTGATGAGGGTGCACTCTGCATGAGTCGGGATGACCATATCTCATGTCTAGACACGTCCGTATGGGATCCAGGTGCATATGACATTAGCAGAGTGAGCGCACAGGAGGATGCAGCTGCCCATACAGGATACAGTGTGATTCATATGAGGGTAGCAGTTGGTGATGGTGTGCAGTGGCATACAGGAGGACTCAATAGCATAGTGGACAGTGGGCAGTTCAGTGCCTTATCTTTTGAGGAGTGTGTTGTTGGGGATTCCATTGTTGAAACTAGCAGTGAGGGGCATGAGGTAGAACCTCAGCGGGACTGTGATCAGGAGTCACGACATTGGACGGGACAATTGAGAGTCAGCGAGGACATGATCATGGCAGCCACTAGATGCATGGAAGATACACACGCATTGGTGGCAGATTATTGTTGGAGGGCATCGATAGCACATGATAGTTCAGATGGGGGATTTGCCATGGATGACTTTCATACTCTCAGGGAAAGAGTAACTATGATGAGGGCCGACTACCAACAGTTGTTGATGGCCAGAGATTACCTATTGGAGGTTGGCGAGATGTATCGCAGGGCCCTGAGGGAGCAGGAGTTGGAGGTGGACCGACTCACTCATGAGTTGGTGAGCACACGAGGATTCTTGGAAGGCACACAGACAACCCTTCAAGAATCAAAGTTCAGATTAGATGAGCTCCTTGAGGAGACTGGTCAGAGATACACTATATCTATCTCGGCAGAGAGTCAGATATGTTCCTCAGTTACATTGTTGGAGGATGTCCATAGGTCACAGGGACCACCCTTCACGAGGGGTGTTGAGACAGTTGGGCACACACATACACATGAGGATTCCAGAGCCAGGGGCAGTTATGAGGACACTTCCATTTGTGTTCCAGTATTGGTTGACCTTCATGTAGAGGATGACCCCGTAGTACACCCAGGATCCATGGAGATCACATGAGTATGCAGGGGCATACACTGATGAGCGGTAGTTCACAGAGATGTACAGTGGGATTCATGGGGATGCATTGGATTGCAGGGAGGAGACACACTTAGTGGAGCATGGAGATTCCTCCTCCTTGCAGCAGCACATAGTCTGGGAGATCACCTTCACAGTAGCAGCAGCTATCTGAGTGATGATGGAGGGAGAGTGATTGACCAGCAGTTTGTGGAGTTATCTATTGTTGTATCCGATAGTTGGAGTTTAGAGGAGGATGAGTTTTTGGTCCAATCCTGGGGATTGACCAAAGCATATGATACTTCCCAGTCCTACAGTCGGTTACAGATGTTTCTGTTAGTTTTTCCCTATACTTTCATCATTGACAACAGCATAGGGGGAGATAAACAGTGGCAGGGGACATGGAGATTTGATAGGCCGAGACCACCTAACAGGAGTGTCTTTATTGCATACAGCAGGATAGGGGTGGATCATCAGAGACAGACAGTTGAGACCTTGGGCGTGATGGTGAGCATCTTAAGCCGTGGGATAGCAGATATCTCAAAGAGTGACATAGATTCAGATTCTCATTGGGATGAGGATGGAGCACTTCCAACAGTTATCAGTATGACACATGAGCAGTTAGTGAGGATTGGAAGTGATGAACTTCCAATTTTTCCATGAGATCCGGGAGTCCATTTGGTTAGTGGGTTGTTTCATCTTATGATGGCCCAGGTTGGGCCAGAGAGCAACATACTTCACTCTTGGATGGTTTTGAGAGGGCTTGCAGGGACTTGTTCTATGTGGCGAGACTGGTTCTCCCTATTGATACTCATGATCGAGTATGGAGGTGGTTGGGCAGATGATGATTCCACARAGATACCTTTACAAGTTCAGCTTCTTGACAACAKGCCCAGTTTTCACAGGTATTTCAGTGTGAGGATCCAGGAGTGGGGGATCCAGTATGTATATTTTGAGCGGACAGTCATGATCACAGTAGTGCAACGTCCGTGTGATGGTCCCTGTCAAAGGCTAGCATGGGACCCTGGGATTACAGGGCTGGGCATTTCATTGACTAATGGAGATGAGTGGATCTTTGCAGGGGGAAGTCACTTTGACTTTCCAGTGAGCTTCAGTATTGGGGGGAGCACGTCACTTGTTGGTGATTCGTTGAGGTCTTGTAGTACCTCACTGTGGCAGCAGCATGTTCAATCGATGGGGGTCATGTTGAGTTTGGTATGTTCTGGTAGGATAGACCCATTTCGGGTTGAGGCCATGTGTTATTTGCAGGAGACTCATGGTATTGATATGTTACAGAACTATACTCCACAGGGCATTGCAGTTCACATTCTGATATGGGATCCAGGGATTGGAGTGCTTGGTAGTTTAGCGTTTGATGGAGTTGAGTTTCGAGTAGAGTGGTTGCTCGGGGAGTTGAGATTTTTTGGCCATTTATCATTCTACTCATTAGGAGCATGTGGGTGTCATGCGTGGTAAGCACTTGGAGAGACCACATCTTGAGGGGAGTCTACCTTCTGTCACACAGGTGGATATGGGACCCCGGTATCATATTGGATTCAGTTATTGCTTGAGGACAAGCAATATTCCGACAGGGAGGACTGTAATGTCCCCATTTTGGGACATTATAACATTACAGCATTTCAGAGTGTTATGCCTACCCGAGTAGCCAGATAGGGGTGACAGAGAGTTCGAGAGATATTGAGGGGTTTATTTGGGCCCGACTTGCATCGTTCATCATCAGGATCCATTCCGCACAGCTGGGATTTGGTTCTGTTGCATTCCAATGATTTCCGTAATTTTGAGTTATTATGGGTCATATCTTAATTAAATTCACTAAGAAGGTCATAATGGGCATATTACTTGGATAAACCTCTTAGTGTAATAGCTCATCGAAATCGGGAGGAAGAGCATTAAAGGATAAGATGATGAGAAGTGACTTTCAATGGACAGAGAAGCCATCAGGATGGATAGATCACTTTTTAGAGGTAAAATGGTTAATTAATTAATTAATTAAGTGATTTAATCAAGGAATAATAAAATAAAGTAAAAGTCACTTGGAGGGAAAAGGTCAACAACGAATTAGGGTTTCGAGAAGCTATAAAGGAAGGGTAAAGCAACCTAATTCGATATGCTATGTTATGATTTGATGTTGAGGTATTTGCAGAGGAGGATGAAATTGACCCCCTTGTTGTTTTGTGGATTTCTGGAGGAAACCACCACCCTTGATCGGTTTCGGTGTTGAGAGATACACCCTAACCTATCGGAGACACCATCCAGGTATTTCACCGTGCATTACAGTGTCCAGTTCAGTGATTGCGCAGCTCAGCCAGTGAGGGCGCAAGTGATTGAGAGAGGGTTTGTGCGGCTGCTTGAGACAGTTTCAGATCTGGCCGATTCCTTCCGACCCATTAGAGAGTTAGTCAGGGCGCACCTATTGAGCCACCTGTCATCAGTTTTCAACGGTGGAATCTTTCGAAAAGCGGAAAATAGTCATTTAGGGCACAACTCTCGGGGAAGCACATTTGGGGTTCCAGGGAACATTCCGAGGAAGATCTGAGGAATCCCTTCCAACCCATTACAGAGGAGACCAAGACGATCGTTTTGAGCTATACATTGTCAGATTCTGCCGGTGGAATCTCTAGGGCGCACTCATTGAACCCAAGAGATGCGCAAACCCCCAGGGGTGACATCCGAAGCTTCAAAGGTCAGATCTTCAATCCAAAAGTCATCAGGATCAGTCTAGAGGCCAGGGCGCATCTTTTGAGATAGTTTCCAGCTCATTCTGACAGGTATCGCCATCAGGGCGAGTTTTCTGGATTCTACAGCAGTTACCGCGAGCTGCCAGACTGCTTTTTGCCGATCTATCTGTGCATGCGCAGACCAACACATGTTCTTCTGGTCACGGGTATTTCTTATCTACTATTTTGTATTCCAGTGACGATCCATGAAATCTAACTGACGATTATCATATCTGCTTCCAGTCTTTATTGTATTTCCTGCTTTTTCCAGCATTATATATATATCAATGCGTTGTGTTGTCCTTATTTTGCATGCATTGTTTTATACTACTAAACACATAATAAACTGGAACACACATGCAAAAACAACCAAGCATCTTCACACAGTTACTCAAACGTAGTCAGAAACCCCCATAGTATCAAATTCGGTAGCCAAACCGCAGTTCAGCAGTAGATATCCAAATCAGTTGGATCAGGGATATTACAAGTTATGACCTCTAGAGGAGGTGGAGTCTAAGGAGCATTTCATTTTCAGGTACCCCATTTATTATGAGATATGTGAGAGATAGCATTTGTTTGTTCCGTGACTCTGGATGTCCCTCTCAAGTCTCCACCTACTTTTACTATCTTGATCAGAGGTTCCTAGCTCTCTTCATGGATGAGTTGAGATGTTGACTCACAAAGGGTAAACTTTGCAAGATTCTTCCAAAGCCCGCCCCGTCACACTAATTACCTCCCCCTTTCTGCCTGCTTCAGTGCTTGAGGCACTATGTGTCATGCAAACCCTCTAGTGTTTGGCACATCATATAACAAATCAATGAGACTATGTACAGCATCACCTTTGGGGATCGGATAACCCATCTCAACGAGGAGACAAGGTACCCATTCTCAATGCAAGCTTGCTCGACAGTGCACTCTAGACACAAACTCATATTACTCTATTCTTTCCATCGGCCTCAAATATTAGGAGAGTCATTTGTTGAACATTAATAAAATTATCTTGTCTTTTGTTATCTTATCTGCTGGTAGTTTTTGAGTTCCTCCCAAGGTCACCCAACCCAGCCCTCTCAATGCTGAACACTCCCCTTGCAACATCATCAGTACTGTTTTCTTTGTTGTATCACTTCGTCACTTATATCTTTTTTTAGCTTTTCTGAGTAGCCCTTTGGCTTTTTCACTCCTATAGTTTATTACCAATTGTACTTCCTAGTCAACCTACTCTTCTGGTCAATTGTGGACTAATAAATTATCTCATCTCATCTTTGATTTTACTAACTCAAATATTGAGATATTTATTATAGGGCAATTTAGTTATAACTATGCTTTAAGTATGATAGTCTGCAATTCTGAATAACCACTTAAAATATATCATTCTACAACGCCGAGAACATTTTAATATAGCAAAATTTATTACTAAATCTCTACCTGACTACAGAAGAAAATAAAAATGGAAATGAACAAATGTCAATTTTAACAGCACGTTCATCAGAGGTGGGGGTGCTTTACAATGGCCAATTTAGAGAAACTCGTAGAACCACCAATCCATGCCACAGGTTCATGAGGTTATCAGACATCGATAATACAATAGATTTGAGATGGAGAATACTTCGCAAGTTGTAATTTTTTTGGCATAAGCATGAATGAACAAAACACTTATATAATATATTGCATATGCAATGTATTCTTTGGAATCATCACTAAGATAACCTTTCGGCGACAGAAAATTACTTTGGATTTTCAATTTTGCACAACAGAATGGAAACATCTAGACAGACTTTCTAGAATATGATAACTCGCCTTTGAGCATTTTGGAGGATTTGGCCGTCCAGAGCATTTGGAGTTGACAATGCTTCTCCCCTGCAGAAAAAACATTATATCTTAATATTCCATTACCAAAGCAACATCATTTATTTGAAACAATGCTGAAAAATCGGACTTGGGAATAACTTGGTGGACGGTCATCAACTTGGAAAATCAGAAAAAACGGGGAAAATATCACCAAAAAATCAACGAGCACTAAAAAATGCTAAATATTTCATTCTTTCATTTAAATTTAAATATAAACTGACAACATCATTAAATAATAACATTGCCAATTTGCCACACAAATATGAAAAGACCAAGTTTTCCCCCTCTCACCATGCTAGAACAATCTTCTCTTTCCCGAAATTGCAGGCAGCAAGTAAAAAAATGCAGAATGAGCCCTGAAATCGCACCTTATAGGCATTTTTTTACACAGCAGATTTTTATGAAAAATTAATAAGGAGATTTTTTAGTCGTAGAAGCTATTGTAAGACGCAACAAGATAGGCATATCTGACTTTCATTGTCCCTGTTATATTTATTATTCCTGTTATTACCCACACGCACACATGCACACAAAGGAGGGAGGTGAAGGCCCAGCAAGCAAGCAGAATCACTCTGCAACCAATCAACCATTATGTTATGAAATTTTCCTCTTGCACCAGCATCTGATATATCGACTTGCCCTTCTTATTTAAGGTTGCACTGTTGCAGATTACCTAACTCATCAGTTGGATAATATAGGAGTAGACAATAGGTATGGGAATTGTTTAAACAGAGAGTGAATATAAATAACAAAGTCTTCACAACAACAAATAGTTAGTAAATCAAAACCACAATCCCTTCCTTCAAGCAATTACATAAGATCTCTACAATTTTCTTCATTGAAGGCAACTGAATTGGTAAGGACAGACCCAGGGGTTAGCTCAATTGGTAGATGCTCTTGTGCTAAGTCCACAGAGGTCTGGATCAAATCTCATCAGGTCCTTTGGGGTTACCAGCTGCCTATGCCGCTGGCGGTCAACCTACCTTCCATCCAGAAATTCCAGAGAAGGGGAAGAACTCTGTGAGGGCTGGCCCAATACCAGCACCCCCATTCTTCGCTCAAGTGTGTGAGGGTGGGGTGAGATTATTTCCTCGGGGAAAAAATGAATTGGTAAAGAATCAAGATGCACATTCAAGATAAATTTCAATACAATCAGAAATTTTTATTACATGTTACTATTCCATGGTTAATCGATCTCACATAATTATGCATGATTCAACAATGAGATTTAAAGAAAAAAAGATGCTTCCACATATACTTAATATCTTTCTCCATGACTCTTGTGACATAAGATAGAAAATAGTTGAAAAGGATTACAAATGAAAATTCTGAAACCCCAAGAACCAGAAAATTAAATAATTTGCAGTTCAACACCAATGAGAACCTCACAATTTTAGGATCTGCACATGCAATTGTGACAATAGGACAATTAGGAGAAGTAATAACCTAATCAACTCAATCTGATGAAAGAGTTTTGGGGAGAATAAGTTTGATATGAACCCCTCCTGGTATGACACATTAGTTGCTGGACTTGTAAGTTTTGCATAAGTATTTACTTATGTATAAGGCCAACTGATGAACAAATTGGTATCTCCGGGAAGATGGCTAAGACCCTAGCCAAGTTCTAGGGCCCCCAGTACACCCCTGGGGTTCTTGGCCTGGGACCAAACAGTAAAGACCCCTATGAGGGCCCCCAGTACATGACTGGGGTTCTTGGTCTGGGACCAAGCAGTAAAGACCCCTAAGAGGGCCCCCAGTACATGACCGGGGTTCTTGGTCTGGGACCAAGCAGCAAAAGACCCTTGTTAGGGGCCCCAGTATATGACTGGGGTTCTTGGTCTGGGACCAAGCAGTTAAAGTCCCTAGATATGTCTAGGGCCCCTGGAAATATTCCAGGGTACCCATACCTGGGGCATGGGTTGATCCTTGGTCTTGTACCTTGGTGGATAAGACCCCAGAGATATTCTAGGGCCGCCTGGTCTTTGAACAGGTGTTTGTTGGTATATGTCTTCCTTGAAGGTGGGCATGACCACATGAGGGATGTATCCCATATGCAATGATGATAAAATTATAAGGTCACTTTGAGAATGAATGGACAAGTACTGCCATCAAGCAACCCCACCTAAAACCCCTTTTTTCCCTTGCTTGTGTTTGTTTGGGGTTTTGTTTTTGTCTTAAGGGTTAATGTAAAATATTAATTAAATGTTTTAATTATAACATTTTTAAATTAATATTTATATTAATTAAAACATGTTATTTTTAATTGTTACTTTAATTATTATTACCCTTATGCCCTAGCCTAAAAATATAAATAGAGGCCTACCCTCTACCCTTCA
>JZKD02S1620619.1:140913-159957 GCA_000966675.3 Picea glauca
ATCCATGTCTCAATGGAATACTGTCAGAATCTCATGTGTACTTTTGTTATATGACCAAGGAAGCTGTAATCTCAGCTCATACTTATTTTTTATGTGAGCTAAGTCTTTCTCCCTGGTTGGAAACCTAGCTGTCTATTGGTCTTTTATCCCTGATATGAAAGACAACATATAACCTTGGGTTATTTCCTTGGTTAAAGAGTCCAACAAATTATTCTGGTAGTTGGAGTATTTTTTTGTTTTGAGAACCCTACAGATATCTCTTTTCATTGTAATTGAGCCATTATCCTTGGCACAGGAACTCAGAAGTCTGACTGGCACCAAGAACATCTTGAAAAGATATGACACCAGATCAGAGTTAAAAGTTCGTATAAGTTCAGAGGGAGACAATTTGCATATGACAGAGGGGCAGACATTTTATAAGACTCAGAGGGAGCAGTCCCTGCTTATGAGTTAGTCATTGATCTACAGCAGAAATTGCAGCTTAGCAGAATCAAGGGATACTATCGGGTTTTTTTTAAAGAAATTTTCTATTAAAAGGAAACCAGCCTGGTGCCAAGAAATACTAAAGGAAGCAGAAAAGCTTTCAACGCCTAAGGGCACTTTCAAAGAAAGCAGAAACCAGATAAGTACTCTGGCCCTATAGATAAATTGAATCTTGTGATTGATTCAGAACCCTCCACATTTGAAATATGGAAAGATGTTGTAATAGAAAAGAATGATGTATGGCCAGTGTTTCAAAGACCTCGTAACAAATCAGTGGTAACCTCCAATGGCCTTATAAGATAAAGCCTACAACAGATGGTTTTATTGAGGGTATATTTGTGACTCGTGAAAGAAGGAATTATCTATGACAAGATCCTTACTTCCATTAGGATCTTTTGTCGCAATGTTTGTTTTGGACACTTCATCTAATAGATGTTAAGATTTTCTTCTTAAACAGTGAAGTTAAACATAAGGCTATCCATGGGAAAGAATCCCATGGATTATAACAAAGAGCTCAGTATGAAAGTATTGACAAAGTCTTGGGTTCATCATTATATGAAGATTGTCCAAAATCTTCATCTGTTCCTTACAGGAAAGGAAATTTTTATATAGCTCAGACTAAGAGGGAGCTCTTCAGCAGAAGTTAGAATGAAAGACTTGGATCTTTTACATTACTTTTTGAGCTTGGAGTTTTGGCAAAGATATTTCTCTCACAGGGTAAATATGTTGTCGATGTGCTTCGCAGATTTGACATGATGGACTGCAAGTCCATAAGCACACCAATGATCTCTAATCTAAAGAAGCTACGAGATCAAGTCACAAGTTCAGATCCTGGAGATCCCACCTTATATCGGCAGATCATTGATTTATCTCGTACATACGAGACCAAACATCTGTTATGCGGTAAATGCTCTCAGCCAGTTCATGTGTGAACCGAAACATTTACATATAGTTACTGTAAAGCATATTCTAAGATATGCTTCCAGTGGAGGTGTAATGCTCCATGGTTTTACAAATTCAGTTTGGATGGGCAATACAGTGAACCGGAAGAGCACTTTCGGATATTGCTTCAGGATTGGGTTCGGAAATGATTTCCTGGTCCAGCAGGAAACAGGGCTCCATAGCCCAAAGCACTGCAGAAGAAGAATACATTGCTGCAAGTGCTGCTAGCAGAGAAACAGTGTGGCTTAGGAAGCTACTTTCAGATTTGAGCTTGAACCCACAGTCATTCACTGTGACAATCAAAGTCGCTTAAAGCTCATCGAGAATTCAGTGTTTCATGACAGAACGAAACACATACCACTATGTCCGAGACATGGTTCAGAAGAACGTTCTCAGCATTCAATATGTTCCGACGGCAGAACAGACAACANAAGTTAGATCTATTGATTTGCTTGCTCAGAAACTTGATCTATTGATTTGCTTACTTGGATATCTATGGTTCTGATCTAAGTTTCAGATCTACTGTCTTCCTATTGATTTTTGTTCCTAGTTTTATTTAAGATCTACTATGATCTTGCTGATCTAGTTTTTCAGAAAATTCAAAAGGATATACCTTCTGTTTCTTCTCCCTAATTCTAACAAGGAGGATCAAGCTCGAGCCTACAGCGAGACCTCCAAGGCCTATAGGGTCTACATTCCTGCACTCGGGAGGACAGTGGTTAGGAGGGACGTGAGATTTGAGGAGGACAGGGCTTTCAAGAAATCCTATAGACATATGCCAGTTGATGAGCAAAGTCAGGAGCAGAGTGCTCCTAAGGAGGAGGATAAACAACCATTGTAGACTACAAGTCCCCAGACCTCTGTACAGATTGGGCAACAACAGCAACAAGGTGTGCAGGGAGAGCAGTAACATGAGCAGCATGAGGAGGATCAGGATGCTCCATTTACTCAGGCCGATCCCTCTAGTAGGAGGATGCCAAAGTGGGATGAGAGCCCATTGAAAGAGGCTCAGGAGCAGGTGGATGCTCCCAGGACTTCAGTCGGGATGAGCAAGGCGCCACAAAGATTTTCCAATTACATGGCTCTCATGAGCGAGTTGATAGAGGCCGAGCCTTCTAGTTTTCAAGAGGCATCTGAGCAACAGGTGTGGAGAGATGCCATGATGGAGGAGTACTCTTCCATCATGAAGAATGATATGTGGGAGGTTGTGCCCCGGTTAGAGGAGAAATCAGTGGTTGGCTCTAGATGGATCTATAAGATCAAACATGCTGCAAATGGGAATGTGGATAAGTTCAAAGCCCGCTTTGTGGCTAAGGGCTTTTCACAGAAGGAAGGCATTGACTTCAGTGAGACATTTGCACGAGATATTCTTCTATCAGGGTCATGATATCCATTGCAGTTGAGTTGGGTTGGCAGATCCACCAGATGGATGTGAAAACAACGTTTCTAAATGGAGTGATAGAGGAGGAGATATACATAGAGGTGCATAGCAGGGCATCTCAGGTTTGCAGGTTGAAGAGAGCGTTATATGGGCTCAAGCAGGCACCAAGTGCATGGCACAGCAGGATAGATAGCTATTTGCTTGGGATGGGATTCACCAAGAGTGAGGTTGACTCTAACCTTTACTACATTTTGGTTAAGGGTGAGCCACTCATTCTTGTGCTATATGTGGATGACTTATTCATGACAGGATCAGAGAAGCTCATAGATGATTGCAAGAGGGATCTTGCTACTGAGTTTGAGATGAAAGACTTGGGGTTGATGCATTATTTTCTTGGTTTAGAAGTGTGGCAGAAGGATGGGCAAATTTTCCTCGGACAAGAGAAATATGTTGTGGAGGTCCTTAAACGATTTGGCATGCACGATTGCAGGCCTATGGCAACACCCATGGTTACTAAATGGAAGAAGATAGATGCTTCCAAGTCAGAGGGAGTGGATCCCACTCTTTATAGGCAACTCATTGGCTCTCTGATGTATCTGGTTAACACTAGGCCAGATTTATGTTTTGCAGTCAACACACTCAGTCAATTCATGGTTGAGCCAAAGCRTGTACACTAGGTGGCTACAAAACATGTGTTGAGATATCTGCGTGGGRCAGTCGAGTTTGGGTTGAGCTATACCCAGTAAGCTCGTGGGTTATTCAAATGCAGATTGGGCAGGCAGCGTTGTAGACAAGAAGAGCACGTCACGTTGTGTTTTCAGCTTGGGTTYAGGGGCTATTTCTTGGTTTAGCCGGAAGCAGAAGTCAGTTTCTTTGAGTTCTACAGAGGCTGAGTATATGGYGGCCAACTTAGCATCAAGCTCTCTGAGAATCCAATGTTTCAYGATAGATCCAAATATATTGAGATTCATTATCACTTCATCAAGGACTATGTGCAGAAGGGAAGCGTGAGGCTACAGTTTGTGCCAACCAGTGAGCAAATAACAGACATACTCACAAAGCCTTTGGTGAAAGACAAATTTGTTTTCTTCAGAGACAAGTTGGGGGTTGTGCAGAACACCTTCCTCACTAAGGGGGAGTGTTAAAATTGTAGCGGATAGAAGGTGTCTACCTATGTTCTTGTGTCCTAGAGCATAAGGGGGACATTAAACACCCAAGTGGACTCTTTATTAATCTTGCCTAAGTTTAACTTAGGAAAGTATGATAAGTTATGTTCTAATTTGTCGTTGACTTTATTGGCCTATTTTTCTAAGGTTTCCTTGGAAAATAATTTAAGTTGTTGGTTAAATGTTATGATCCCAATGAAGAGATAAGATCAAATGTGGATCATTGATCTCTTTAGAAGGATCTAGAGAAAGGTCAATTCAAGAATATAAAGGGAGAGTGAGAGCACAAGCTATTGTATTCTATTGTGATCATCTTTCAAGGGTGATTGAGACAGCAAGAAGTTGATTTTTCTGCAGATTTGTGAGAGCAGGGCAGCGACTTAGAAGGGGACTGTTTACAGTTAAGAGAGCTACTTTTGCTTGGCCGATTCACCTGGGCATAAGCAGGGGCCATGAGGACTGGAGTTGCGTCATACAGGGGCCAAGAGAGGACCGTACAGGGCCGATCTTGATAGCAGAAGTGTGCTGGATTGTAGCCGGCAGTACAGAGGTCAGGAGAGGCTCTTTGAGAAGGGTTCTCAGGGTTGAAACATTCCAGATCTGCTGTAAGATAAATTTCTGAGTTGTATCTTGTATTATTGCTGCTGATATTTGCTCAAGAAAAGAAGAATAAAGCCCTCCTTTGCTGGTTTTCCCCGGAGTTGGGGTTTCTGGGGTATATCTTGTGTCTTGTTGTGTTTGGCTATTTATTTTCCGTTGTGCATTGAATATATACTCAGTTGTGTAATCATAGTATAGATCTGAATTTTATTTCTGCGGTAAGATTTAAATTTTCTGGGTTAAAATCTATTGAGCTAGATTACCTCTTTGCTGGGTATCAAAACTTTTGCAGTAAGAGAACTGGATCCTTTCAAAAATTGAAGAACCAACAACATGAGATAACAAACAGAAAGAAAATTTTCAAAACTTTGGAGCTTTGTGCCGATACATCCTCCACCATCCAATGGGGATTCATATGTGCCATACTCCTATCATCCCTTGCAAGTTGCTACAACAACATAAGTGGGGCTACAGAGTATAGAAAAATCAAGAAACTTATGTCGAATTATCCTTGCTTCTTCAACATCATACATCTTTGTTATAGCATAAAATAAATTCTTCTTTCACCTCATGATCATCTATTGGTGTAACTCTGTGATGCAGGAGCATCCACACTTCATCAAGCGAGCCAGYGCGTGGAGTAAAGAACATACAGCTGGACAGCGCCAGCACATATATTTTTGAAATACTTGGAAAGTTGTTGCGCCGCCATTTAAATGAAGGCATTCAAAGCCGGGCGCACTTGTATTATATTATAGATAGGAAGGCATTTAATAGTTTTAATGTTGTTAGATAGGAATTAACTGTAGATTAGACAGTTTTGCTTTCGAGAGAGAAAACGGAATATAGGCACCCTCCTTTGTATCATTGTATTATCATTCCTGCATTCTGAAGGAAAGAGCAAGCAGAGAACTTGTGAAGAACACCCATGTACAGATTGAATTAATAGNTCACTTATCATCATCTTATCCTGTAGTTCTCTTCTTCCCGATTCCGATGAGCTATTACACTAAGAGGTTTCTCCAAGTAATATGCCCATTACGACCTTCTTAGTGAAATTAATTAAGATATGCCCATAATAACTCAAAATTACGGAAATCGTCGAAATGCAACAAAACCAAAACCAAGTTGTGTGGAATGGATCATGATGATGAACGATGCAAGTCGGGCCCAATAAAACCCCTCAATATCTCTCGAACTCTCTGTCACCCCTATCTAGCTACTCCGGTAGGCATAGCACTCTGTAAAGTTATAATGTCCCAAAATGGGGACATTACACCTCTCCATATACCACTTTGGATTTAGTGCATACGCAATGATACAAAGAGCGTTGTTCAACTCATTCCACCTCTTCTCTATCAACTTATGGAGTTCATCGAAAAACTCGATAGAGGGGTCTCTCTGATAGATCATGGACTTTATCTTTCCAATCATGCTATCATTTGTTTCCTATATTTCCCCAAGACTAGGGAAATTTGAATTTTGATAGCTAATCATTTCTATTATTGGAGATATCAAAAAGGTAATGTATTTGCATTTGTCTCGTCAGTCATCATTAAAACTCAATTGTTTTACAATCTTTCCCTGCTCTATTTTGGATTCCTCCCATCTACAAAAATCAACACTCACAACAGTAGCATGCAAGGCCACCTCCACCTCCAGCATGGGACCAAGAAGAATGAAATGGGTGGCAAATATTGTATTTGTTGGTTTCAAAAACTCCTATTTTGCTTGCGTCCTATAGATAGCTGAAGCAGCAAGGTGGTTGCAAAAGAACATTTGCGATGTATGTGGTTGAAGGATTTTTGTCAGTGTCCCTATAGATAGCTAAAGCGGCAAGGTTGTTGCAAAAGAAATTAGTGATGCATGTGGTTCAAGGATTGTTGTCAATGTCTTTGAGCATATTATTTAGGGCGTACACACAAGGAGTCCAAAATATATTGTTATGTCTACTTTGAATCATCAATCCTGCAGATATACAAACCGGCATTGCATCTGTGATCACCTCCAACACTATAGGTTGGCACACTAGCCTAGGAAACACCTTCAACACTACCAATAGTCTCCATGCCAATCAGGCAAGGTAGTAGTACACAGTTACTACAATGCCATCCAATAGATCACAACAGTGTCGATCCATAGTGGTACACAACCACTCCTAGTAGCACACAGCTACTATCTAGTGACACACAGTCACTACCAGTGGAACACATCCACCACAGTAGTACATAGCTACTGTTTAGAGACACAGTCTCCACTGCAATCAACTAATAGCTACAAGCTATCACCATGCAATATAACAGTCTCTTGGCATCAAATCATATCATCTTTTGCATAGTCTCTCGAGGCCATACTCCATCCGAGTAATCAGGCATGATGCCGAATAAGTCAGGTGTTGGACTTAGCGCACTCAACAGAGTGTCTCGCATAAGTCACACTCAACAGAGTGATACAAGGACCATTCTTCTAATCTGGACATACGTCCTAGAAGAATGACTGTCCCAACAGATGTTGAATGCCCCGCAATGGGCTACAAGGATCATTCTCTCCACTGTATCATCTCTAAGCCTTAATAGCATGATGCGAATGCATCATATCTAAGTTGTATTGGCATGATGTGGAGTATCATCTACATCATCTCTAAGCCGTACTAGCATGATGTGAATGCATCATATCTAAGTTGTACTG
Organism: Picea glauca; assembly: GCA_000966675.3. Classification (NCBI taxonomy): domain Eukaryota; kingdom Viridiplantae; phylum Streptophyta; class Pinopsida; order Pinales; family Pinaceae; genus Picea; species Picea glauca. The sequence goes on from JZKD02S1620619.1 coordinate 148,174, forward strand.
CCATGATGTAGATCAATGTCTCTGCATCATCTCTAAGCCGTACTAGCATGGTGTCAATGCACCATCTCTAAGTTGTACTGACATGATGCAAGTCATCTGCATCATCTCTAAGTTGTACTAACATGATGCTACTGCATCATATCTAAGTTGTACTAGCATGATGCGACTCAGACATATGCATCATCTCTAAGTTGTACTAGCATGATGTGTCTCAAGACATCAGTATCATATCTAAGTTGTACTAGCATGATGCTGAAGCATCATATCTAATTTGTACTAGCATGATATAGATCAACACTCCCTCTCAACCAAGGGAGCAATCTCCACAAGCCCCAGCTTGTCCCTCAAGTATGTAAACTTTATCATGGACAGAGGCTTTGTCAAAATATCAATTGTCTGCTCATCGGTGGAGATGTACTGGAGAATCATTTCTCCCTTCTGAACTTTATCATGGATAAAATAGTACTTGATCTCAATGTGCTTCGACCTGTCATGGAACACGAAGTTTTCTGAAATCTTCACACAGCTCTGATTATCACAATATATCACAGTCGAATCCAACACCTGATCAAATAGTCCAGAAACCAGTTTACGGAGCCATATTGCTTCTGTACAAGCGTCACAAGATGCAATATACTCTGCTTCTGCAGTGTTAAGTGCAACAGACTTTTGTTTCCTGCTAGCCCATGATATCATAGCAGAGCCCAAGATGAAACATATACCAGCAGTACTCTTTCTATCATTTGCACTCCCTGCCCAATTTGAATCAGTAAATCCATGCAGTTGTACGTCATTGTTTGAGGCATATCTCAAACCATAATTTAGCGTCCCATGAAGATATGTCAAAATGTGCTTTGCAGCTATCTAATGCTCATGTCTAGGTTCCACCTGGAACTGGCTCAATGTGTTCACAGCAAAGCAAATGTTCGGTTGGGTATTAACCAAATGCATCAAGGAGCCAATCCACTACCGGTACAGGGACGAGTCTACAAGATCAAAATCAAAGTCTCTCAACTTCCTTAGATCTGTCACCATGGGAGTTGCCATGGATTTGCAATCCATCATCCCAAATTTCTTAAGGATCTTTACAACATACTTCCCTTGCCCTAGGAAGATTTCACCACGCTTCTTCCATACTTCTAGTCCCAAACAATAATGCATGAGACCAAGATGCTTCATATCGAATTCAGAGGCTAGTTCCCTCTTACACTGAATAATGAAAGGCTCTGCACTTGTCAGAAACAAATCATCAACATATAGTAGTAGGATCACAGGTGCATCATTCACAACCTTGTAATAAAGGTTTGGATCAGCATAGCTCTTGGAAAATCCAAGTCTCGTCAAGTAACTATCAATTCGTCCATACCAAGCTCTTAGAGCTTGCTTGAATCCATACAAGGCCTTTTTTAATCTACATACATGGGTTTCTCTCAGGTGTACCTCAAAACCTTGAGGTTGCTCTATGTATACTTCTTCCTCAATTACTCCATTGAGAAAAGCAGTCTTTACATCCATCTGATGTAAACTCCAACCCATGGATGCTGCAAGAGATATGATGGCTCTAATAGAGATATATCTAACAACTGGAGCAAACATCTCATCATAGTCTTCTCCCTCCTGTTGGGAGAACCCTCTAGCGACGAATCTTTCCTTGTATTTATCGATATTCCCATCTACTGCATGCTTTATCTTGTAAACCCATTTTGAAGTTACTACAGACTTTCCTTCAGGTCTAGGCACAATTTCCCATACATCATTTTTCATGATGGATTGATATTCTTCCATCATATCTTCCTTCCATTTTTTCTTCTTGGTTGCTTCTTCAAAGGGTGGAAGGTTCTACATTGATATTCTTCCATCATATCTTCCTTCCATTTATGTCTTTCTGCTTCCTGTAAGGTGGATTCTAGCCATGTTGGTCGTTTTTTGTCCTTGTGTACAACAACTGGTTCTATAGGTTCAAGTGGTTGGGTTGGTTCTTCACTGGGATGTTCTGGTGAACATGTACTCTCTTCCTTGGGATCTTCATGTTCTTCTTCATCGTTGGAGTTCATGGAATCTTCTATAGATTTCTTGAAGGCAATCTTTTCATCAAAAGTCACATCTTTGTTGATTTCAACCTTTTGTTGACCTGGAACATAAATTTTGTAAGCTTTTGATGACTCACTATATTCAACGAATATGCCCTTCTTTCCTGAAGGTTCCAACTTCCTTATTTTGTCCTTGGGAACATGGATATAGATAGGACAACCAAAGATCCTTAAGTGTTCCACACTTGGCTTCTTTCCAGAGAAGGCTTCTTCTGGAGTCATCTTCTTCAATATACGATGAGGACTTCTATTATGAACATATACGGTTGTCATAACTGCTTCTCCCCATAAAAACATGGATAGATTCTGGTCATTCATCATTGCCTTAACAGATTCTTCAATGGATCGGTGCTTTCTTTTTGCCACACCATTATGTTGAGTATTATGTGGGACAATTAGCTCCCTCCTAATCTCGGTTGCTTTACAAAAGGCAACGAGTTCCTTGGAGGTGTATTCTCCTCCATTATCATATCTTGATTTTCTTGTCTGTTAGGTTTTCCATTTCAGCTTTGAATTGGAATTTGCTAAATACTTCATCCTTTGTATCTGAGTGAACGATGTCCAAAAACACCTTTTGCTTTCCACGCTTCCTTTAGAATTGGTACTTGGTGAGATCACCTACCTCACCACTTGATGGAGTCATTTGCTCCATGTTTGCAACTGTCACTATAGCTCCTTCTCAGAGCTATTGCCGCTTATGACCTGCCCGGAACAAGAACAACAAGAGCAAAAGTATTTCCAATAGTATTTTCATAAGAACATATCTATGGTAACAAGGATGGTAGTCATCATAGAATTACCAAGGTAACTTGCCTGGGAGCAAAACAAGAAATATCCCCTAGAGGAGATGTTAGTTCATTTTGCAAACAAGTGCAATAAGCATCTATATCAATAGTACTTACATGCAACCAAGTATACCTAGCAGTAATAGAACCTTTAAAGATTGTTGTCACAACTATTAGTGTTTACTTGTGTTGTAGCAACTATCAAACTTGATATGTGCAAATTAAAACTTGACAATTTGATCAATCAAACCTGGAACCTAGGGCCTCAACTATTAGGGAGGGTGTGCTTGTTCCTTTGAATGTACTGAATTCAAGATCACTGCTTGGACAAGGTCTCTTGTACATTCCCTGCAAACACACTCATGCTTTGTTGGATGATATAACATGAAAAGCATATACAAGTGCATACATTTGAAATTTATAGCATCTTTCAGCTTGTCTTCTAATCTGAAGCTAGACACCATCTTGACAAGAAGAGGTTAGAAACTGAATCAAAAAGGTTCAATGATTAGAACAAGCTAGAAACCTTGAAATCTCAACTTTGACCACAAAATCAATTTTGACCAAAAGTCAACCTTTGACTTTGACTTTGATTTTGACCAAGAATTCAAACTTGATGTTTTTGTTGGCTAAGGGCACCAAAGGGTGCGCTAGGATAGGGTGCACTAGAATATCCAGAAATTAGGTTCAACACTTCACTTAAGGTGCCCAAAGAATTAGATTAAGGTTTGTTGCCGCTGTAAAATCAAAAACCCTAGTTGCAGCTGCAACTAGTGCTACAACGAGCTTGACAAAGAACTCCTGCTCTACCTTCCAGTGGTTACACTGTTCTGAAGGTAGTGTGGGCCCATAACCTATTAAAAAATTCGATGTGCTCATTTAACCATAGAAAATATAACAATATTGTCACCCAACCATAGGCACGCAGCCACCCCCGAGCACCATAACCTTTGCTAGATAGAATGATTCTGGAAGCAGCACTAACACCAACAAATAACCAAGAGAGCGCATCTTTCTCCAAAGATAGCGCACCAGACAGAAAATCCCAAAACCACAGAACAAGAATAATACTCAACTGCAGGCAATTGCAGTTTCACTTACCAAGAATACCACCAAGAATGTCACCAAGAATACCACCAAGAGATACTAGAAGGTAAGGCACATATCTTAGGCTAGATAGCGCTAGAGAGAGAGAGAGACCAAGAATCACACCAAAAGATCCACCTTCCATTCTTGCAGCTACAGCTCCAAACTTGTGCTTTACTTGAGAGAGTGAGTGAAATGAGTGAGTATAAATGAGCTCAAGCGCCTCCTATTTATAGTGCTTCTTGTCACCTATCTAGGTCGACTTCTCTTTCTAGAGGGTAATACTTTAATATAATTTACTCTATTAAGCCGACTTGTCTTCTAGGGTTTTTACACATTTGTTTAGGATTTTTCTTGCTTCCGAAATATTCTATTCTAGCCAAAGGTTACATATGGAGGTTAATACCTCTCGCAGCTACCATAATTGCTTAAGCACTTTGGTTATTTTGGGAGATTATAATTGATGTTTACCCATGGTGGGAGCACCCTAGCCCTTGAGGCCACATGACACACATTTGTATGCACTATCGATAGGACGTTTCACCTTGGAGAACTTTGTATCTGTTGTTGCATAACCAACTCCTTTATTTTATTGTTGTTGACTTGTCTCATGTAGTTGGTTACATGAGAGCATTGTTGTAATGTTTTCCTAGCATATTTTATTGGTTCTTCTTGGAGAAGAAAATGGATCTCAACAAATCATTGCTACTTTTAGTAATGAAGTTATTGAAGGAGTTATTTATTGTATTCCTTGGAGAGATTAGTGGATATAGGAAAACATTTATTATTTTATTGTTGAGAAGAGTTGAGTTGAAGCCTATATAAGGGTTTACTCTCTCTCATTTTTTTATGGTTGGATTTTTGGAGTTTCCCCTCCTTGGAGCTTAATGGATACATCTTTCTTGGAGCATATGTAATGTGTATGGGTTCTCTTTTAAATGTGTGGCTTAATATTTTGGTCCTTAAGCTTGAAAGGTGTAGATCCGTTCACATAGCCAAGACTAAGTGACTTGATCCTTTTGAAGAGTGCATTTACTACTTGGAAGACGTCTAGTGTGGTAACACCTCTTTTCTCTTTTTCTATCTTAGTTTTGGGGTTCAATAATTTGTATGATACATCTTAGGAATATTTGCAAACTTGTTGACTCCAATTCTAGGGTGAAGTTAAGTGTTAGTTGAAGGAGCATCCTTTGAAGCCCTTTCTTGTGAAATTCCTGCATTAATTTCCAGCAATATTAGGTGGATCTAGTGAGCTTTCATGCCTCATTTCCAGCCCTAATTTAGACAAGAAAATAAGCCCTCTAAGATAATCCCTTGACTTCATTGCCCTTGTTGGATTGGCACTAAATCTCTAGATCCCTCCATCACTCTTTTAACACCTTTGAAAACTTAAAAAAAACATTGTTTTACTAAAGCTACTCTCTTATCACCTCGTGCCTCATTGCTTAGCTTTAGTAATCCCACTTAGGGATACCCCCCTTGAGCCAAAGGAGAGTCGGCCTAAAGTGAAGACAATAGGTTGCTTACGTGACAATGGTAACCGTCCTAGTAGTTCCCTCACGAGTTGCACCTTATGGATCAGGACTTTTATGATTAAGTGCAAGTTGGGGAGGTAACAAAGAGTTTTAATGTTCTTTTTTGATAAATGCGATCGGTAATGCCATGGATGTAGGGGAGCGAAATGCAATCAATAATGCCATGGATGTAGTGGAGCGAAATAAGGGTTTGGGGAGGGTTGGTGGAAGGAGGGGTTTTTAATTTCAAATGGAGGATTGAATAACCATTGGCTTGGAGGGCGTTAGTAAGATGGCCTCTTTCTTTCTCAAGAAAATGGAGAGTAGAGATTCAAATGGCTCGAGTAATCAAGGTTTTGAGAACAACAGATTTTTGGGCCGGGTGGTGTTGGGGATGGGCATGGAGGTATCTATCCATATGAGTCCTCTTGCAATAAACTTTGTGGGTAAGGGTACCATTAGGTTGACGAGAGAGGAATGGAAGAGAGTTGTCCTTTTGAATTTCCATAGTGAACTGAATATGGGGAGATATGCTATTTAGGTGGTCAAAGAATGAGTTAAGGGAGGAATGGCCAGACACCAAACAAAAAATGTGTCATCAACAAACCAAAACCAACATTTGGTCTTTACATGGAATTTGTTTCGGGCATAACAAAGAGTTTTAATGTTCTTTTTGGATAAATGTGATCGGTAAAGCCCTGGATGTAGGGGAGCGAAATGCAATAGATAATGCCATGGATGTAAGGAGCGAAATAAGGGCTTGGGGAGGGTTAGTGGAAGGAGGGGTTTTTAATTTCAAATGGAGGATTGAGCACTTCCAATTAGCAAAAGACATCAGCTTCTACCTAAATTGGGAAATGTTCTGACAACCAAGTGAGCCTTACAGCTAAGTTCTAGGGTTTGTGGTCTTCCTTAAACCACCATTTAATAGAAGACATCAACTTATGCTAGCCATTTGGTTTGTCGTCTTCCTTAAACCACCATTTAGTAGAAGACATCAGCTTCTGCTAGCCATTTGGTTTGTCATCTTCCTTAAACCACCACTTAGTAGAAGACGTCACATCAACTTCTGCTATTCATTTGGTTTGTCGTCATCCCAAAACCACCAAATTCAGAGAGCACATTCAGCAATTGGCAGCTATCCATTTCCAATTTCAGCTCTCTACTTGGACTCACATACACCCCTTCGAATTGGGGGGGGGGATGTTGGAAACCTAATCTATTGGGGTTATGGTATTATTCACTTGAGAAGGAATATGAAAAGTCAAGTGAATAGGAACTGTCATCGGGATTCCAAGAAACATCTTGGAAGATGAATCCAAAGGTCATAAATCATGTATTTGTACGTATATCATATGCATAAAATGTATATCACACTAATTTCCATCAGGTTGTATTCTAACAGTTTTTAACACTTCGAAATTCCTCCATAGAAAACAATCATGGCTCACTTTGAAATTCCTCGAAAGAAAACAATCATGACTCAATGTTTATGATTCTTTTAATGTACATATAACCCATCAGAAAGTTAACATTGAAATCACAAAAAGATTGGATGGCATTATATTATTTAGGATAATTTTATTTTGAAATGTGTCCCTAATTTACATTTTTCAACTAAAATACAATTATTTTTGCAACTATTCTATCATAGAAGGGATGGATGAAAATATACTATTCAACTTGAATGAAATTAAGACAAGCCCTCCAAATTTGATCATTACTGGTTTCAAAGACAATATATTTTATCAAAATCATTAAAAATAAATTGACTGTACCGTATGCATTCTATACCAAAAATTCGTCATATTTTGTACTACTGCCGAATTTCCCTACAACAAAGTCCGATACGGCGAATCTTGCTACTTGGATAAAAAGGCATTGAAGTAATAGTAATTGGTAACAGGTTGTCTTTACAGTAGCATATCCCCATGTTTGGCTTTCGTTCCACATTCATGCTTATCTAAAGAAAGGCCGGACACTAATCACTCGAGTGCTTGAAAAAATAAATAAGTAGGTACCACTGTGCAGAGTTTAGAACAAATACCCACATAAAATTTCATTCCATACTGTAATTAATAGTTGATAATATAAAAAACTCTGGAATACCACAAGACAGGGGGCATCGCTTGGTAGTATGTACTGAACAGTCACCTACTTTAACCCAAACAAAAACAGAAGTCCCATAATAATAATCAGAAATCAGAATTTAAGCCCCAAAAACAGCACAGAAAAAATTAAACCTGCCAAAGAGAGCATTGAATATATTTGAAGCCGGTAAACATATTCTGAATTGAAATTGAGTGGACAATTTAGTTCTTACCACATCAGTAGTTTTCCAGAATTCATAAACCCACTAAAAATAAATTATTCTACAGCTTCCCATTCCCACAAACAAAATTTGAAGGGGCGGACAAAACCAACCTGACAACGGATGACTGTTCATTGTTCTCCGACAATATTTGTTTCTCCGAATGGCGTTTCCGACGTGCTGAATTGTTGAGGAGGCGGCGAGTGGCGTAACAGAGCAGTATGAAGGCCACCGCAAGCCATGTAACCAAAACACTTCCACATCCACCTCTCCCTCTACCCAGTTCATTTGCCCACCAGTCTCGACCCCCGCCTGCCAAGCCCAGTATTATCGGATCCATCCACATCTAATCTACGCCTCCAACAATAATAATGGTATTCACCCCTCAATTTGACTCCATAAAACCCCCGCAATTGTGAACAAGAGAGCAGAAGCTCCAGCAACAATAATGGTATTCACCTCTCACTTTGACTCTATAAAACCCCTGCCATTGTGAACAAGAGAGGGAAATGCAGCAGAGCCTGGATTTTATTATGTCCCTGTCACTTGACGGCGAACATGGATGGTGATTTGCTGCATCACATTGGACGTAAATTCGTCAACTGGCGGGCCCTGGATTTCAGGAGCATCTCGAGGCGAAAACTGAAATTTAGTGAAGGTGGTTTTTATACGGTGCAAGAAACAGAGTGTGGCCGGGTGCTTCTTGGTATTTATATTTTAATTATTGTATTTACTTTGGCGTTGGGCTCACCACATCGCCCAACCCCCAAGACAAAGAATAAATCACAAGTACAAACTTCATATACAAGGATTCACAAATAAACACACTTAGAATCTCCTTTGGATGACACTTGCCACGATGATTATTGCTAGGAGATAGCACAATAGAGGGCCCGGATTTGTTACCTTTTCCCACAATGATTATGGCTTAGGCATAGCACAATAGTTGCAAGGAGAGGGCCATGGCTTCTGGGGTGTAAGTTTTTTTTTCATGAAGTAATGTATTTTGAATTTTAATTTGCATACACAATCTTATTCGTTAGTTCTGATTTGGGTAAATTGAAGGTATTGATAATACCTTGAAAGCATATATTAACTTAGCTATTGAATCTAGTAATAATGTCTTTAACACTTATGTTTGGATTGGTATTTGTGTTGATTTAAGCAAAAGTTTTTTGGTTCTAATTGTGTTGAAAAGTGGAAATCATTGTTAGATACAAATCTTCAATTACAAAAATACTATATTTTGTTTCAAATTTAGTTCTGATCATAAATATGTGGCGTCTTTATCTCCACAAGGAAAGCATTCACAAATTTCTATGAGGAAGAAACAAAAGTCTTTTTGGTGGAAAGATTTGAAGTTGGCCCACCATTGGGTGGAGCCAACCAAGCCCTTAGCTAATACCAATCTCATTTCCCTAACAAATGTTTGTATTCCATCTTCATCAATGTGCGACAACACCACTGATGGGATCAAGATTTAGGGAGCAAACCCTATAGCACCCTGGTTCACACGAACTACAATAACCTTGTTTTTTATTTGCACTATCGTTTCAACAATAAGTGAATTACAAGCATAAGTGAATTCATAGCATAAAATCGACCTAGTTTCATGGTTTCCCAGATGTTGGATTTACATCATATAAACTAACATTTGATTGAAGATTTAACAAGATAATGAATAGCATATTACTCTCAATTTTGAGCATATATCCATTGGATATTAACAAGAAAAATACCTCTTTTCTACTTGAATTTGCCATGTCATATAATAGTACAACTAGTGGAAGACACATTTGAATCTTTCTTTGCCACTTGCCCAAAGTGGAATCAATAACCTCCCTACCAACTAGGAGCCTAGGTAGCTTCTTAACTCCAAGAAACATTTCAGTTTCGTAGCCCTTCATGCCCAAGGCTCCAAGAACAACAATCCACAATAGGTCTCTAGAAAATATGTTCACAAAAAAAAAAAACTTCCTGGAATTCTCAACTGAACATTTTTCCTTAGTTCCTCAAGCAATGATTCAACATCCAAGAATGACCCTCAACACTTCTTCCTCTTCCCTAATTTTCAATTCCCAGATTCCCATGCACATCCCCTGAGCTTCCTCAACCACGTTCATTAATAGCCCAACCACCTCCCCTCTAAGGTCTTTAGGGAATAAATAAAAGAAAAGAAAATAATAATAAAAGAAAAATACAAAGTCTTCATTCTCATGATAACTCATGAATGTATTTGACAATTTCATCCAAACTTAATAATAGCAACCAATCATATTCATTTATTTCATCACAACAACCAACCCGTAAAGTCAATAATGCACATCATGCTTCTAGATCTTTATAGGTATCTAATATATTTTATGTGAGTCACCAATCAAATAATTAAATGGTTAATACCTAGTTTGCTATTTAATGCATCGATGAAATTATACTAGTGTGTGTGCGTTAACTATGGTTACGTAGCTAGGGTACACATATATCGTGTGTGTACCTAATACACATAAGCAAACAATGCTTCTAACATACAATGTTCGTATGTCCACAATCACATGTGCATGGAGGCAATTAAGATATTTGATACCTTCATTAACAAAATCACAACGATTCAATAAACATGATATGTGGATATCACGCAACATTTATCTAGAAAGAACTAGATGAACTTTTGAGCATGGTAAGGAATCTAATTACAATGCCATAAAAAAAGGATGACAAAACCAATTCCTATTAGGATCTCGACCAACTCAGAAACACCACCACTTCAATCTTCCATCTTCCAACTCTTCCTCTACTACAATATGTTGTTGCATTGGCGACAATGACCTAACAATCATGTCCGAAGCATTAACTACATCGACCTAACTTCCCTACCAGGAAACTAACAATCATGTCACATGTATAAGGGAGCATGGCTAACACAACCCTCCCGTTACTCCAAGATCTAGAGGATACATGGTGGGCAACACCTCCACCTCTCCTAGTAGAACTAGGGTCAATACCTTAACATTGAGCCAAACTATGTAATTGTTGTTCATAGAGTTGCGTCGTCAAAACCAAACTTACCCACAAATCATAGTAGTGTTTGAAATCATAAATTAAATCACAAGTAAAACTTTGAGTATATCACTATCTTCTTGATGTCCATGACATCCATGTCACCTCAACACTACAACCAATTGATTATTACATAGCCTGTCAACTTGTAGGTTAGCTCACAAATAATTGATATCCATGCATATATATAACAAATTTCACGTGATAGTCAATTGTATATGTTAACATTCAAATAAGCAACCTATGTTCATTTACATAATGCATCCCATATGTTATACGTTCACAACGTAAATTTGAATTGGTATCCACACGCTGAAATTTCACATTTTAATTTGCATGTTTAAAGAGAATCACATAACTATTATCAACGTTAACATAAACTTGTAAAAAACATATATTGTCAACACATAAGCAAGTCCATGTGTCCACATAACAACAATATTTATCGTTGTAGCTAAATCCAACATATATTAAGTAAATGAAATACTAAGATAAGCCATAATATAGTTCTAGTTGTCGAAAGCCAAATGTGGGGCGTTATAAATTCCCTCCTAGTGACCTTATTGCAAGGAGACACCTTTAACTGGAGAAGAGGATACAAGAATATAACTCTTCAAATCAAGAGTAGGAACACAAACATAGACCAAACTATAACAATAGTGAGATATGGAGCTAGTAGCAGTTAATAGCCATAAACATCACTAGCTTACCTCGAATGGTTATTGCTTATGCAATTAAGAAATATTGATTACGAATATCCATATCAAGATCTAGTACCAACTCCAACAGTAGAGGATCTAAAACTCTCATAAGTTGTGGCCTATTGATTGTGAGTACTCTCTTGGAGGCCCTGAGATTTGTGCAAATGGAGTAGAATTCCTAGCATCCAAGTAAGCCAAGAGTACCAATGAGGAAGAGAAGATTAGTGCACATTGAGTGAC
>JZKD02S1620630.1:0-11560 GCA_000966675.3 Picea glauca
TCTCTATTTTTGAATTGCTCGCCATTACTTTTCACCTAAAGAATCAATATTGCAGATCTCCCATTGTAACAAGGTTTATCACAAACCCGAGCCAAACCCTTAGCCACAAAGGCATCCCCCTAAATCCAATAACAATTTTGATACCAAATGTAGATTTTAACCTTATATAATTAATAACTGCAAACAAATCTTAATAAAAATAGAAAATATATAATGGCACACACACATTACACAAATATTTTTTCCATGGAAACACAAATCGAGAAAACCAACAACTTGTTTAGAGCCGCATCTCTAATCTTTTATTCATAATCTTTTTCATTGTGTACAATACAATATACATATATAATCACATGGCATCCCAACCCCTAATCCATTGAACCAGATTAGCCAACAACCCTAGCTCCTTAACAAGAATTAGAAAATTGTCAGCGAAAACCATGTGTTGAAAAACTGCTAAAAATGGATGCAAAAAACTGTCATAAATTTTTTTGGGGGCTCCGCCCTTGAACCCCCTTACAAGAGGGACCCCAAGTGCCCCCCTAGACTCCCATATCAATGTACAGTACATCAGATCAATTTTGCAAAGAATATAACACATACCCATAATTAGTGGTGGGGATTGGTGTCTCCATTAGATTGGTGTCTATGAAGATTTGTAAGAGTAGGTTTGTGCCTACCAGGGTTTTTACCAGTAGGGATTGGTGTCTCCAGTAGGTTGGGGTATATAAATATTTGTAACATTAGGTTGGTGCCCACAAAGAATTGTAAATAGAAGTTTTGTGGTTTTCTCCCCAAAGGGTTTCCAAGTAAATTTTGTGTTCCATGTTCTACAATTAATAGATCTCATATGTTATTGTTTTCTTATGGTAGATGAATGTTTGAAAGAGAAAACAATTGTCTTATATTGATTTATCCCCCCTCTCAGTATAAGTGTGTGCTCAACAATTGGTATCACAACAGGTTCCTTTGGAAACAGTCTAACCACTGGAAGGTAGATCTCGGGAGCACACATGGCCAACCTAGAAGGTTTCTCCACAAACAAGGCTATGTTGTTTGATGGAACAAACTATGCCTTATGGAGCATAAGGATGCGAACCTATTTAATGGCTCTTGGTTTTGATATTTGGCGATCAATCGTGACTGGTTATAAAGCCCCAACAACTCCACCAACATATGTGGTCGAAAAGAATCCTAGTGAAAACTTTGCAAAAGTCATGAATGTCATCTTGTGAAGTCTATCAGAATCTAAGTTTGTTAAGGTGATGCATTGTGAATCAACAAAATAAATCTAGGATAGGCTTCAAAATATCTATTAAGGCGATGTCAAGGTTAACAAGGGAAAGCTACAAACCCATAGAAGGAAATTTGAGAGTTTGAAAATGAAAGACAAAGAAAATGTTGTATCTTATCTCCTTCGTGTGGATGAAATTGTCAACACCATTAGAGGACTTGGTGAAAAGGTTGAAGAATTGATGATTGTACAAAAGGTGTTAAGGTCACTCCCCTTAAGATTTGATGCCAAAGTTTTTTCCATTGAAGAAATGAAGGATCTTGATACATTAACAATGGATGAATTGCATGAGATCTCGTGGCGTATGAAATGAGGATAGAGAAAAAAATCTATCAAAGAAAGAAGAAGCCTTCAAAGCCTCAAAGAAGACAAAAAATAGAGAGCACGAATCAAGCAATAACTACAACAATGAATTAGATACAAAAGAAGCACATTTTGTGAAAAAACTCAAAAAGGGATCTGGTAAATGTAAAGGTAAGTTGCCCTTTAAATGCTTTTATTGTGGAAAAGTAGGACATTTTGATGCTAATTGACCATATGAAAAGGATGGAAGTAATGATGATGAAGGAGATTGTAACGTAAATAAAGGGAGCAAACATCATCAACACAAAAAGAACCACAAACAAGACAAACATGAAAAGAAGAAGAACTTTTATAATCAGAAGAAGAGTCTCTACTCAAAAGGGGTCAGTGACTCATCTGAAGAAAGCAATGAAAGCAGTTTCAATAGTGATAGAGAAGAAACTCTTTTTATGGAAATCAAAACAAAGATTGATGAAGACAAAGAGAAATAAATGATGGATTTAGAAGAAGAGGAAATTGTCGAAATAGATGGGGAAGTGGATCTTGAAGTAGAACTTGTGTGCCTTAAAAAAAATAAAGAAGCTTAAGAAAAAGAATTTGAAACAAAAGGAGCATCTGCAGAAATACGAGGAAGAGGATCGTGATTCAAAATCTAAAATGTCACAAATCATTGAATAAATAGAAAATATTATCATGAACCTAAAGGTTCAATTAGAAGAAGCAAGAAGGATAGAAGAAGTGGTGAGAATCCAACTGAACGAAAAGGAAGAAAATTTGGAAAAGCTAGAATTTGAATCTGTAATAGTTTCAAATTAACATGTCCCTCCATGAAGGGTTATGATAAAGTATAAAAGGAGAAAGCATTGAGAGAAAGTGTGTGGGTGAAAATGTAATAACATTTGAAGAAGTGGATGAGCAAAGATTGAATATCATTCCAAAAGGGGAGAATTGTGAAATCAGTTTCAGGTCAGCTTGACATTTTTGCAATAAATTATTTTCTGGGACGTTTCAAACCATGAAATTTTGAGATACAGAGGCGAAATCTCTAGATACATGTGGTCAAAATTTCAGATGTTGTTTCACTACATTTTTTGAGATATGCCCTGTGGAAGTTAGGGTTTCTAAATGGTCCTGAAATCAGTTTCAAACAAGTTATTTTGGCAGTTTTGCTATAACTTCTTTTATGGGACTTTTCAGACTGTGAAATTTTCAAGGATTTGAGAAGACATACAAAAGTACCTCAAGTAAAAAAATTAGACTTTGGTTCACTATACTTTCTGAGATATGCCATGTGGAAGTTAGTGTTTCTGAATGGTACTGAAATCAATTTCAAATAGGTTAGTTTGGAATTTTTTCTATAACTTATTTTCTAGGACTTTTCAGACTGTGAAAGTTTTAGGCATACGAGGAGACATATAGAAGTACCTCTAGTAAAAAATTTAGACTTTGGTTCACTATGCTTTCTAAGATATGCCCCGTGGAAGTTAGGGTTTTTTAATGGTCTCAAAATCAGTTTCAAACAGGTCAATTTGGTATTTTTTGCTATAAGTTTTTTTTAGGACTTTTCAAATTGTGAATTTTTCAGGGATTTGAGGAGACAATATTAAGAAAACAAATTAGAATCATATTTGCAAAATTAGATACATGGCATGTTGTACAATTTTGTTCTTGGGAAGTGGCCAAAAACAACAAGCTTTGGGAAAGTTACATAAATTTCATTTTGGAGGTTCAAATTTTTTGTTAGACCATTGATGAATAATAAACCTATTGGCCCACATATAGGTGGGTCCCCATGGCTTGCTCCATCAAAATAACCCCAAGCCCAACTTTTGTCAATTTGTTCATGTCTAATCGATCTCCAAGGTTCGATCTTAGGATGAAGTTTGGCACTACTAAATATGGACTTGCTTTGAGTTGCACATGGAAAGGTAGGATAATCCTATCCTGAAATATGCTTGCACTTTGAGCTAACCAAATCCCCATGCAACAATTAGAGGTAGGGCCTTGAAACATTTTAACAAATATTGATAATATATTGTTAATATGTCATGTAAAAATCATATTTAAAACCTATATTACATCCATTTTGATCTTCATAATGACCAATGTTTCAACCATTTTTTATTGTTATAAAGCCCTATATATCCACCATAATTTTGACCTTATAAATATTGACAATTATTTTGAAGCTTACATTTTACGTGAAATTCACTATAAAAATTAGGTTGAAAATATTCCTACAAGAAATCAACAATGACAATATATGAAACGTTAAAATTCCGACCTAAACTTGGATGAAAGAATTACCTTTGAAATTAAGGTTGAAAATATGGGCTTATTGTTATAACCCTAAATTGCACCATACATGAATACCTGGCATTAGGACATCTTACTTACTATTTTTGCCAAGCCAACACTAAAAAACTCTTCTTAAAAACACAACTTTTGAAGATGTATGTGCCTTGCTCCACCACTGCCCGCGTACATACGCTAGATGCACCATTACAGCCCGCGTATACCCACAAAAGTTGCAAAAAATAAAAAAATTGCAAGGGATTCGTTGAGATTACGGGCTATTGGGTAATTTCCCAACCAATTGACTGCCTATAGCCCATCACCCAATTGAATAACCAAACTTTTTTCATATAAAAGGAGGTGTTGGGGTCTCATTCCAAGGAGAAACATAGCTACGGTGAAACTCTGCCCATTTCACTTTACCCCCCTTTCCCCAAGAATTTGCAGCCACATTGTGAGTTTTGAGCCATAATTCCCTATTCTTGCCCTTTTCCTTACTCATAAGCCTATGCCCATTCTCTAGAGAAAAGTGTGAGAGAAGAAGGATACGCGGAAGCAGTTGGAGCTTGGTGAAGAGGATCCCATGACCGGGTTCGAGGAGTAGTCGTCGATCTCATTTTGTTAGTGACTTTGTGAGATTAATATAAAGAAGTACTTTTTCCGTCCCGCCATATGATATGTTCAATCTTTATTTTTGATTTACATTTTGTTATGACATCTAACTCACTAATTCATATATAAGATACATGTTCGTAGTTTCGTGTTTGTCTTTTGGTGAATGCAGGTCAGCCTTGGGAAGAGACTTGCATTCGAGAAGCGACCGAACGCAAAGGGATCGACACCGGACGCGGAGTTTAAGGTAGGACTAGCGGATCCTTGTATTTTATGTTTTATGCATGAATGTGGGGTGTTGTCGGGATAGTTGTTAAAAGTAGTAGGCTTTAGACGGTTAGCTCTGCCTGCACTTTAGAACCCTAGTGTAGTTCGTAGGGGGGTTTTCTCACTATAGCAGAATTGGCGACCGTACTGGGGAACCTCTAGGGTTTTTAGGGGATGTTTTTGGGTGTTTTAATTGGTTTAATTACCTCTCTGAGTTCTTTGTAAGTTGTTGAGTCTTCAAGGGATTTTGGTCTGCCATACTAGTACTCCCTGCCTGGTCATCTTGACTATTAGTTTTCTTTTTTTGAGAAGTTACAGAGGTGTACGTGGCCTGCAGTGGGTCTGCACGCGTACACACGCCCTACCTTTGGACAACCCGCGTACATACGTAGGCTGCTTTAGTGTCAGTAGCGTGCCTGTGTCAGGAAGCCTTTTTATTAAGAAGAGGCAGTCATCCTCTACCCTAATTGAAGTCTGACTTCTTAGGGGTTTCTTCATTTAGTTTTGGTCTCTGTAGATACAGTCTTTAAGTCTAGGTTTGACGTCAGTTCCTTTATCTTTCAAGATTGCTTGTGTTTTCGTTGAAAGGGTTTTTGGATGAGTCTGTGAGTCTTTTCTGTTCAGCCTTTGTGGTTCCTTCAGTGACTCCCTAATATCCGCAGTAGACCAGAAGTCAGTTTCTTTGGTCTTGCCTTGTCTGCACTTTTCAATTTTACTTACTTTAGAAGAAAATAAAAGAATTCATATTCAAGTTTCTTATTTTGAAGCATAAAATAAAATAAAAAGTTCTCATTTTCTTGTTTAGTTAAGTAGTTAGGTTAGTTGTCTTTATTTACCAGGAAGAAGAGTGCTTTCTCAAGTTCTTTACTGAATACTTAGGACTTTAAGTAGCTCATAGTCGAGCGAAATTCAGTTTTAGGTTATTTATTTTAAAAGATCTTGGAAAGGAAGTTAGTTAGAAAAGTTGGTTAAAGAGTTTTCAATTTACAAATCTTTGTTTGTCGAAAGAAGTAATTTTGTTTCCAACATTTGTTCTTCTCTTTCGTCTCTTTACAAACACCACCAGCTTCATTTCCATTCCTTTGAATTAAGATAAACTACTTAAAATTAAAGATTAATTAAAATTAATGAGACTTTATGTTTGTAGGGTCCATTAACTAGACTAGGCTAAAGCCTTGATTTAGGTTGGAGAGGAAACTCTTCAAGGCTATAAAACAAACATACAAGTCTGTGCTAGGGAGTGTAGAAGTCCAGTAACGTGGAAATTATCCAGGACCCCCCTCTAAAACAGGGGTTAAACACGAGTTCGTGTGCGGAAAGGTAGTAGAGATAACCCCTCCAAAGACGGACCAAGTGTAGTGGGGAACGCATATAGAGGACTTATCTTGGGATTCCGTTGATCGCATTTGCCACAGAGCTTCGTGGGTCTCAAATCTGTTTGAGGTCCTCAGTCGTCTTCCGAAACACTTGCTTTCGATACCATTGATAGGTTTCAGGATTGATACCCAGCTCATTGTGGTCCACCCGACTGTCGATTGTACCCGCCTGGTAATTGTTCATGCGCTGGCAACCTAGTTGCCTTTTTTTAGGGACTTACATAGGTGAATACGGGGGTATACTGCGGTACCTAGGACAGACATCGGGCCACACTTTGCAGAGTATACCTAGAGGGTGCTTCCGTGTTCGAGTTGCACTTGCACCGGTAATTTGCTCTAGTGTTGGCTGGTGTAATTGTTCTTCCAACTAGTTATAGTGGTTTGCTTGCTATATCTCATAGGAACTTTTCTAGTGTGTGCTTTTGTCTTTAGCATTAGAAAAGCCTTAGTGTGTTGTCGATTTTCTCACAGTGGAATATCAAGAGCTCCGCCGATCGCGAAGGCTTTTGGGCCTGCCGCCAGTTAACTTGGAGCCACCATCACCACCACGAAGGCTAAGACTTGACCAGGAAGGGTCATTTGCGGCGACTGGGCGACATGAAACTATACTCGAGCCAATTCCGAGAGGAGAACATTCGTATCTGGAGGAACCAACTATTTCTGACCTTGGAGCGGAAGCTCTCGGTCCATACAACCCTCTGATCACTGACTTGTCGACACCACTTTTGATAAGCTTTCCCCTCCAAGGGTAACGCATCACGAGTGTCAGATAGTCCTGCAAGCAGCAATGGAAGAAAATTTTGCTACTTCGTCAAGGAGTCCTCATACTCCCTTTACGGTTGCCACTATTGGGGGCGTTCCACCTCCTAACTCACCTTCGCAGGTCCAAGCCACTATGATCTCGCTCGCCACTACCTCGGGCAGTGGTCAGATTCCGTCTATGGTGGCGACCACTGCACCTTTCACGCAGAGTGCAACTGACCCTCCGTTTTCATATGGGATGCCCAACTTTGATAGAAACTCGGTCCTCTCCTACTCCACACTATAGACCATGTGTCTGTGGGCAGGGATCTCAAACACTCCTCTACAAGGGTCCATGGGGGGTACCTCAGCCCCCTATAACGCTTTCCCTTATGGTGGGGGTCATATACCTCTGTCATCCCCCTCGCTCGGCAGTGCTTCTGAGCAACCCGCCTGGCCGAACATGAACTACAACTAGTTCGGAGTAGGTAGTCAAGGACCTTCTTTTAGTACCACACCAGTGGGTTCTTTGTCATTCTCTTTGTTTGACGTGTTTGGTAACAACGCAATATCATCTACTGTCATCTCGGTCGGGGGCAACCCTGGTTTTGGATCACAAAATCCTACGCAGGGTACTATTCCTACACAGGGGGCACACACTTCTCAAGGACCTTGGTGTTAACAACAATTCTTGTCTTGGGCACAAGAATATTCAGGTCTGCAAGTTGCACGAGAAGCGCCCAAGAACAGCACGAAAAAATCTTGTTTCAGGCTTCCAAGCAAGTAAACGGGCTAAATTATGTTGTCAAACGGCCCAGATTCATCCATAGAAGCAGATCGACGGTCGACGAGAAATCGTGGTTAGCGGAGTTGCTTCGGGATTAGCGCGATGGGTAGCATCTATATTGCATGCAAGAAAGGATATTAGTTGTCCATCCAAAGGACGCATGGCTCGAGATCTAGTCACATCGGCATTTCAGCATTCGGGAGTTTGAAGGGTGAGGGTTTCACGTCGTTCTACATCTCGAAACCCCGAAACGTTGATAAGCACCTTTGAAGCTAAGCCTATGGTCCTAGCACCCGGTCACGTCAAGAGAGCCTGGTAATGGAGGCAGCCCTCTTCTAACATCAAATACCATCTCGACCATTCCACTGGAGGACACGCGGCGTACATACGTGCTTTCGCGGTTTGGTCAATCGGGATTTTGAGGAAAATTGCATCGTGAACCTCTAGTACCAGAAATCCCGAAAGGATCGGGACCGTCCATCTGAAGGACACACGGCGCAATAGTTGAGCCACGAGTGGGGCCCTTCGGGATTTTCATGATGAAAGTGTCGAGGTCATCTCAGTCATTCATACATCAGCAAGGCTCAGACACATTTAATTTAAAGAGGGTGCAGATCTGGACGGTCGTGATCCAGGCACTCAAATTCACGGACGAAGTCCAATTTCGCACCCCCTCCGTCATTATGGCTTTAACGAGAAGGGGGGGGTCCGAAATCGGAGATAATGTATGCGCGCATCTGGACGGCCCAAGTCTCGGCGCTTAGATCTACGGTCTGTATTGAATTCCGGACCTCCCCATCGGTTCTGCCTTTAATGGAGGGGGGGGGTCCGGAATGGAACTTCACTATAGAGGGCCCTCTATCTATACGTGGCAAGAATACACTGGTCCCAAGTCCTCACCGCCTGCCATTTGTCCCTTTCACCCAGTCGCCTCCGCCCCAACACCTCCCTCCATTCATTGTCCTCTATCCCCGTATCACTTCCACCAAAGCACCCCTTTCCCCCCCGCCTCACCTTCACCATATCGACACCTACAACATCCTCATCAAGCATGCCACGTCTTCCACCTCTCATCCCGTGAATCGTTCGACTGGTCCAGGTGGCCCCTCGAGAAGACCTCCACGTCCCCAAAAGGTAGAGTTGACCAGAACCGTTCCTTATCTCAAGAGGGCAGTTATTGCAGTTGTTGGAGGTGGTTAGACATCGTCTCCGTCATAAATGGAAAGTCTAGCAAAGGACTAAAGCTGGTCGATTCGTCTACAGCAGGACAATCCGAAATCTGATAGTGTCTGTCATAAGTGCACGATCGGCTAGATTCTGCATGCGCAGATTGTCAGAAGACATGCAGACACAATGTTTTTAATGCAGCGTCTTGTTTTTGTTGTTGTTGTTGTTGTTTTGAGTATATAAAGGCATTTTCGCCATTTTGGGTAATCATCGATGGTAGAGCGAAGCTCCCGATTATAAAGTTTTAACAGACACTCTAGTTCTCTGGTTATGCATCTGTATGTAAGATTTCTTGTTTAATGACAGACAATTTTCCTACCACATCTAGTTTTCATCTCATACTGAGGGAGTTCACGATTGACTGATTCACATGAATTATTGCAATTATGTTACGATAAAGGATTTATTGTTGCATTGTTATATTCTTCGGTTTTCTGCGTTTGAATGTAAGAAGATCTTGCGTTTAGATGTTTTCTCCTACAGTCTGTTAGAAACCTGATGTTTATGACAGACCTTTGCAGTTCTCTTATACAAGTCTTCCCCCTACTCACCCTTACTACAACTCACTGTCTGAAGTTTATCTAAGACCTTACTTGCCCATGCATGTCTGGCCTAGTTTCGGAGTTAGAACAACATTGTTTTGAGTTAACTTCCATTCGGTCACCCCTTTTTATAAACAAATCGTGACATAAACTGATGGGCGTCGGGCTCTGCTCCTGCTGCAATCTAGGAGTGACTTCTGACGCTAACATTTCTGGCGTCGTTGTCGGGGACGAAGTTGAAGATTTTCCCTGGGCAGAATGACATTGAGCCTCTGAGTCTGAAGGTGCATCAGACATCAAAGCCCTTCAAGATTGGTACTGTGCACCTGGCGACTCCACTATGGAGACTCCAAGGTTCCCACATCATTGTTTCAGCTGTGGCTACTGTTAGCACACCTGAAAGTTGACCCTAAGGAGCTTTCTTGAGAAGGTTTCAGCAGCTGCTTTCTCAGCCTGAGAAGCTTCCTGGGGTAACAACAACGTTAGGATCTGGCCTTTGATGGTGAACAAGGACCAGACACATTCAAAGTTGCGCATCTTTCACCTGGTGACTCCATGATTCAAGGATCGATTGGCGACTCCACTGGTTCGATATGGAGAAAATCCTTGTTCGCAGGTTTGCTCCTTTTAATTTTTCTACTATTCCTGGTTTTCCTAATGTTTTCCCCTCTCCGAATGAATGGGGCGATTATTTGCCCATATTTGGAAAATGTGAAGAGGACAACCCTGCTCAGCACCTTAGTGAGTTTCATGAACTCATGCATCAGTGGGAGATACATCATGAAGATGTATTACTGAAGATGTTCATGTTCTCGTTAGCAGAGGATGCGTGTAGATGGTATCATTCTTTACCCCCTGCTAGCATTTCTTAACTCAGTGAGTTCCATGCAGCTTTCACCATTTACTGTCAAAAGTTGTATCCCTCTGAGTCAATTTGTCATAACTGTTGTGAGGGATGCCACAACTATATGCGAGATGGAACTGTTTTAGACGTAGGTTGTGAAGATGGTCTTGATGACCTGGATCAGAACTCAGTCCTTTCTCCTCCCCATTCGTCTGCATCAGGGGTGGGTTATGAAAATGATCAATATCCCAGGGGGGAAGAGGATTCCTTGAGTGAGCTGATGGAGCAGGTGAAATATCTCTCTACCCAATTAGAAAGGTTGAAATATGAAGACTGTGTAGAGGATTTTCCAGCCTGGGAGGAAGAAGATGACCTGAGTGAACTAGTGGAGCAGGCGATATTCCCCACTCCCCATTGTGCAAAATTGGAATCTGAAGACAACGAAGAGAATTTTCCAGTCTTCAAGGCAGATGATCTAAGCAACTCTTTTGAAGAGATTATTGAAGATTTCTTGGCTGCGTTAGCATCTGCCCCCAATGACCCTGCTGTCTCAGATTTAAACGAAGAAGCCATTGTGGAAGAGGATTGTTCTTTCTTCCTTCATGAGATTTCCCATGATGTATTTACATTTGGGATTGAAGAGAAGGATCGGGAGACCATTCCCTTTTTACAATATGGGAGAGTGCACGAGGAAGAACCAGAAGAGAAGCTAAGCGCGCATTTCTTTTCCTATCCAGATCCAGTCAGCGAGCAGCCACCGCCCGAGATCAGTGAGTCTACGATAGTTGTCCACTCACATGTGCTTGTCAGAGATATTAAGCCACATGGGAACAACTGTGTAGCAAAGGAGGCTGCTTGTCGCCAACTTTCTGAAATTCGCCACTCATTCTATGACCCTGTCAGCGAATACATGGAATGGCATGTCCTTTATGCCTTGGAGCCACCCTATTTCATATCAACTTCAGCCTGTGAGGAGAAGTTGAAGAGTGTAGTTGTTCTGCTGTCACGGTTAAACCATCTGCTGGTGTTCATCGACAGAAGGAAGGAGATTCTATCCAGGAAGCTGCTTGAATGGCTATGGTGGAAGTCCGCTTTCACCTAGGCCCATGTAAAATATTTTATTAGCATTACAATTGTATATAAATAAGCTCCTTTGAGCATGTAGCTTTATTTGCTTTGCTTTACTTTTCAGCCTATATTTTCAGAAGCGGGATGTTTTGAGCTTGACTCCATAGCCCAATAGCAAGGCACTGGAACTGCAAAATGAGTCCT
>JZKD02S1620630.1:21385-33848 GCA_000966675.3 Picea glauca
CCAGATGCGCGCATACATTATCTCCGATTCCGGAACCCCCCCTTCTCGTTAAAGCCAGAATGACGGAGGGGGTGCGGAATTGTACTTCCTCCGTGAATTTGAGTGCCTGGATCACGACCGTCCAGATCTGCACCCTCTTTAAATTAAATGTGCCCGGGCCTCGCTGATGGATGAACGGCTGAGATGACCTCGGTGCTTTCATCATGAAAATCCTAAAGGGCCCCACTCATGGATCAACTATTGCGCCATGTGTCCTTCAGATGGACGGTCCTGATCCTTTCGGGATTTCTGGTACCGGAGGTTCACGATGCAATTTTCCTCAAAATCCCGATTGACCAAACCGCGAAAGCACGGATGTACACCGTGTGTCCTCCAGCGAAACGATCGAGATGATATTTGATGTTAGAAGAGGGTTGCCTCCATTACCAGGCTCGCTTGACGTGACCAGGTGCTAGGACCATAGGCTTAGCTTCAAAGGCGCTTATCGACGTTTCGGGGTTCAAGGTTTCGAGATGTAGAACGACGTGAAACCCTCACCCTTCGAACTCCCGAATGTCGAAATGTCGACGTGACTAGATCTCGTGCCACGCGTCCTTTGGATGGACGACTGATATCCTTTCTTGCATGCAATATAGACACTACCCATCGCGCTAATCCTGACGCAACTCCGCTAACCGCGATTTCACGCCGACCGTCGATCTGCTTCTATGGATGAATCTGGGCCATTTGACAACATAATTTAGCTCGTTTACTTGCTTGGAAGCCTAAAACAAGATTTTTCCATGCAGTGCTTGGGCGCTTCTCGTGCAACTTGCAGACCTGAATATTCTTGTGCCCAAGACAAGAATTGTTGTTAACATTAGGCTCTATGGGGGATAGAGTCGTCCCTGTGATGCTCTAAGGACTCATTTTGCAGTTCCAGTGCCTTGCTATTGGGCTATGGAGTCAAGCTCAAAACATCCCGCTTCTGAAAATATAGGCTGAAAAGTAAAGCAAAGCAAATAAAGCTACATGCCCAAAGGAGCTTATTTATATACAATTCTAATGCTAATAAAATATTTTACATGGGCCTAGGTGAAAGCGGACTTCCACCATAGCCATTCAAGCAGCTTCCTGGATAGAATCTCCTTCCTTCTGTCGATGATCACCAATAGATGGTTTAACCGTGACAGCAGAACAACTACACTCTTCAACTTCTCCTCACAGGCTGAAGTTGATATGAAATAGGGTGGCTCCAAGGCATAAAGGACATGCCACTCCATGTATTCGCTGACAGGGTCATAGAATGAGTGGCGAATTTCAGAAAGTTGGCGACAGGCAGCCTCCTTTGCTACACAGTTGTTCCCATGTGGCTTAATATCTCTGACAAGCACATGTGAGTGGACAACTATCGTAGACTCACTGATCTCGGGCGGTGGCTGCTCGCTGACTGGATCTGGATAGGAAAAGAAATGCGCGCTTAGCTTCTCTTCTGGTTCTTCCTCGTGCACTCTCCCATATTGTAAAAAGGGAATGATCTCCTGATCCTTCTCTTCAATCCCAAATGTAAATACATCATGGGAAATCATATGAAGGAAGAAAGAACAATCCTCTTCCACAATGGATTCTTCGTTTAAATCTGAGACAATAGGGTCATTGGGGGCAGATGCTAACGCATCCAATAAATCTTCAATAATCTCTTCAAAAGAGTTGCTTAGATCATCTGCCTTGAAGACTGGAAAATTCTCTTCGTTGTCTTCAGATTCCAATTTTGCACAATGGGGAGTGGGGAATATCACCTGCTGCACTAGTTCACTCAGGTCATCTTCTTCCTCCCAGGCTGGAAAATCCTCTGCACAGTCTTCATATTTCAACCTTTCTAATTGGGTAGAGAGATATTTCACCTGCTCCATCAGCTCACTCAAGGAATCCTCTTCCCCCCTGGGATATTCATCATTTTCATAACCCACCTCTGATGCAGACGAATAGGGAGGAGAAAGGACTAAGTTCTGATCCAGGTCATCAAGACCATCTTCACAGCCTACGTCTAAAACAGTTCCATCTCGCATATAGTTGTGGCATCCCTCACAACAATTATGACAAATTGACTCAGAGGGATACAACTTTTGACAGTAAGTGGTGAAAGCTGCATGGAACTCACTGAGTTAAGAAATGCTAGTAGGGGGTAAAGAATGATACCATCTACGCGCATCCCCTGCTAACGAGAACATGAACATCTTCAGTAATACATCTTCATGATGTATCTCCCACTGATGCATGAGTTCATGAAACTCACTAAGGCGCTGAGCAGGGTTGTCCTCTTCACATTTTCCAAATATGGGCAAATAATTGCCCCATTCATTCGGAGGGGGGACAACATTAGGAAAACCAGGAATAGTAGAAAAATTAAAAGGAGCAAACCTGCGAGCAAGGATTTTCTCCATATCGAACCAGTGGAGTCGCCAATCAATCCTTGAATCATGGAGTCACCAGGTGAAAGATGTGCAACTTTGAATGTGTCTGGTCCTTGTTCACCATCAAAGGCTAGATCCTAACGTTGTTGTTACCCCAGGAAGCTTCTCAGGCTGAGAAAGCAGCTGCTGAAACCTTCTCAAGAAAGCTCCTTAGGGTCAGTGTTCAGGTGTGCTAACAGTAGCCACAGCTGAAACAGTGATGTGGAAACCTTGGAGTCTCCACAGTGGAGTCGCCAGGTGCACAGTAGCAATCTTGAAAGGCTTTGATGTCTAATGCACCTTCAGACTCAGGGGCTCAATGTCATTCTGCCCAGGGAAAATCTTCAACTTCGTCCCCGGCAACGACGCCAGAAATGTTAGCGTCAGAAGTCACTCCTGGATTGCAGCAGGAGCAGAGCCCGACGCCCATCAGTTTATGTCACGATTTGTTTATAAAAAGGGGTGACCGAATGGAAGTTAACTCAAAACAATGTTGTTCTAACTCGGAAACTAGGCCAAACATGCATGGGCAAGTAAGGTCTTAGATAAATTTCAGACAGTGAGTTGTAGTAAAGGTGAGTAGGGGGAAGACTTGTATAAGAGATCTGCAAAGGTCTGTCATAAACATCAGGTTTCTAACAGACTGTAGGAGAAAACATCTAAACGCAAGATCTTCTTACATTCAAACGCAGAAAACCGAAGAATATAACAATGCAACAATAAATCCTTTATCGTAACATAATTGCAATAATTCATGTGAATCAGTCAATCGTGAACTCCCTCAGTATGAGATGAAAACTAGATGTGGTAGGAAAATTGTCTGTCATTAAACAAGAAATCTTACATACAGATGCATAACCAGAGAACTAGAGTGTCTGTTAAAACTTTATAATCGGGAGCTTCGCTCTACCATCGATGATTACCCAAAATGGCGAAAATGCCTTTATATACTCAAAACAACAACAACAACAACAAAAACAAGACGCTGCATTAAAAACATTGTGTCTGCATGTCTTCTGACAATCTGCGCATGCA
Source organism: Picea glauca (assembly GCA_000966675.3). Lineage (NCBI taxonomy): Eukaryota > Viridiplantae > Streptophyta > Pinopsida > Pinales > Pinaceae > Picea > Picea glauca. The sequence continues at coordinate 24,853 of JZKD02S1620630.1, forward strand.
GAATCTAGCCGATCGTGCACTTATGACAGACACTATCAGATTTCGGATTGTCCTGCTGTAGACGAATCGACCAGCTTTAGTCCTTTGCTAGACTTTCCATTTATGACGGAGACGATGTCTAACCACCTCCAACAACTGCAATAACTGCCCTCTTGAGATAAGGAACGGTTCTGGTCAACTCTACCTTTTGGGGACGTGGAGGTCTTCTCGAGGGGCCACCTGGACCAGTCGAACGATTCACGGGATGAGAGGTGGAAGACGTGGCATGCTTGATGAGGATGTTGTAGGTGTCGATGTGGTGAAGGTGAGGCGGGGGGGAAAGGGGTGCTTTCGTGGAAGTGATACGGGGATAGAGGACAACGAATGGAGGGAGGTGTTGAGGCGGAGGCGACTGGGTGAAAGGGACAAATGGCAGGCGGTGAGGACTTGGGACCAGTGTATTCGTGCCACGTATAGATAGAGGGCCCTCTATAGTGAAGTTCCATTCCGGACCCCCCCCCCCTCCCTTAAAGGCAGAACCGATGGGGAGGTCCAGAATTGAATACAGACCGTAGATCTAAGCGCCGAGTCTTGGGCCGTCCAGATGCGTGCATACATTATCTCCGATTCCGGACCCCCCCCTTCTCGTTAAAGCCAGAATGACGGAGGGGGTGCGAAATTGGACTTCGTCCGTGAATTTGAGTGCCTGGATCACGACCGTCCAGATCTGCACCCTCTTTAAATTAAATGCGTCTGAGCCTCGCTGATGTATGAATGACTGAGATGACCTCGACGCTTTCATCATGAAAATCCCGAAGGGCCCCACTCGTGGCTCAACTATTGCGCCGTGTGTCCTTCAGATGGACGGTCCCGATCCTTTCGAGATTTGTGGTACTAGAGGTTCACGATGCAATTTTCCTCAAAATCCCGATTGACCAAACCGCGAAAGCACGTATGTACGCCGCATGTCCTCCAGCGGAATGGTTGAGATGGTATTTGATGTTAGAAGAGGGCTGCCTCCATTACCAGGCTCGCTTGACGTGACCGGGTGCTAGGACCATAGGCTTAGCTTCAAAGGTGCTTATCAGCGTTTCGGGGTTTCGAGATGTAGAACGAAGTGAAACCCTCACCCTTCGAACTCCCGAATGCTGAAATGCCGATGTGACTAGATCTCGCGCCATGCGTCCTTTGGATGGACAACTGATATCCTTTCTTGCATGCAATATAGATGCTACCCATCGCGCTAATCCCGACGTAACTCCGCTAACCACGATTTCCCGCCGACCGTCGATCTGCTTCTATGGATGAATCTGGGCCGTTTGAAAACATAATTTAGCCCGTTTACTTGCTTGGAAGCCTGAAACAAGATTTTTCCGTGCTGTTCTTGGGCGCTTCTCGTGCAACTTGCAGACCTGAATATTCTTGTGCCCAAGACAAGAATTGTTGTTAACACCAAGGTCCTTGAGAAGTGTGTGCCCCCTGTGTAGGAATAGTACCCTGCGTAGGATTTTGTGATCCAAAACCAGGGTTGCCCTCGACCGAGATGACAGTAGATGATATTGCGTTGTTACCAAACACGTCAAACAAAGAGAATGACAAAGAACCCACTGGTGTGGTACTAGAAGAAGGTCCTTGACTACCTACTCCGAACTAGTTGTAGTTCATGTTCGGCCAGGCGGGTTTCTCAGAAGCACTGCCGAGCGAGGGGGATGACGGACGTATATGACCCCCACCATAAGGGAAAGCATTATAGGGGGCTGAGGTACCCCCCCATGGACCCTTGTAGAGGAGTGTTTGAGATCCCTGCCCACAGACACATGGTCTATAGTGTGGACTAGGAGAGGACCGAGTTTTTATCAAAGTTGGGCATCCCATATGAAAATGGAGGGTCAGTCGCACTCTGCGTGAAAGGTGCAGTGGTCGTCACCATAGACGGAATTTGACCACTGCCCGAGGTAGTGGCGGGTGAGATCATAGTGGCCTGGACCTGCGAAGGCGAGTTAGGAGGTGGAACACCCCCAATAGTGGCAACCGTAAAGGGAGTATGAGGACTCCTTGACGAAGTAGCAAAATTTGCTTCCATTGCTGCTTGCAGGACTATCTGACACTCGTGATGCGTTACCCTTGGAGGGGCAAGCTTATCAAAAGTGGCGTCGACAAGTCAGTGATCAGAGGGTTGTATGGACCGAGAGCTTCCGCTCCAAGGTCAGAAATAGTTGGTTCCTCCAGATACGAATGTTCTCCTCTCGGAATTGGCTCGAGTATAGTTTCATGTCGCCCAGTCGCCGCAAATGACCCTTCCTGGTCAAGTCTTAGCCTTCGTGGTGGTGATGGTGGCTCCAAGTTAACTGGCGGCAAGCCCAAAAGCCTTCGCGATCGGCGAAGCTCTTGATCTTCCACTGTGAGAAAATCGACAACACACTAAGGCTTTTCTAATGTTGAAGACAAAAGCACACGCTAGAAAAGTTCCTACGAGATATAGCAAGCAAACCACTATAACTAGTTGGAAGAACAGTTACACCAGCCAACACTAGAGCAAATTACCGGTGCAAGTGCAACTCGAACACGGAAGCACCCTCTAGGTATACTCTGCAAAGTGTGGCCCGATGTCTGTCCTAGGTACTGCAGTATACCCCCGTATTCACCTATGTAAGTCCCTAAAAAAAGGCAACTAGGTTGCCAGGGCGTGAACAATTACCAGGCGGGTACAATCGACAGTCGGGTGGACCACAATGAGCTGGGTATCAATCCTGAAACCTATCAATGGTATAAAAATCAAGTGTTTCGGAAGACGACTGAGGACCTCAAACAGATTTGAGACCCACGAAGCTCTGTGGCAAATGCGATCAACGGAATCCCAAGATAAGTCCTCTATATGCGTTCCCCACTACRCTTGGTCCGTCTTTGGAGGGGTTATCTCTACTACCTTTCCGCACACGAACTCGTGTTTAACCCCTGTTTTAGAGGGGGGTCCTGGATAATTTCCACGTTACTGGACTTCTACACTCCCTAGCACAGACTTGTATGTTTGTTTTATAGCCTTGAAGAGTTTCCTCTCCAACCTAAATCAAGGCTTTAGCCTAGTCTAGTTAATGGACCCTACAAACATAAAGTCTCATTAATTTTAATTAATCTTTAATTTTAAGTAGTTTATCTTAATTCAAAGGAATGGAAATGAAGCTGGTGGTGTTTGTAAAGAGACGAAAGAGAAGAACAAATGTTGGAAACAAAATTACTTCTTTCGACAAACAAAGATTTGTAAATTGAAAACTCTTTAACCAACTTTTCTAACTAACTTCCTTTCCAAGATCTTTTAAAATAAATAACCTAAAACTGAATTTCGCTCGACTATGAGCTACTTAAAGTCCTAAGTATTCAGTAAAGAACTTGAGAAAGCACTCTTCTTCCTGGTAAATAAAGACAACTAACCTAACTACTTAACTAAACAAGAAAATGAGAACTTTTTATTTTATTTTATGCTTCAAAATAAGAAACTTGAATATGAATTCTTTTATTTTCTTCTAAAGTAAGTAAAATTGAAAAGTGCAGACAAGGCAAGACCAAAGAAACTGACTTCTGGTCTACTGCGGATATTAGGGAGTCACTGAAGGAACCACAAAGGCTGAACAGAAAAGACTCACAGACTCATCCAAAAACCCTTTCAACGAAAACACAAGCAATCTTGAAAGATAAAGGAACTGACGTCAAACCTAGACTTAAAGACTGTATCTACAGAGACCAAAACTAAATGAAGAAACCCCTAAGAAGTCAGACTTCAATTAGGGTAGAGGATGACTGCCTCTTCTTAATAAAAAGGCTTCCTGACACAGGCACGCTACTGACACTAAAGCAGCCTACGTATGTACGCGGGTTGTCCAAAGGTAGGGCGTGTGTACGCGTGCAGACCCACTGCAGGCCACGTACACCTCTGTAACTTCTCAAAAAAAGAAAACTAATAGTCAAGATGACCAGGCAGGGAGTACTAGTATGGCAGACCAAAATCCCTTGAAGACTCAACAACTTACAAAGAACTCAGAGAGGTAATTAAACCAATTAAAACACCCAAAAACATCCCCTAAAAACCCTAGAGGTTCCCCAGTACGGTCGCCAATTCTGCTATAGTGAGAAAACCCCCCTACGAACTACACTAGGGTTCTAAAGTGCAGGCAGAGCTAACCGTCTAAAGCCTACTACTTTTAACAACTATCCCGACAACACCCCACATTCATGCATAAAACATAAAATACAAGGATCCGCTAGTCCTACCTTAAACTCCGCGTCCGGTGTCGATCCCTTTGCGTTCGGTCGCTTCTCGAATGCAAGTCTCTTCCCAAGGCTGACCTGCATTCACCAAAAGACAAACACGAAACTACGAACATGTATCTTATATATGAATTAGTGAGTTAGATGTCATAACAAAATGTAAATCAAAAATAAAGATTGAACATATCATATGGCGGGACGGAAAAAGTACTTCTTTATATTAATCTCACAAAGTCACTAACAAAATGAGATCGACGACTACTCCTCGAACCCGGTCATGGGATCCTCTTCACCAAGCTCCAACTGCTTCCGCGTATCCTTCTTCTCTCACACTTTTCTCTAGAGAATGGGCATAGGCTTATGAGTAAGGAAAAGGGCAAGAATAGGGAATTATGGCTCAAAACTCACAATGTGGCTGCAAATTCTTGGGGAAAGGGGGGTAAAGTGAAATGGGCAGAGTTTCACCGTAGCTATGTTTCTCCTTGGAATGAGACCCCAACACCTCCTTTTATATGAAAAAAGTTTGGTTATTCAATTGGGTGATGGGCTATAGGCAGTCAATTGGTTGGGAAATTACCCAATAGCCCGTAATCTCAACGAATCCCTTGCAATTTTTTTATTTTTTGCAACTTTTGTGGGTATACGCGGGCTGTAATGGTGCATCTAGCGTATGTACGCGGGCAGTGGTGGAGCAAGGCACATACATCTTCAAAAGTTGTGTTTTTAAGAAGAGTTTTTTAGTGTTGGCTTGGCAAAAATAGTAAGTAAGATGTCCTAATGCCAGGTATTCATGTATGGTGCAATTTAGGGTTATAACAATAAGCCCATATTTTCAACCTTAATTTCAAAGGTAATTCTTTCATCCAAGTTTAGGTCGGAATTTTAACGTTTCATATATTGTCATTGTTGATTTCTTGTAGGAATATTTTCAACCTAATTTTTATAGTGAATTTCACGTAAAATGTAAGCTTCAAAATAATTGTCAATATTTATAAGGTCAAAATTATGGTGGATATATAGGGCTTTATAACAATAAAAAATGGTTGAAACATTGGTCATTATGAAGATCAAAATGGATGTAATATAGGTTTTAAATATGATTTTTACATGACATATTAACAATATATTATCAATATTTGTTAAAATGTTTCAAGGCCCTACCTCTAATTGTTGCATGGGGATTTGGTTAGCTCAAAGTGCAAGCATATTTCAGGATAGGATTATCCTACCTTTCCATGTGCAACTCAAAGCAAGTCCATATTTAGTAGTGCCAAACTTCATCCTAAGATCGAACCTTGGAGATCGATTAGACATGAACAAATTGACAAAAGTTGGGCTTGGGGTTATTTTGATGGAGCAAGCCATGGGGACCCACCTATATGTGGGCCAATAGGTTTATTATTCATCAATGGTCTAACAAAAAATTTGAACCTCCAAAATGAAATTTATGTAACTTTCCCAAAGCTTGTTGTTTTTGGCCACTTCCCAAGAACAAAATTGTACAACATGCCATGTATCTAATTTTGCAAATATGATTCTAATTTGTTTTCTTAATATTGTCTCCTCAAATCCCTGAAAAATTCACAATTTGAAAAGTCCTAAAAAAAACTTATAGCAAAAAATACCAAATTGACCTGTTTGAAACTGATTTTGAGACCATTAAAAAACCCTAACTTCCACGGGGCATATCTTAGAAAGCATAGTGAACCAAAGTCTAAATTTTTTACTAGAGGTACTTCTATATGTCTCCTCGTATGCCTAAAACTTTCACAGTCTGAAAAGTCCTAGAAAATAAGTTATAGAAAAAATTCCAAACTAACCTATTTGAAATTGATTTCAGTACCATTCAGAAACACTAACTTCCACATGGCATATCTCAGAAAGTATAGTGAACCAAAGTCTAATTTTTTTACTTGAGGTACTTTTGTATGTCTTCTCAAATCCTTGAAAATTTCACAGTCTGAAAAGTCCCATAAAAGAAGTTATAGCAAAACTGCCAAAATAACTTGTTTGAAACTGATTTCAGGACCATTTAGAAACCCTAACTTCCACAGGGCATATCTCAAAAAATGTAGTGAAACAACATCTGAAATTTTGACCACATGTATCTAGAGATTTCGCCTCTGTATCTCAAAATTTCATGGTTTGAAACGTCCCAGAAAATAATTTATTGCAAAAATGTCAAGCTGACCTGAAACTGATTTCACAATTCTCCCCTTTTGGAATGATATTCAATCTTTGCTCATCCACTTCTTCAAATGTTATTACATTTTCACCCACACACTTTCTCTCAATGCTTTCTCCTTTTATACTTTATCATAACCCTTCATGGAGGGACATGTTAATTTGAAACTATTACAGATTCAAATTCTAGCTTTTCCAAATTTTCTTCCTTTTCGTTCAGTTGGATTCTCACCACTTCTTCTATCCTTCTTGCTTCTTCTAATTGAACCTTTAGGTTCATGATAATATTTTCTATTTATTCAATGATTTGTGACATTTTAGATTTTGAATCACGATCCTCTTCCTCGTATTTCTGCAGATGCTCCTTTTGTTTCAAATTCTTTTTCTTAAGCTTCTTTATTTTTTTTAAGGCACACAAGTTCTACTTCAAGATCCACTTCCCCATCTATTTCGACAATTTCCTCTTCTTCTAAATCCATCATTTATTTCTCTTTGTCTTCATCAATCTTTGTTTTGATTTCCATAAAAAGAGTTTCTTCTCTATCACTATTGAAACTGCTTTCATTGCTTTCTTCAGATGAGTCACTGACCCCTTTTGAGTAGAGACTCTTCTTCTGATTATAAAAGTTCTTCTTCTTTTCATGTTTGTCTTGTTTGTGGTTCTTTTTGTGTTGATGATGTTTGCTCCCTTTATTTACGTTACAATCTCCTTCATCATCATTACTTCCATCCTTTTCATATGGTCAATTAGCATCAAAATGTCCTACTTTTCCACAATAAAAGCATTTAAAGGGCAACTTACCTTTACATTTACCAGATCCCTTTTTGAGTTTTTTCACAAAATGTGCTTCTTTTGTATCTAATTCATTGTTGTAGTTATTGCTTGATTCGTGCTCTCTATTTTTTGTCTTCTTTGAGGCTTTGAAGGCTTCTTCTTTCTTTGATAGATTTTTTTCTCTATCCTCATTTCATACGCCACGAGATCTCATGCAATTCATCCATTGTTAATGTATCAAGATCCTTCATTTCTTCAATGGAAAAAACTTTGGCATCAAATCTTAAGGGGAGTGACCTTAACACCTTTTGTACAATCATCAATTCTTCAACCTTTTCACCAAGTCCTCTAATGGTGTTGACAATTTCATCCACACGAAGGAGATAAGATACAACATTTTCTTTGTCTTTCATTTTCAAACTCTCAAATTTCCTTCTATGGGTTTGTAGCTTTCCCTTGTTAACCTTGACATCGCCTTAATAGATATTTTGAAGCCTATCCTAGATTTATTTTGTTGATTCACAATGCATCACCTTAACAAACTTAGATTCTGATAGACTTCACAAGATGACATTCATGACTTTTGCAAAGTTTTCACTAGGATTCTTTTCGACCACATATGTTGGTGGAGTTGTTGGGGCTTTATAACCAGTCACGATTGATCGCCAAATATCAAAACCAAGAGCCATTAAATAGGTTCGCATCCTTATGCTCCATAAGGCATAGTTTGTTCCATCAAACAACATAGCCTTGTTTGTGGAGAAACCTTCTAGGTTGGCCATGTGTGCTCCCGAGATCTACCTTCCAGTGGTTAGACTGTTTCCAAAGGAACCTGTTGTGATACCAATTGTTGAGCACACACTTATACTGAGAGGGGGGATAAATCAATATAAGACAATTGTTTTCTCTTTCAAACATTCATCTACCATAAGAAAACAATAACATATGAGATCTATTAATTGTAGAACATGGAACACAAAATTTACTTGGAAACCCTTTGGGGAGAAAACCACAAAACTTCTATTTACAATTCTTTGTGGGCACCAACCTAATGTTACAAATATTTATATACCCCAACCTACTGGAGACACCAATCCCTACTGGTAAAAACCCTGGTAGGCACAAACCTACTCTTACAAATCTTCATAGACACCAATCTAATGGAGACACCAATCCCCACCACTAATTATGGGTATGTGTTATATTCTTTGCAAAATTGATCTGATGTACTGTACATTGATATGGGAGTCTAGGGGGGCACTTGGGGTCCCTCTTGTAAGGGGGTTCAAGGGCGGAGCCCCCAAAAAAATTTATGACAGTTTTTTGCATCCATTTTTAGCAGTTTTTCAACACATGGTTTTCGCTGACAATTTTCTAATTCTTGTTAAGGAGCTAGGGTTGTTGGCTAATCTGGTTCAATGGATTAGGGGTTGGGATGCCATGTGATTATATATGTATATTGTATTGTACACAATGAAAAAGATTATGAATAAAAGATTAGAGATGCGGCTCTAAACAAGTTGTTGGTTTTCTCGATTTGTGTTTCCATGGAAAAAATATTTGTGTAATGTGTGTGTGCCATTATATATTTTCTATTTTTATTAAGATTTGTTTGCAGTTATTAATTATATAAGGTTAAAATCTACATTTGGTATCAAAATTGTTATTGGATTTAGGGGGATGCCTTTGTGGCTAAGGGTTTGGCTCGGGTTTGTGATAAACCTTGTTACAATGGGAGATCTGCAATATTGATTCTTTAGGTGAAAAGTAATGGCGAGCAATTCAAAAATAGAGA
>JZKD02S1620630.1:36634-56476 GCA_000966675.3 Picea glauca
TGTAAGCAATGAAGCATTATGGTTATAGAGATTGTGTTAAGGTATTGGGTTGGTACAACAAACTGTAAGGATAGATTGTGATAGTCAAAGTGCAATCTTCCTAGTGAAAACCCGAGATTATCATTAAAAAACAAAGCATATTGATGTTTAGAATCACTTTGTGAGAGACCTGGTTAAGGACATGAAGGTGTTGTTGATGAAGGTGGACACTTTAGAGAATGTTGGAGACTCATTAACAAAATCTGTGAGCACCAAGAAGTTCTCTTGGTGTAGACAATCTATGGACATTTTTGCCCTAGATTGTTTACTATGTAATTTTGTATCTCCTTATATGCAAAGAAAAAAACAAATGGGAGAATGTTGGGTATGTGTTACATTCTTTTCAAAATTGATCCCATGTACTGTACACTAATATGGGAGAAAGGGGGTTCGAGGGTGGAGCCCCGGAAAAAATAAATTCTAGTAGTTTTTTGCATTCATTTTTACATTTTTTGGTGTTTTTTTGGCACATGGTTTTAGCTGATGGTTTTCTAATTCTGGTCGAGGAATTAGGGTTGCTAACTAATCCAATTCAATGGATTGGGGGTTTGGATGTTGCGATATTCTATATGTATATTGTATTGTAAACAATGAAAATTATGATGAATAAAAGATTAGAGACACGACTCTAAATAGGTTTTTGATTTTCCCAGTTTGGGTTTCGAGTATAAAAATCTTTGTGTAATGTGTTTGCATGCCATTGTATCTTTTCTGTTTTTATTAAGAATTAGTTTGTAGTATTTAATTGTGCAATGTTAAAATCTACAACTAAGCACCAACTTAGCAAGAGACACCAATATCTTTGTTTGAGAATCACCAACCTTTAAGTTATAACCTCTTCAAAATATGATAACATTCACATTAATTTAACTGAGTCTGCTTGCTACTTCTGCCTTCACGAAATCTTACCAAAATTTGAATTTCCAAATGAAATTATGGTAACTTTCCCAAAGCTTGTTGTTTTTGGCCTCTTCCCAAGAATGAATTTGTACAACATGCCACGTATCCAATTTTGAAAATCTGATTCTGAAATTTTTCCGTGAGTTACTTTTGTATGTCTCCTCGGATCCTTGAAAATTACACAGTCTTAAATATCCCATAAAAGAAGTTATAGTGAAAATGACAAACTGATTTGTTTGAAGTTGATTTCAGGACCATTCAGAAACCCTAACTTCCACAGGGCATATCTCAAAAATCAGATGGAAACAAAGTCTGAAATTTTTACTTGAGGTATTTCTATATGTCTCCTCATATCCCTGAAAATGTCACAGTTTGAAAAGTGCCATAAAAAAAGTTACAACGAAAATGCCAAACTGACCCGTTTGAAACAAATTTCAGGACCATTCAGAAACCCTAACTTCCACATGGAATATCTCAAAAAGTATAGTGAACAAAAGGTTGAAATTTTTACTTAAGGTACTTTTGTATGTCTCGTCAAATTCATGGAAATTTCACATTCTAAAAATTCCCAAAAAAGAAGTTATAGCGAAAATGCCAAACTGGCCTGTTTGAAACTTATTTCAAGACCATTTAGAAACACTGACTTCCACAGGGCAGATCTCATAAAATATAGTTGACCAACATGTTAAATTTTGATCACATTTACCCAGAGATCTTACCTCTATCTCCTCAAAATTTCACGGTTTGAAACGTCCCATGAAATAAGTTACATGAAAATTCCAAGATGCTTGAAACTAATTACGCAACTCTCCCCTTTTGGAATGATATTCAATCTTTGCTCATCCACTTCTTCAAATGTTATTACATTTTTCACCCGCACACTTTCTCTCAATACTTTCTCTTTTTATAGTTTATCGGAACCCTTCATGAAGGGATATGTTAATTCGAAAAGAGACGACACCCTTTAATTGAATAATTAATTCCCCCTATTTTTATTTCACTTTTCTAAATACCATGGGAAATACAAGGGAAATACCATGGGCTTCCATACCCATGGGTTTGAAACCACCATTTCACTTTTTCATTTTCACATGCACCCTTTTTTTTAATGTACTTGTAAACCTATATATAAATCAATCTTTAAAATGTTGTGTGTATTTGTGAAGCCGTAATATGACATTAATGACAACATTAATCCTTGACATCAATGATAATAATTCCAACAAAGTTGTGTTCATCTCCAGGAAGTTTGCACTCCGACTGTCACAATCTATCCTTACAGCTTGTTGTACCAATCTAATACATGAATACAATATTTGTAACAATATTGCTTCCTTGCTTATATGAGTGTTTGCCATGCATTCAAATTTTGTAGTTGAGAGTGCCACTACAGACTGTCTTTTTCTCATCCAATTGATTGCTCCTCCAAATAGGTTAAATGCATACCCACTTGTAGATCTTCTGCATCTAGATCTCCAACTTAGACTGCATGAACAAAGCTACGTTTGTAAACGTATATATAAATCAACCTTGGAAATGTTGTGTTTATTTGTAATGTCGTAGTATGACATCAATGACAATAATTCAGACAAAGTTGTGTCCCTGGTTAGGAAGATTGTACTCTGACTGTCATAATAAATCCATACAACTTGTTGTACCAATCTAATACATGAACACAATATATGTAACCATGCTCCTTCCTTTCTTGCATGAGTGTTTTCCATATATTAATATTTTGCAGTCGAGATTGCCACTACAAACTGTATTTTCCTCGTCTAACTGATTTCTCCTCCAAATAGGTTAAACACATACCACTTATAGATCTTCTGCATCCAGATCTTCGGCCCAATCTACATCAACAAAGTTATGTATGTCCAACACTCTGTCCAATCTTGGTCTTCCTTGGTAACACAATCCATGAGTAGCAGTTCCATGTAAATACTTGAAAACCCTATTTATTGTTGCCCAATGTTCCTTCCCTAGTTTTGACATAATCTGCTCAAAACTACCACTTAATGTGCCATGTTCGATCTAGTATGGACCATTGCATACATCAAACCACCAATCACACTAAAAGTTAGAACATGGGACATGTCCTCTTCCTCTTCCTCTGTCTTTCGACACTGATCTATAGATAACTTTACACCTATGGGAATAGGGGCCTTGACTTATTTACATCCATGCATATTCAACCTCCGCAATATTGAATCAACATGTTTTCTCTAGTTCAACCAGAGTTTCGTGTTTGCCCGTTTTCTTTTAATTTCCATGCCCAAAATAAAATTTGCAGCACCAAGATATTTCATGTCAATTTTAGAGGATAATTGAGTTTCACATCCTACAAAATTTCCTTGTTATTTCCTATCAGCAACATATCATCCACATACAAGACCAAATAAATAAAACAATCATTCACTAATTTGAAATACACACAGTGATCGACTTTGTTTCTTGTGAAGTCATGTCCCAAATTATAATAATCAAATTTCTTATACCACATCCTTGGTGTTTGCTTTACTCCATACATGGAATTTTTCAACTTGCATACTAGCTCTTTCTTTCCCTTCACTACAAAGCCTTATGGTTGCTTCATGTAGATTTCCTCTTCCATATTCTCATGTATAAATATTGTCCTCACATCCATATGTTCTACTTCAAAATCAAAATCATCAACAACAAATAAAATAAATCTAATAGAAGTTAATTTTGAAACATGAGAAACAATTTCACCAAAGTCAATTCCCTCTACCTGGGAATAACATTTTGTTACTAACCGAGCTTTGTATTTCTCCACCTTGCCTTCTACATTCAACTTCTTCTTAAACACCCATTTGATGCCAATGGTATTTCTTCCAGTTGGGAACTCCACTAGATCCCAAGCCTCATTATTGTCCAAGGTTGCCATTTCTTCAACCATGATCTTTTTCTAGAGTTTTCCATCCTCTGAATCCACTGCATCCCTAACAAGTCTAAGATCATCACCAATAGTAAACAAATACAATTTTGAATTGAAATCAAGTGGAGTATACCTTTTTGATTGCCTTCTTTCCCGAACTGAACGCCTCAATATTGGAGTATGAGGATCTTCTTCTTTTGATTCCTATTATTATGTAGAGTATAATTTATTATCCTTCATTTAAACCTCTATTTTATCTAGGTCATCTTCCCTTGGTAGGGCTTCATGTTTGAAAACATCTTTGATTTCTCTAAATACCACATCTCAGCTATACACTACCTTCTTATTTTTTGGGTTCCAAAGCTTATAACCTTCCAGACTATCTTTATAGTCAATAAAGATACAATTTTTAGCCTTTTTTTTAATCTAGCTTACTCCTATTTTCCTTTGGAACGTGTACATAAGCATTACAACTAAAAACCTTGAGATGTGTTAGAGAAGGTTTCTTGCTAGTCCATACCTCATGTGGAGTCATGTCATCCAATGTTGATGAGGGTGATTGATTCACCAGGTAACATGCAATGTCCATTGCCTCTACCTAGATTTCTTATTCCAACATGAGACCACTAAGCATGCTCCTTGCCTTTTCCATAAGTGTTTTATGCATCCTTTCTGCAACTAATTTATGTTGAGGTGTGTATAGAGAAATATTATGCCTTGAAATATCACACTTCTTACATAATTCCTCGAATTCATTCATGCAAAATTCTCCACCATTATCTATCTTCAACACCTTAATTTTATTCTCTATCTGAATTTCCACAAGAGTCTTTGATCCAGATTATTTTCGGAACGAAATGAAAGCAAAGATATTACAATGAAATACTCAAGAGAATTGCCAAAAAAAGAGAGATACAACAATACTTGATTTCTATTAATGAAATAATTGTAAAGAGACTAAAAATACAGAGTGCAAGACTCGCTAGAATGGTAGCAGCTTTATCTCTGAGAAGAGATGTGACAGCTACGCTCATTCACAAGAAGATGATTACAATGAGGATTTGAAGGCCTTTTTATGATAAAAATGAATGCCAAAACCCTAGACATCCAAAATCCTAACTCTAGGAGATGAAATGCCAAAAGTGATGTGGGCCCCGTTTGGGTAAGTTAGTACAATAACTTCTCGGGGTCGTAACTTTTGCATACGATCTCTGTTTTAGGTGTGTGATAGCCCGTTGGAAAGGAATTTTAGAGAACTATGAATTATGCCATAAACTCTAACTATATCTATAGTTTGACTATGGCACGCAAAAATAACACTGTTTAGGGCCCCAAAACGGCCTTGGAAGTACAACAAGATGTGTTGACATGAAAACATACAAAAAAAGCTGGTTGGATTAGCTGGGAGGCCACCAATATCCACCTGGAATATGTGTAGGGCTTCAGACAGTCCCAGAAGTGTAGAACCCACCGTTACAAATAAGTACAGAAGAACGTATTGAACTAAAAATTGACAAGAGGAGCTAGTTGGAATAGGTGGGTGGCCACCAATATCCACCTGGATCAATCCTCCCCCCTTAGGAAGCAATGGTCTCCATTGCGTTGAGTGCCCGGGGAAGAGGGGAAAGCATTTTCTGAATCTGAATCTTGGTGAGCTGCATGATTTGTTGGAGAAGTTGTGATGCTTGGTCTGTGGAAGACTGTCACAAACCTGTTGCTAGCAGGGTTGAATATGCTCGATCAACCTGTTGTCTCTGGGTTTGACGGGGCATAGTATAGGCACCATTGTAGGTGAAGAAACAATATTTTCTTTCTCTTTGACAATCTTTTTTTGTTGGATAGAAGGTGTCGAGGATGTAGTGGTTGTAGCGGTCTTCTATGCATCCTTTGAACAAACTATGAAGAGGACAAATTTTGCAGTATGGGAGATTACCTTGCGACATTGTTTTGGTGGAGCAGTAACCAACACTACCTCTGGTAAATTATAGAGCTAACCTCCCTGAGTAATAATGAAACTATAGGATATAAACTCACAACAACAACATCACAGACATCAAAACAACATCATAGCCATCAAGATGGGAAACATCACACACTACTTCATCCTTGAAGGGTTGGATGCCACAGGACAGGCGACACTGTTGGCTGACACGGAGATCTCGTCCCTGGTGAAGCCACCCGATGTTGTATGGATATGGGTGTGGTGTTGTCGACAACCCCAACTGTTTGAAAAACTTAGTTGAGATGATGTTCTTCTGGCTATCGTTATCAATAATGAAATGCAACGGGGTCCCCTTCACCCACATCTATGAATGGAAGAGGCGCTCCCCCTCTTCAGGATCTCCTGTTTCTTCTGGTTGAATTGTTGTGGTTGTGACAGTAGCAGTGGGGTCTGCATCGATGATCTGTTCATTTTCAATATTTTCTGGATCGGATTCCGAATCAAGGTTTAGATCCTTTTCTTTGACCTCAACCACCAATGACTGTTTCGAGCGACATTCATTAGTGTTGTGCCAGGGGATTTTGTGGAAGTCACACCACTTCCCAGTGTCATTCTTTATCTTCCCTTTACCCTTTTTATCCTGTGTCTTGGACATGTTGTTTAGAGGTTGTTGGTTAGGGTCGTCTTTACCATGCTTTGGTTGTTGTAGATTTGCAGACCTGAATTCCCATTTGTTCTGGTGGATAAATTTCTTCTCGATTTTGACAGCACATCGATAGGCAACTCCCAATGATGAGATGTTTAGGAAATCCATTTTGGTTTAGATGTACCTATGTAAAGCCCCATGATATTTCAGAACTAGACGTCACTCAGACTCTTTGATACCTAGCTTGGTACACAAGGTATGGAAAGTATTTGTGAACTTCGACACTATTTGGCTCTTCTCTTGTCGTAGTGTGGTCCATCTCATGTATTGGTCTTCATAGTTATCAACATGATAGTACTGTTCTTTGACTGCATCCACAAGAAAATCTCAAGTGAGCTCGACCCCATATATTCCAGATCCATATGTGGAACTTTGCTCCCAGTAAGTTTTCCACTAATGTTTGACATGGGGGAGAGCCTTGAGGAGTGCGAAGGTGATCTTTTCCCTGTCGAAAAAAATTTGAACATAGAAATAACCTTCTAACATATTTAACCATTTTTCTAGGGCATCCACATCTATCTAAAATCCAAAATGGGAATATCAAAATTAACTTATACCTTGAAGGGAGAGGTTCCTCCAAAGTGGTCGCTTGATGAAGATGTGATTGTTGCTATCGACAAGTGTTGAAGGATGTATGCAAAATTATCCATCATTTCGTCCCTCTATCGCGTGAGAGATTGCTCAAGCAACATGTAAATAGAATTTTCTGCTCCGCCATTTTTCTTTTCTGCCGCCATCAAGGGTTTCTTGGGCATGTGAGAGTGATTTTCTTTAAGAGAGACAAGCTCAAGACCCAACTAGCTATACTTGAACCTTGTCAGGGACATGCACTAAAAAACGATCAAGAGCAGCCTACTCTGATACCACTGATCCAAATTATTTTTGAAACAAAATGAAAGTAGAGATATTACAATGAAATACTCATGAGAATTTCTAGAAACAGAGAGAATCAACGATACTTGATTTCTAATAATGAAAGAATTGTAAAGAGACTGTAAAAATACAGAGTGCAAGACTTGCTAGAATGGTGGCAGATTTATCTCTGAGAAGAGATGTGATGGCTACACTCATTCGAAAATGAGGCTTTGAAGGCCTTTTTATGATAAACATGAATGCCAAATCCCTAGACATCCAAAAACCTAACCCTGGGAGATGAAACGCCAAAATTCATGTGGGCCCCGTTTGGGTAAGTTAGTACATTAACTTCCCGAGGTCATAACTTTTGCATACGATCTTTGTTTTAGGCGCGTGATAGCCCGTTGTGAAGGTCTTTTAGAGAAATATGCATTATGCCATCAAACTCTGAATCCCTCTACAATGTGATTGTGGCACGCCAAAATAACATTGTTTAGGGCCCCAAAATGGCCTTGGAAGTACAACAAGATGTGTTGACATAAAAACATACAAAATAAGCCAGTTGGATTAGGTGGGAGGCCACCAGTATCCACCTGGAAGATGTGTAGGTCTTCAAATAGTTCCAAAAGTGTAGAACCCACCATTACAAATAAGTACATAAGAACATGCTGAACTAAAAATTGACAAGAGGAGCTAGTTGGAATAGGTGGGTGGCCACCAATATCCGCCTGGATCAAACTTAAACTCTTTAGATTTGTCAAAGACTTCAGATTTATTCATGAGTAAATAAATCCATGTATTCCTCATTAACTCATATATAAATGAGACAAAGTACATATATTTACCTAGTGATGGAATCATCATAGGTCCAAACACATCACCATGCACCGACTGTAAAATCCCCCTACCCTTGTAGCACCAGAGGAGAATCTTACATGACTCTGCTTTCCATAGAAGCAATGTTCACAGAAATTGACACCCAGAGAGAAATTTGACATACCTTCAACCATACCTTTACCATGTAGTACTTGAAGCATCTTCTCTCCGATATTCCCTAGTCTTTGATTCGACAACATAGTATTTTGTCTAGAGACTGTAGGAGTTTTTCCTTCTTCAACTCCAATATCAAGAACAATTGAATTGTTTCACTCGTCACTAATAGTGCTTCCCAACAACTTAGATATATTTCCAATCAGAACTCCCCTAAACAACACCATTTCTCCTCTAAGCATCTTGCAGGTTTCCTTTTCAAACACTGTTTTTACACCTGCATTGTCCATCTTTCTTACATAAATGAAATTCCTTGCCAATACTGGGATGTGTAGAACACTAGGGAGTGTTATAATTCTACCATCCATGAGCTTCAACTTAACTTTTCCTTGTCCTACAATTTTGGCTATTGAGTTATCTCCAAGAAAAACATCACCCCCATCATAACTTTCATACTCGCAAAACGACTCCTTGTGAGGATTCATATGAAAAGATGCACCTGAGGTTACCAACCATGCCTCATGATCTGCATGTGTCCTTGAAGAAGCCAGGTACACATCCCTTCCTTCATCTGTGAAGGTTTCTACTTCTATAAAAGGGGCATCATTAGATCCCTTCCCTCTCTTGACACTTTTGGATCTACATGGTTTCTTGTAATGCCCTTCTTTTACACATCTCCAACATACCTTTACGAATTTTCCTGGAGATTTATATCTTCCTCTAGATTTAGATCTCCCATTTGAGGACTTATTTGTATTTATTTCCTAGGAGTGTCCTCTTACAAATAAGGAATTTGTGCTTTGGCTTTCCATGTTTTTTCACCTCATCTACTCCAACAACAAGGATAAGACCACATCATTGAAAATTAAAGTAGTTGCATTACTTCCTACGACCACAACTAGACTATCATGTGAGTCTAGTAAAGAGAACAATATAATGGTACACTTATCTTCATAAAAAATAATAATATCAACAGATAATAACTGACTTACCACAGTATTGAAGGCGTTTAGATGCTATGTCACGGAGTCTCCATATTTCATGCTCATGTTGTACAACTTCTTCCATAGGAAAAGTTTGTTTACTAGGGACTTAGATTGATACAAATCCCGTAACTTATTCCACAATTCCTTGGTTGTAGATTCCCTTGACACATTCAGTAATACTAAATCTGAGAGACACAACCAGATTGTGGTCTTTGCCTTTCGATCCAACTTTGTCTAGTCTTTTGTTGACATTCCCATAGGTGCAGTACCTAGATCTACAACGACCCATTGATCTTTGTCTACCAAAATATATTCCATGTCGAGCTTCCACAACTCAAAAATTTGCCCTTTAAATTTTTTGATCTCTATTTTTGAACTACTGTCCATCTCTTTTCAACACAAGAATTGATACCGTAGAGCTCTCACTGTAACAAGGTTTATCACAAATATGATCCAAACCCTTAGCCATAAAGGCGTACCCCTGAAGCCAATAACCTGCCTATGATGCCAAATGCAAGTTTTAAGCCTTTTACATTAATGTAATCATACACATAGATTCTTAACACAAAAAACAAAATGTTTGCAATCACACATATACACAAAGATTTACCTCAGAAACCCAACCGGGAAAAAGAACAACTTATTTTAGAACCAGGCCTCTAATTCTATTCATCATCCAACTTCATTGTTTAGAATACAATATATAGGATCTCGCGGCATCCAAAGCACCCCTAATCCTTTGACTCAGATTGGATTACAACCATAATTCCTTAACTGGAATTAGAAAACCATGGGATGAAATACCACGTGCCACTAAACTACCGAAGGCGAAAAACCGCCCCTCCCAAAGGCTAAAGACTGCCAAAAAAATTTGTGAATAAACCCTTCATTTTTTTCAGGGGCTTCATCCTAGAAACCCCTAATAAGGGGACCCAAAATCATTTAAAGAATATAATACATACCCAACAAAACCCAACTTCTATTAACGAATAAAATGGCAAAATACCGTAGAACACAATCTGGCTAGAGTGGTGGGGGCTTATCTTTGAAGAGAAAGAGATGTCGAATACACTCATTCACAACAAATTGATTACAAAGAGGTTGAAAAAGAAATTTTATCATGAAGCCCAAATACAAAGAGGAAAAACCCCTAAACATCAAAACCCTAACCCTATAAGATGAAACACCAAATATATTGCAGGCCCTGAGGTGGTTAGTTGATACGTCAACTTCCCGAGGGCACAAGTTTTTCATACAATCTCCTTTTGGGGCGAAAGATAGCTCGTTGGAAATAACTATCCGAGGATTACAACTTTGGGCTAGGGCTATAAGATGTTGAGGTAATCAATGCCCCCCAAATGTCCAAAAGGCATCATTTAGGGCCTCAAAACAACCCCATAAGTTTGGGACTTGAAAATCGTAGAAAAATTGCCAAGAAGATATAGAATCGTTGAGTAAATGGAAGAGGTGGATGGTCATTGATATCCACCTGGATCATTAACTATATTGACCTAACTCTAAATAGAACCCATAAGAGGAAATGTCAACTACCTTGACCAAGCTTCCCCAACAGGCAACTGGCAGTCTTCATCACACATCTAGGGGAGCGTGACTTAACACCATTCTCCCACGACTCCAGGCTTCAAAGGATGTAAGGTGGGAAATTTCTCCACCTTTCCT
Organism: Picea glauca; assembly: GCA_000966675.3. Taxonomy (NCBI): domain Eukaryota; kingdom Viridiplantae; phylum Streptophyta; class Pinopsida; order Pinales; family Pinaceae; genus Picea; species Picea glauca. Next base: position 47,629 of record JZKD02S1620630.1, read on the forward strand.
GATAGAACGAGGCTCAACACTCTATCATGTACCATATTGTGGCACTGTATTCTGGGAACTTTGTCATCGAATATCTAGTTTCAGGCATTCGTGCCACCTGAAAAACCCGCACTTGCCCAAATACCATAGCAAAGCATTTGAGCCAATATAAATTAACATAAAAATGATTCCTATCATACCATTTCTCATTCGATGTCCACAACATCGACCATTTATTATCACCCTTATCTGTATATTACATAGCTCATTCAACCTGCAGGTTAGTTTATAACATGAACTCATGCATAACCATACACTATTAACATGTAATTGCATTTAAAACATAACATTAAACCTCGTATCCACGTACCAAGATCTTTCAATGAAAATTTGCATGGTAGAAGTAGATCACATAAAATACCATTAATAACATAATGATAACCATTCATAATATTTAGATACACATAGGTCCACATGTCCAAAATTTGAAGTGACAATGCTCATAGTGTTCCACAGTTAATAAGTAAATGAAAATACGAACATAAGTAATTCTAGCTTCCTAGGTCAAAATGGGGAATTACATACAACCACCCTTTGGGAAACTTCATCCCAAAGCCGTGGTAAGAAAAGTGATGGATGATCTCTACATCCTCCCACATAGTAGATCTCATGATATACTTATCCCATTGTACTTTAACTAGGTAGATCAAATGGTGCATGAGTTGTTGGACCCTACTGTCTAATATGTGTAACGGTTTGACCATAATGGTTCTTGCATCTGAAACTTGCAATTCCTTCCAATTTAGTTTGTGATATTCATCAGTAATATAATGTCATAGTACTAATACATGAAAAATATCACAAATTTTGTGCAAGTGGGATGGCAACATGAGACGATAGGAAACAGGTCCAATTCTCTCTCAAATTTTAAATGGACCTATAAATCGAAGTGAAAACTCCATCCCCTTCCCAAAATGAATGGTACTCTTATTATGCCTAATACAAATAAAATCCTAATCTCCTACTTCATAACTTTGGTCAGTCCTATGTGCATCAACACAACTCTTATGTCTATCACGTGCCTCCTTTGACCCTTGTCTAATTTGAATCACTTGCTCCTCCATCTCTTGAATCAATTCTAGCCCTACTATCACTAGATCCTATAACCTTTTCCAACTCAATGGTGTCCCGCATGGTCTTCCATGTAGAGCTTGCTAAGGATGCATTCCAATTGAGCTATGGAAACTGTTATTGTAAGTGAACTCTACCAAAGGTAGGTACTTCTCCCAATGGGTTTGGTTATCAATAGCATACATCCTAAGCATGTCTTCCATAACCCTATTTACTCTTTCAATATGCCCATCCTTTTCAAGATGATGTGTTGTGCTCAAGTTCAACTGAGTCCCCAATGTTGACTACAAACTTTTCCAAAACCCGGATGTAAATCAGGAGTCTCTATCTTAAACGATCTTCTTGGGTAAGCCATGCAGACATATAGCTCCACTTATAAACACACGTGCCACAATAGTGACATCACAAGTGTCTCTAATTGGAATAAAATGTGCACTTTTGGTTAACTTATCAACTATAACCAAAATGGCATTGTGGCTTTGTGACGTGAGTGGAAGTTCCACAACAAAATCTATAGAAATGATTTCCCATTTGGATATAGGAACATCATGTAGTTGTAGGAGTCTTGTCGGGTGGTGGTGATCAACTTTCACTTGTTGACACTCTAGATACTTAACTAGGAAATAAACTACATCACATTTCATGCTTGCCCAGAAAAAAAGCTTCTTCATGTCCACATAAATTTTCTTTACACCAGGATGCACACAATAAAGTGCTCCATGGACTTCTTCGAGTGTAGTGCTTCAGATATCTCCCTCCTTGAGTATATACATCCTTCATTGGTATCTACATGAAATTTTCCCAACACTCACTCCCTCGAATTGACCTTTATTAAGGGAACTAGGGAGAATATCCATGGCCTTTTGCTTAGGGTATCAACGACCACATTCTCCTTTCCCCCGATGTACACAATTTCAAAATCATAGTCACTCATAAACTCACTCTATCACCTCTGCTTAGCATTCAGATCCCTTTGAGTGAAGAGATTCTTTAAGTGTTCATGATCTGTTTTGAGCTCAAAGCTTCGCCCCACGTGATAATGTCTCTAAATATTTAGAGCTAGCATTATAGTTGCCAACTCTAAATCATGAGTAGCATAAAAATCCTCATCTTGCTTCAGTTTCGTTCACGCGCATGCTACCACTCCACCATATTGCATTAACATAGCCATCTTGCATTAACATAGCACCCAACCTTTACTTTGAGGCATCCATATAGACTGTGAAGTGCTTATCCATATCACACACTTATAGGATTGACGCACTAGTTAGTAATCTCCTAAGCTCAATGAATGTAGTATCACTCTCATTTGTCTACTCATACTTAATTCCCTTGCATTTCAAGATAGTGATGAGTTTCACAATCTTTGAGAACCCTTCCACAAACCTTCGATAACAACCAACTAGCCCCATGAAGCGTCTCACCTCATGAGCATTTTTTGAGATTGGCCAATCCATTATGGCCTTCACCTTTTTTGGGTCCACTGAAATTCCATCTCTTGAAATAATATGACCAAGATAAAGAATTTCTTTCTGATAGAAAGAGAATTTCGACAACTTGTCATACAAATTGTTCTCTCTTAGGCATGACAACACCACTCACAAGTGTTTTTTCACGTTCTCTTTCATTCCTTGAATAGGTGAGAATATCATCTAGAAATACTTCTACAAAGTAGTCTAAATACTTTTGGAATACACCATTCACAAGGCTCATGAATATAGTTGGTGCATTAATGGTCAAACCAAAAGGCACCATTATGAACTCGTAGTGTCCAACCCGAGTTCGGAAGGCATTTTTAAGAATGTCGCTTCCTTAATCCTTAATTGGTGATACCTTGATCACATATCAAGTTTTGAGAGAACTGTTGTTCCTTCCATCTAATCAAAGAGATCATCTATATATGGTATTATGTACCTATTCTTCACAGTGGCGTGGTTAGAGTCCCTATAATCTATACACAGCCGTAACAAACCATCCTTCTTCTTGATAAATATTATTGGTGCACCCCAAGGTGAAACATTGGGTCTTCTAAGCTGTTCTAGTCTAAGGGAAAGTACAAGAAGTTACCGATAAATCCTTACATAGAGCAATATATACCAGAACATCATATATATGAACACATAGATACATAAGTAGACATACACAAGAGGTGGGAGAACCATCAATGCATTTTATTAGATATATAAAACAACCTCTCTTCTCCATTACATAGCCACAGGCATATATATACATGTTATACAATGATCAATCGATTACACTTCTTTACTACCAGGTCAGTTGACTTAACTGTTTGTTCGTCTGACTTCCCTAACCAACTTTTGCAGTCGATTGATAGGTCTAGTTGATAGAGAAAACTAGCCCCTCCAACATCTCATCCCCCCATCAATTCCTTGCTCATCCTGAGCAAGGGGGGAGTGTGGCTATTATATTTGAATTTTTTTGGACAAAATCTACTCGTGCCTCCAAAGAGGTTTTCACAAGTGGTTTACATCATTTTGAAAAATATAGAGAATTATAGTCTTTGAGAATGAGAATAAGTAAGAAGAAGGATTTTGTTGTCGACTGTTATTTTAAAATTTGCTCGAGTATTGATTGCTTGATTATGAAATCTTTTCTGTCTACACTATTTTTCCAATAGTTTCTTCAGGTATTTCCCATTCGTGCAATTGTGCTTTAGGTGGTAGCGGTGTTGTTTTGATTGGCAACTGTGACTCTTCTGATCCTTCAATGGCTACGTTTGGAGTCCTTGACTGATGGTTGACAGTTGGGATGTTCGACTCAGATGGTGTAGAATTGAAAAACTGGAATGGTGGTCAATATGTCAGTGTAGTCCCTGATGGTTCTGCTAGTTGTTGTGGCAATCCATGGAATGTTGTTTGATAGATGCTCATATTTTTTTGTTGGAAATGTTGTGAGAACATATGCCATTGTTCGATGCAGTACTAAAATTTAGTCCCTACTGATTTCAATTTCATGAAAAATTGAGCTTCTCTCTCGAAGGAGCTTCCTGCTTTGTAGTTGAATATGGGTTGAAGTTCTGCTTTGCTTCTCATGTTTTCCTGTAATGTCCCCATTTTTAGGTTCCCTTGCTCTGTAATTGGATATGACTTTATGAGTTTGTGTCAGCTTTATCATAGGGGTAATTTGATGTTACCATTGAGATCAAGGGGCTTAGAGTAGTTATATGATGCTTTTTGAGGTCTGTTTATGAGCTTTCATAAACGAGATCATTCATGGGCAGTCTAATTTCAATTCTATTGCATTTTGACTATTCCGGTAATTTCAGAGTAATACTGAGCATTATTTAATGGATTTCACTAAGGTTGTCATTTTAATAAATTATATAAGAGGGGTACCTTGGAGTAATAGCTCACTGGAACCAGGATAAAGAGATCTAAATGTTGGGGTGATGAAAAATGACTTCCTTGTGCTCGAGAATGTTTTAAAATGAAATAAATCACTTTTTGGAGTAAAAGGTTTAATAAATTAATAAATTCATTTTAGAGGAAATAGTAAAGATAAACTAAAAAGTCACTTGAGGGGTAAAAAGGTAAATGGCATATAAAGGAGAATTAGTAGCTCATTCTATCATTATGATTGATCATTTTTCTAAATCGATTGGGAGCAGAGCTCTTGAGGGTTTTGGGGGGTTTTGGAGCAAAACCCTTGTTGAGAATTGGTTTTGGTGGTGAAAGATTCCACCCTAGCTAATTGGGATGGAATATTACTAAGATATTCCATTTGTATTCATTGGAGGAGGTCGATTTGTCTTTTTGCAGCTGATTGGATTTTTGCCGAGATCATATTTCTTTGGGAGGAGGTTGAGTTCTACTCCTGGAGGCTGTGTTGCTTTAGTGGAGGTCGTATTTTATTGAGCAGGTCGAGTTTCTCTTGGCAGGAACCGAGTTTCTCTTATGTGGGGTCACCATTCAGTCAGGGAGACCACATTTCCTTGGTTAAACTGAGCTTCTCTTGGCAAGGGCCATGTTTCTCTAGTGTGGGTCATCATTCACTTAGGGAGACCGCATTTCCTTGGGCAAACTGAGTTTCTCTTGGCAGGGGACCGAGATCTCTTATGCGTGAGCCAATTTCTCTTGTGGTGGAGGCCGATTCTATCCATAGCAACAATGCGTGGGTTTTGGAGAGCCACTTCAACACTCATTTTATCCAATCATCATCTCCATTTTCCCAACAAATCGTGCCACCAACAACAATTGTATTCCAAGTCAGATCAATAATAAAGTGGACCAGATCTGTGCGTTATTTGTTGATTGTAATTGTTGCATATTGGGTTAATAGTAAATAAGAGTAGATTGACATGTTTCTTATTGTCATAACAGTTGTTTGAGTCATTGCCCATTTATAGCCCATTTATATTCTTGATGTTGTATATATATTTTGCATGCAATTAAGTTCTGTTTGGCACCCAAAACCTTAAGCATACATTACAAACATCTTAAGAAACTAAACCATCCATATAAAAACAACAACGAAGGGTATTTTACATTTGAGTTGGGCCTACAGCCAAAGTGTTTGACAAAATACATGAACCAAAAATACACTTAAAACACTAAAACAACCAGAAAAAGGGGGTTTTGTAGTGGGTTATTAGCAGGTTAGCAAATTGTTTGACACAAGTTCCCAATCAAATAGGCAATAAAACACAACAACATCAACCATATAATCATATAAGCAGAAAAAAAGTGTCTTTAAAGGTTGTTTGCGAACTGTATGACAAAAGTATTGAACCAAGGAAACATAAAATATACCAACAACAAGGGAAGGGATATTTCAGTGGTATCAAAGCAACTATTGTCAAATTGTTTGAAAAAAGTCTTGTACTAAGTAAACACAAAAATACACTAACAGTCCATAAGGGATATTCAAATGGTATAAGAGCTATGCATCTTGCCAAATTGAGAGAGAAAACGATGAAAAGACGTTTTCAGATTGTTACCGATAAGTGACCAACACTTATACCTTTCCATTTTAGCAGGGTAACTTGGTATCAAGGCTTGCATTTAGGGATTAAGAAAGATAAAGACAACCCATGAACTCTTGGTACAATTGTTACAAGATTCTCAAGATATCATCAAGAATATCATAAAGTTTCTCAAGAATATAAAAAGAATCTAACAACATTGTTAGAGCACCATGAGTGGTTGGATCCTTACTTATTAGTTGGGAAGAAGAAGGAGAGGTTCAAATCTGAAGTAGTTGGTGACATGGATGCCTCATCTCATGAGAGAAGTTTGATAGAACCCCATGATAACTTCTTGGAAGTGAATGAACCTACTCATGTTGAGGATGTGTGCAATGAGGTGGAGCAAACAACAACCGTTAATACACCATTAAAGATATCCGATGAGCCTGATAACACCAATACTTATGATGGGCATGTTGATTGCACGTATGATGATTGTGATGATTATGATGATCTTTGTGTGGAGTTGAGTTTGGCACATTCTTCATCATCCACAACATAGACTCAGTCATCTATGGCAGCCATAACACAAGAGGATGTTAGTGGTACTCATGATTTGAGGGAAGGGACTCTTTTGTTGTTCAAGCACAAGGAGCATTCAGATTTGTAGGGGCTTGAAGAGAGGTGGGACTAATAATTTTTTGATTATACACACAGTTTTCATCATGGAGATCATGATCCACCTCTTTTCGAGAGCCCAATTAAGGCTCAACTCATAGCTACAGATGAGATAGTCAAGCATATACTTTGTGGACCAACCAACAGGGAAGTGTATGCATTCGTTGATTGGGGAAATGGGTATATTAAATATGAGGACACATCAATCTAGGATCTAGGTTCAGATAAAACTAGTTGAATGAGTTCATAGGATAAGAATCCTTCATATAAAAACCAACCTGCTTATGTAGACCTTCAATTATGGTTGAGAAAGCATGACCAAGGGTTTGGAGAGTTTCTTCCAGGGAGACCCCCTCACATAGGTTTCGAGCATACCATTGAGTTTGGTTTACCCATGATAGATGAGTTGATGGATGAGCTTCATGGTGCAGTATACCTCTATGAGATTGACTTGCGTTTGGGGTACTATCAGACCAGGATGAGAGAAAAGGGTGTGTGTGTACATTAGGAGAAGACTATAATGTTCCCGAGCCAATTTTTTTTTGCTCAGAACACTAACTGTTTACTGTTGTTATGTTTGTTCATGTGTTTGCAGGTGTATCCGTAAGATGTGAATGGATTATTCAATATTGATAGACCAATAGATATGAAGCATACAATCATAAGCAAGACAAGAGATATAAGAACATTAGTAGAGAATCAACAATGTCAAATTTGACCTTTATTTAGATAGTAAGGAGATCCCGTACACAGGAGATCCGTAGATCTAGAAGAAAGCCCCAATAATAACAAAATGGGTTGCTAGCTAATACAATAAGAAGAACAATACAAGATAAATGCCTCCCAAAGGCTGTAAGAGAAGAGATCCAAGCCTCCAAAGGCTACCAACAAGAATATCTGAACGAAGATAGAAGAACCTGGTCAATGCATTATCAAACCTCCCCAACTAGATGAGTTCCGCCCTGCTCTAGATGCTGCCAAACCCTCAAGTTTTGGCCTACCCTCTCCTGACCTCCAAATCCTCCAAAACTCACCTAGAATGTAGATTTGGATGATAGAAACCACTGGATCCAATCTCAAGCTGATATGAGCAATGCTGCTCCTCCAAATAGGCAATCCCTAATCTAGATTACGCCCTCCCTGGTGTTAGAAAATGAAGGATTGTGCTCGTTTTACCATTGACAATACCCTTGTCACCCAACCATAGGTCAAAGCCACCCTCCGAGCTTGATCTTGAATGAAAAGAATACTGGTAGTAATCAATAGCCAAGCAAGGATAATGCACCAAGCAAGAAAAGTAACCAAAGCTAATCAGATAGTCCCACCCAGAAACCGGCGCAACACCTTTCCCAGAACTTGCGCACAAAGCTGCCAAACTGCAGTGCGCACAACTAGCTCTCTGCAATTCTAAGAATGTGAATAATGAGAAATTGGCGCCCTGTATTTATAGTAATCTGGCAGGCTTGCCTGGGCCGACTTCTGCTTCTGGGTACTAATTAATTCATATTAATTATATTTCTGCAGCTGACATCTCGTCTAGGGTTTCCTTTACTTCTTTTCTTCCTTTCGAAATATTATAATCTCGTCATAGGTCACAATAGAGGTTCATACCTCCCGAAGCTATCATAATATCAACACTCCCTCCTAGCTAGGGAGGTATGGACTTGAGCACAAACATACCATTCAACTGGTAGTATCACGAGCACCGTCATTATTATCCAATCCTATGACAACTGGTACAATATCAATTTATAGAACACACATGTGTTTATCCATGGTAGTACACAACTACTCAAACCGTGACACATAGTCACAAATAGTGGAAAAAAATCCACCACAGTAGTATATCTCTATTGTGTGGAGATAGACAGTCTCCATAACAATCATCTGATGCCAACTTGCACAAAAAAATATTGTTAAAATAAATTGAATCATCTGGGCCAATCTTTCACTCACGTCTGTGAGATATGATAGAATATCTGCCCTCAAAGTAGAACAATGAGATATCTGGACTATTCTTATCAAGCAAGGAAGAATAATTGTCCTGTCTTCTGAACCTGGACCATTCCCCACCCTGGGACATTCTTCCTACACTAATCAAAGTGCACCCTGGAGAGAATGTATAAACCCTAAGGA
>JZKD02S1620630.1:57367-79126 GCA_000966675.3 Picea glauca
GATTTCCCATACCTCATTTTTCATAATGTATTGATGCTCTTCCGTCATAGCTTATTTCCATTGTCCCTTTTGAACTGATTCTCCAAATGTGGTAGGTTCTTCATCTAGAAGTTTCGTCATGTATGCTGCATAACTTGAGAATCTTTTAGGTCTTTTACTCTTTTTGAACGTTCCTTCTGGAACCTTGAGTCTTTCTACATCTTGTAAGGTAGCTTCAAGCCAAGCTGGTCTTTTCTTGGTCTTAGGTACATTATTTGAATCAATGTTTTCACATGGCTCCATAGGATGATCAGGTAGTTGCTTTTCGTCATTTTCGTTTTCTGTGCTTCCTTCGTTAAGTTCTTCAATCTCTTCTTCTTGTATAATTTCTTCTATGGATTTCTTGAAGGCCATATTTTCATTGAATGTTACGTCTTTGCTGACTTCTATCTTGTGTTGTTCTGGAATATATATTCTATAAGCTTTGGATGAATCACTGTATCCCACGAATATCCCTTTCTTTCCTGAAGGTTCTAATTTATTCCTCTTGTCCTTGGGAATGTGAGAGTAAACAGGACATCCAAATATTCTTAGATTTTCCACATTAGGTTTCTTACCTGAGAAAGCTTCTTCTGGTGTCATGTCTTTCAATATACGATGAGGACTTATGTTCTGCACATATATTACTGTCATTGCTACTTCTCCCCATAAGAACATTGATAGACCTTGATCATTTAGTAAGGCTTTTACGGTTTCTTCAATGGACCTGTTCTTTCTTTCTGCTACACCATTTTGTTGAGGATTATGAGGAACAGTTAGCTCCCTCCTAATCCCTGCTGATTTGCAGAATGTAACGAATTGCTTTGATGTGTATTCTCCACCATTATCGATTCTTAGCATCTTGATCTTCTTGTTCGTGAGGTTTTCTATTTCTACTTTGAACTCTTGAAACTTGTTGAATACTTCGTCTTTTGTCTTTAGTAGGTATAACCAAGTCTTTCTTGAATAGTCATCTATGAAGATTACGTAGTAAGAAGATCCTCCTAGAGATTTCATTGGCATTGGACCACAAACATCTGAGTGTATCAGATCTAGAATCTCCTTAGATCTGTTATTGTTGCTTGGGAATGGTTTCTTGATATTCTTCGCAAGGGCACATCCTTTGCAAATTCCTTCATGTGTAGACTGCAACTCTGGTATTCCTTCAACCATTGTTTTGAGAAAGGGTAATGCTTGATAATTAATATGAGCATACCTTCTATGCCAAAGTTCATTAGGGTTGACTTCGTCATGTAGAAGAGCTTCTTCATTTTGTTCTAGTAGTCTATACAAATTTCCTTCACGACTTCCAATAACCCTAGCATTCTCTATGCTGGAGTATTTATGCCATGATAACACTTTTCCATCCACGAAATCTATTCTGTTTCCCTTGTCTTCTAGGCAAGATATCGATACAAGATTCTTTTCTAAACTAGGTACATATAAAACATTGCTTAAGTGAACATTGTTACCTGATTTCAACTTGACGGAGGCTTGTCCAAATCGTTCAACTGGGTAGGTGCTTTTGTCTCCAAGCTCTACCTTGTATGATGTCTTCTTCTCATTTAGATTTGAGAGTCTGGCTTGATCTCCCATCATGTGCCTAGAAGCACCACTATTGATTTTCCACATGTCATCTTCAATCATTCCAGTGAGTACTGAGTAGTGTAGAAGACTGATCATTTTACTCATGTCTTCGGTTGACTGGTAACTGGTCATGCCTTGATCCAAAGCTTCAACTCCATCATTTCTGTCTTTTGAGAGAGCCAAAAGGTGCACTGAGTTAGGGCACATCTGAATATCTTCTCTTTGAGTGAGATGCTCCATCACAAGGTGTCGGATCTGAGATTTAGGGTTTCTACAACTGCTTCTGCTAGTAACCCTAGCTACAATGTCTTGGAAGCTTCTCATGCTAATAACCCTAGCAGCAGTTCCTCAGCAAGCTCAATATCCTAGCAGTTATGTTTCCTTCTAGCGGTTAGACTGAATGAAGGAGGTGTGGGCCCATAACYTGTTAGAATATGAAGGATTGTGCTCATTTTACCATTGACAATACCCTTGTCACCCAACCATAGGCCGAAGCCACCCTCCGAGCACCTTGACCTTGACAGAGTAGAATACTAGTAGCAATCTATAACCAAGCAAGGCTAATGCACCAAGTAAGAAAAGTAACCAAAGTTGATCAGATAGTCCCTCCCAGAAACTGGTGCAACACCTTTCCCAGAACTTGCGCACAAAGCTGCCAAACTGCAATGCGCACAACTGGCTCTCTGCAATTCTGAGAATGTGAATAATGGGAAACTGGCGCCCTGCATTTATAGTAATCTGGCAGGCTTGCCTGGGCTGACTTCTCCTTCTGGGTACTAATTAATTCATATTAATTATATTTCTGCAGCCGACATCTCGTCTAGGGTTTCCTTTACTTCTTTGCTTCCTTCCAGAATATTCTAATATCATCATAGGTCACAATAGAGGTTCATACCTCCCAAAGCTACCATAATATCAACACTTGGTTTGATAAAGTCAAAGAGGGTACGTTCTCCCCTCTAGGAACCTCCAAATGCCACCAAACTCTGTCAGATCATAGATTGGGCCACTACTACCAAGATGCCGAAGTCTCAAGCCAATCTATGAAGATTTGAGCCTCGAAACATTGAAAATCCCTTTATGCAAAGTGCCCTCTTTCTCTTCAATTCTTGCCAATCTCACAAAAATAAATTGCAAGGATAAACCCCTCCGAAATATACCAGGAATGATGCCAGGGACCCTTCGAAGAGAACCCAGGTGTTACTTTCTCCAAATGCCTCCTGCTGCCTCCATATTGAACCAAAACCTCCAAGATGGTGCGCCCCTAGCTGGAAACCCCCCTAAGTTGCGCCCTAGCCTAGTGAATGCCTGTAGAACCAACCTGGAACACTGTAGAATGGTGTGGGATGATTATTCCACCTCTGGGACCAAGCCTAGATCAAGGAAGGTGGGATATTTCACCATTGAGTTGATCTCTAGGGTTTTAGACTCAAAACCCTCAAAACTGATTGTGCTCAAGAGCTCCAATGCAAATAACATAATAATCCAGAATGAATAAGTAGTGCCCCCTGCCCTTTCCTTTATAGATCCAATATATTCCTCCATTGAGTTAGTTTTACCCTTAGGGTTAACTCTTAACCTAACTCATCTTTTCTTTTTCTTCGTTGAGTTACCCTTTTTCCACCAAGTCAACTTAACTTTAGAATATTATGATTCCTGGTTGACTTTGTCCCTAATATACCTGAGACTATAGTCTAGTGTGGAAAGCTAGACTAATGAGTCTCTCCAACCCTCTTCATCAAGAGGTGGGGGACATTACAACATGTCATATGGGATTGGCTCACAAAGATTTCAGTTGATTGGAAGCCCACCTTCTGGTGGAATAATCCAATAATAGGTTTGCTTGTGAGTTAATGGATGGCTACATTTAGGATGACATGTACAGAGTGGTAGATGACATTATCTACTATAAATATCGCATATATTTAGTCCCCGAGTTCACACTTAGGGAGAAGATTACGTGGGCTATGCATGATACACCTTTGGCAGGGCATTCGAGATACTTCAAAACTTATCGACATATCAGAGAGAGGTTCTCATGGAAGGGCCTCAAGGATGATGTGTTGCAACATGTGAGGGAGTGTATGGTTTGTGAACAAAACAAGTCTGAGCTTACTCATCCCGCGGGATTTTTATAGCCTTTACTTATTCCAGAACAAAAGTGGGAGAATGTGTCAATGAATTTCATCACAGGTCTATCAGAGGTGCATTACAGGGATTACATTTATGTAGTGGTTGATCGGTTGACCGAGTTCACGCATTTCTTCATGATTTCATTGGAGTATGAGGCACTGTAGGTCATACGGTTGTTTTTCAAGGTGGTGTTTAGACTCCCTGGGTTGCCTCAGTACTTTGTTAGTGATTGGAGCAACCGATTAGTCAATGCATTTTTCCAGAAACTATGTAGATTAATAGGCATAGAGTTGATTCCTAATACCTTATTTCCACTAGATGGTTACATACAAAAAAAAATCAAAGACTTGGATTATTTGGATTCCCATGGTTATCTTTCTGTCACAGTGAAATTCAATAGGTATTGGGAATGGTGGACTTCTAATTTGGATTTGGGATCCAAGAATTCATCTGATTAGTAGATTGCTTTAATTTTTGATAATGAGTGGCGCAGTTGTGATAGTGATTGGTTTGCTTCATTTTTGGACTGTCGTGAGATAAGATGTTGGAACTTATTCTATATGGAGGGACATATTTTCTTTTTCGATACCTAGGATCGAGTCTAGCAGTGGATTTGTAGATTTTGACTTCATTGAGATGCCTTTGCAGGATATGATTCATGGTAGTGGGTTTAACCCTTACAGATATTTCAGCTTGGGATTCCAGTAGAGGAGAATGCAGTCTGGGTGCGGTGATCAAAGTGGTGTAGTGTGAGCATGGTGGTTCCTTTTTTACACTAGCTTGGGATCGTGGGATTACATTGTTTGGCAGTTCAACAACTGATAAAGATGATGGAGCCAATTTTCACTTTCATGAGTTTACTCTTATGGGGCATTGGATTGATTTCATAGAAGAAAAATTCTCTGAGGGTGGAGTAAGTTTTTGCAATATATGATTTCTCTACTTATTAGTAGCATTCAAGAGACCTCTTCTATTAGTACCTTGCAGGACAGTGCTTTGAGCAGAAGGTGCTTCATATCTTCTAGGTTGGTTTGATACCTTGTGATCATCCTCAATTTTAATTTTGTTCAGCTAGTTGATCGAAGGGTTGTGATGGCATTGCTTGAGGACGAGCAATCTTTGGGAAGGGAGGATTGTAATGTCCCCATTTTCAGGTTCTCTTTCTTTGTAGTTGGATATGACTTTATGGGTTTGTGTTAGCCTGATCATAGGGGTAATTTGATGTTACCAATGAGCTTAGGGGGTTTAGAGGAGCTATATGATGCATTCATAGATTTGTTTATTATCTTTCATCATTGGGATCATTCTTGTGCAGTCAAATTTCAATTTCGTTGCATTTCGACTGTTCCTATAATTTGGGAATAATATTGAGAATTATTTAATGGATTTCATTAAGGTTGTCATTTTAATAAATTATCTAAGAGGAGTACCTTGGTGTAATAACTTGTTGGAACTGGGATGAAAAGTGACTTCCAGTGCCCGAGAATGTTTTAAAATGAAATAAATTACTTTTTGGAGTAAAAAGGTTTAATAAATTAATAAAGTGATTTTAGAGGAAATACTAAAGATAAATTAAAAATTCACTTACTTGAGTGGAAAAAAGGTAAATGGGGTATACAGGATAATTAGGAGCTCATTCTCTCATTATGATTTATCATTTTTCTAAATTGATTGGGAGTAGAGCTCTTGTGGATTTTTGGCGGTTTTGGAGCAAACCCCTTGTCGAGAATCGGTTTCGTTGGTACAAGATTCCACCCTAGCAGAATGGGAGGGAAGATTACTCAGATCTTCCATTTTCATTCATTGGAGGAGGTCAATTTTTATTTTTGCAGCAGATTGGGTTTTGGTCGAGATCATATTTCTTTGGGAGGAGGTCGAGTTATACTCCTCTAGGCCGTATTGCTTTAGTGGAGACCGAGTTTATCTATAGAGGCAGTATTTTATTGAGCAGGTTGAGATTCTCTTGGCAGGGGCCGAGTTTCTCTTGTGTGGGTTTGCCATTCACTTAGGGAGACCCCATTTCCTTGGAAAGATTGAGTTTCTCTCAGTAGGGGTCGAGTTTCTATTGTGTGGGGTATCCATTCACTTAGGGAAACTGACCGGCCTGAACGTTGTAAAGGCAGTTCTTTTTGAAGAACCATCTTTCTGATGGATTGTCTGTTTCTTCTCCTTATTTGTTGTTTTTTCTACATTATGTTGCTCTTGATATTTGCTAAGATATTTCTCCTTATTATCATCGTCATTGCCTTTATTTGTATCATCATTTCCTAATTAGTCTCCTCTGCTTCTGGCTATGTGTCGAGGTCCTTCCTATCATTCTTTCCATTGTTTCCTTGATCTGCTGGATCATTTTGTTCTATGTTTTCATTATGTTGTGGGGGGTCCGACTGATCTTTGTGAGGACTTCCTAGAGGGGTATTCTCTGGTGGGGAGCTTCGATCCTTAAGAGTTTATGTACCAACATTATTATCTCTATTTATTTGGTCTTTGTTATGGTCACTCGATTATTCTTGTTCGAACTGCTTCTCTAAATGGATTTTCTCTCATTCTTCCATAGATTTTTCTAGGGAATTTGAATCATTGGATGGGATTGTGATAGATTCTGTACGAACCAAATTTTGTGCAAGGATGGTGTGGGTTGACCCCTGAGTGTGTGTAGTTGCCTCTCTTTCTGTATGCTTTGGTGTGCCTGTTGTTGTGAATGAGTCGGGATGAACCAACTAAATTTTTTGCTTGGACCAACTTTCAATCAGGTTAAGTTGGGTGGGTTCGACTTGTCCACTGGTGTCAACTCGATTGTGGTGTGCTTCCTGGTAGATCCATTTTGTAAATTTTGGTTGATGTTTTCCGACCTTGAGTGCATTTCACTTCTTCAGTTACTTTTGTTAGGAGGGGAATCCGAAATGGTTTCGTCTGATGATACTTATCGATGCCCTTTCATTGATTCCTTTATTTGTTTTGTCCCCTCTTTTTCTGTTCTTCTTTCTTTGATAATCAGTGTGGCCTTAGGTGGAAGTGACTCCATTGTGAGTTCAACCATGCTTATCTTTCTGCATGACTTATTTGAAAAGGTTTTGTTTTTGGGTTGGGTTTGGTTATTTTCGACCTAGGTGATGCGGCTCGGGTTGATCGACCTGTACTATGATTCTGTTGGTGATCCAACCTTTGTTTTTTTCTACCTCCTCATTTCTATTTGCTTATCCAAAGTTGATTTGGTTTTTCTTTCTTCAACATTATTCACATATAGTGTTTCCATTATCTCCTGAAATTGTGGTCCAATGCTCGACTTCAAAACATTTCTTCTGATAGCTTTGTCACGTTGAGACTATTTTTCATGTGTCTTAATCTTCTTAATATTTTGTTTGTAACATAGATGATTATTTCCTTTATTAGAGGGTCATCAAAGTTTAATGCAATATCTACTTGGACTACCTCTTTCTAAATGATGTCTACTCCCTTTAGAGTTGTATCCATGTCGACCATTGCTTTCTTTCTTTTGATTTCTCTTTTTGGTTGTTTCCTCTTTGTTAGAGTCTACTTTACTGGGGTACCTCCTGCCGTGTCCGAGTTTGAGACAAATGGAATTGTATAGAAGGCCACTTCTCTTTATTCCTCTTGCTCTACATCAATCAAGGGTGTTAAAATGGTCAATTCGTCATTGAGCACCTCTAGTGGGATCGGGGGTTTCAAACCCTAGTTGACTATCGAGCTCTTGAAATATTTGAAACTTCATCGGCTAGTACTTTAGTTCTTCTAGTGCTGCCCCCCCGCTGAATTTGCACCAAAGTGTTGTGATTTCAAGACTTAATTGTATGTGGGAACTTGGTGGTAAATCTTGATAAAATTTTTGTTAGACTTTCCACATGTTTGATAGATTTTTCATATTTTTGACCCAACTTTTGAACATCACCTCAGCCGGGGGTGTCTGATGCCCCGACTGCTCCTGGTGAAAAACATTTGTAGTTATCCATGGTCAGGATCTATCTTAAGTTGAATGTAGGTTCCCCGACTAGGATGACTTGGCTCACGGGGAGCCAGATTAGCAAGGATGGAGACTTGCTGGCTTGACCATTTTCTTGACAGTCCTTGCAATTGATTTTGATTAGTGCATCCAAGTGTTATACCCAGTCAAAATGTGTCCCCGACTGAAGTATTTGTCAAATGGGTTCCAACATTGTAAGCTTCACGTCTAAATATTGACCTGGAATTATCAAGCACAATGAGACTATCACACATGTCCATTTTTCCTTGATGTCGGTTACTCTGTTAATTAATAGGCCCTTTGAATTTTTTGTTGAAGTTCCTCCTATAAGGAGATAAATCCAATCATTGGAATTTAGGGTTTTGGAGATAGGAGTACCCCCATGCGGGATTTTGATGACCCCATGTATCATTCCTTCAGTGATGCCGAGTGGAAAGTTTAACCATAGGTTCCCATTATGATATCGACTCACCATGAACTTTGTGGCTTCCTCTTTCCAACTGCCGAACTCTACAACCTATGGTGCGCCCAAGAAGTTTTTGATACCTGCTTGCTCTAGGAAACTTGTTTCTTTATTCCATATACCGACTTCCATTCCCCACATGGTGAAATTGTACCAGTGTCATGACCAACAATTTTTTTCTATTCTAGCCCCATGAATATTTTGTATGCGGGTTTCCAGCTCAGTTGCACTTGCTCTGTCGAGTTTGGATTTCATTCTTCGTTCAACTAGGGAGTCTGCGACCTGACCTCTCATCCTTGGCATATATGTGGTTTGATCGGAGTGAGAGTTAGAATTCTGACGTTGTGGAGTCAAATGCGCGATTGCGATTTTTGTGCTCTAGTTACTCAGGTGCTTGGGTGTGAACAATAGTGAAGCAAAGTCATATGCCTCCTTTATATTTATAAAGTAGAATATGGAGGGACAACATTAATTCGGGCAGTGGTGCCATATATTCACGAGCGTCAAGAGTTATGGCAGGTGTTAATTCTTACTCGTGTGAAGGGACAATTGTGTCGACGACGCGGTGGCAGTGGAACTCATATCGTCAGACATTAATTGTGTCAACATACTCTCAATGGCCAGTTGTTTCGACTGAGTCGATTTTATTCTTTCGAGGAGTTCACTTGACTGTAATTTATGTGCTTGTGTGAATTGGTTGGGTTGGTTCTTCTAGCCGAATGGAGATCTCCGGTTGAATCGTCCGCCCACGTCAATTTCGTTTCTCTTGTCGATTTGATGGATGTTTGATTTTCTAAAGCCATGTTCTCTTTGTTGAATTATTTGAAATTGATCTTGCTTGCTTGAATTATGATTTCCACGCTTGCATGATTTGTGTTTTTCTCGTTTGCTTGATTTGTAGAGTTCAGACTTGTTTAATTGATGAGTTTCACGTTTAACCGAGTGAAGTTCTTCTTTTTCGGTCAATTGAGTAGTCCGTTTATTTAGGAGATGGCACAGATCTTGCCTTGGTGATGAATTTGTGCTAGGTTTCTATTTTTCTTCTCTGAATGACTTTAGTGATGACCAAGGAGCTCGTTCTCTTCTCATGTTTGATTATGGAAGGCTTGAATGAATGCTTTTGGTGGTTTGAGTCGGTGATATAGCTTATAGTTCTCAAACAACTTTGTACCTAATTTCGATCACATACTTATTTTTTGTTTTTCTTAATTCCTTAATCTTTTGTTAATTTTATTGCTTATCCTGTTTTCTTTTCTTTTCTTTTTTCTTATTATTTTTTTTCTTTTCTTTTCAAATTCAACCTAGGCCACCCCAAAGGGTTTTCGACCTAGTCAGATTCTACTGGTTCCCTCGAAGAGGTTTTCACTAGCAGGTCGTGAGGTTGATGTGTATTGTACTTCTTTAAGTGGGCCCCATTGACTAATTTATGAAAGGGGTTCCCTTGCAAGGTCTTTAATTGTACTGTTCCCTATGATCGGATGTCCTCGATCACACAAGGACCCAACCAAGTAGTTTCTAGCTTTTGAGGCTTGTCCTTTATCCGATTGTCATATAACAATACCAAATATCCCGTGTTTATATTTTTCTTTTTTGTGTCAGTCATGCCAAGCTTTCTGTTTGTTCTTTTGAGCTTCCCGATGCTGTTGTGAAAGAATCCTTTTTTCCTCTAATTGATTTATCTAGTAGAAGTGTTGTCTTATGTTAAGAATATGATCAAATTCAAGGATAGATGCAATCCTTCGTGCATTAGAATAGAAGTGTAACATAATTACAACTTCCCGACCATATACAAGTTTGAATGGAATTTGTCCAGTCGATCTTTTGTATGTTGTTCTATAAGCCCATAGTACTTTTGGAATTTTCTCATCCCAATCCTCTCTGTCGAGCCCACACATTTTTGTTAAACCTTTATTCAATGTTTTGTTGAATGATTTGGTGACTCCATTGGCCCATGGATGATCACAAACTTTTTTAGTAGGGCTTTGATTGTGCCATTGACAAAATGCGTTCCTTGATCGCGGATTAATGTTAAAGGACAACCAAATCTAGTTACTATATTTTTGTAGATAAATTTGGAGGTTGTTTCCTTTATGCAATCTTGACTAGTTCCGCCTCTACCCATTTCATTAAGTATTCAAATGCTACGATGATGTATTTCTCCCTACTTCTTTTTGCTCTTCTTAGGAAGGGACAGTCGATAGCCCAAATTTCAAATGGTAAACTAGGATTTACTGAATGTAAAGGAATTTCACTTTTCGATAAAGGTCGGCCCATCCTGTGACATTTGGCACACTTCTTCACCAGTTCTCAATAGTCATTGTGTAAGGTCAACCACCAAAGACTGGCTTGCAAGATCTTTCTGGCTGTCGTGTCAGCTTGAAAATGACCTCCCATTTGGCCTGCATGTACTTCATTGGCTATATCCTCACGTTCATGTTCCATTGCACATCTTCGTAGAATATTATCGATGCCTAGTTTGTAGAGATATCTATTCATGAGTGTGAATGGTGGTGCTTTTAATGCTAGTAGCTTTCTTTTGTTAGTTGGGAGATCATTTGGGGCCTTCCCTTCTTCTAAAAAAATTGTGATATCTTTGAGTTCTTTGGGGGTCACTTCAACATGAAATAGGTGTGCGTCCGATAAATCCTCTTCTATTCTTGTCTGATCTTCTCCTATTTCAAGTTGGGATAGATGGTCTAGGTTGACATTCTTCTTTCCAGGTCGGACTACTACTTTGAATTTGAACTCTTGGAACAATAGCAACAATCAAATTTTTTTTCCTTGATGGACTGGTTTATTTACTAAATACTTGAGTGCCTTATGATCCATGAAGAAGATGAATGGATTTTCCAGTAAGTAATGTTAGAATTTTTGAAGGGTGAAAATCATGGCTAGAGCCTCTCGCTCTGTTGTCAAATAATTTCTTTCAGCTTTATTCAATTTATGACTAACGTATACATTTGAGTGATCGACCATGTTGTCATATGACTGGGCTAGGACTGAGCCGAAAACAATGTTAGAGGCATCCACATGGACATGGAATTTTCGTGACCAGTCTGGGAATCTTAGTATAGGTGCTTCCACCAATTTTCTTTTCAAGAGCTCAAAAGATTCAATGCATTCTTGGCTCCATTGGAACTAGACTTCTTTCTTTAATAGCTCATCGATGGAGAAAGTGATGTTGGAGTAACATCGGATAAATATTTTGTAATACCCAATATGCCCAAGGAAGATTTTGGTTTGTTTTTGGTTGATTGGTGGTTTCAAGTTGAGAATAACATCGACCTTGATTCCAAATTTACATACAATATATCCCAACAAAATGCCTATAGGTGTGGCAAAGATGCATATTTTGATATTTAAAGACAAGTGAATTTGTCTACATCTTTCCAAAATCATTCTTAACCATTGAATGTGATATTTCAGTAGGTTGTAGATGATCGAGTCATCGAAGTATACAACCATGGATTTGTAAATGTATTCTTGAAATGATTTGACCACTATCCGAGAAAATATTGTTAGGGAATTTTTTAGCCCGAATGGCATTACTCTATATGCAATGACCCAAATTTAGAAACAAATGTTGTTTTCCCCAAATCTTCTTTTGCAATGGGAACTTTGTTGTAGCTTGAGAAGCCATCGGTAAAAGAATAACATTCGTGCCCTCTGACTTCATTAATAATCTCGTCAATGAATGGTGTTGAGAATGGATCAATGATTGTAAGTTTGTTCAATCCTCGAAAGTCAACACATATTCTATGTTTCTTGGGGTCATTTTTTTAGGTTGCACAACCATTAGACTTGTCCACTTTGATTTGTCGACATGATATGTGATGCCTACAACTAGTATTGCTTCTATCCCTTTCTGGACCAGGGCTTATATTTGTGTGCCAATTTGTATGGTAATTTTTTGATGGGTTTGGCCCCATGTATGATGTCAATTTTAATCTTCCCCACCTCTTGCACCAGTCCTTTCAAGTCCTTATAGTCACATGCAAAAACATCCTGAAAATATCTGAGTAGGTTGACTATTTATGTGGTTTGCTTGTCAGACCAATAGTCTCCTATTCTTTGCATTTTCGATCGAACATCTATTGATATGTCGAACTCCTTATTTTTTTTTTTTGCATCCATCCACTTGGATGCTTTTGATTCATTTGGATGGTGCTCTCCCTCTACAACCTTATTATAGCTCATGGGGAAGTCATGTTTTTATATGTCTTCCTCATTTTCTTTTTCTTCCTTGGACACTGATTAGACTACTTTTACGAAGTTATTTACTTGGGGATGATGTTTCATCCATCTAAATATTTTCCCTAGAAAACTTATGTTTTCCATGTCTTTTGTCAAGCTGTTACACTTTCTAGACTTTGCGCTGACACCAAATTGCAAGTCGAAGTCGATCCCATGCCAACTTTGGCTTTGCCTCTCTTCTGAATCTCGTCGGGATTTGTTTTTTTAAGAAATTTTTTGATTTCTTTTGTCGCCTCTTTAAAGAGTGCCTCTTTAGGTATGAATTCAAAGTCTTTGATGATGTTTTCTTCGATTTCATTCCAATAGAATGTGTGGCCACATGCTTCTTCAATTTTATACCATATATGTGGCATATCATCAATAAATTTGGGAACATGTGTGGCCACGCCCTTTCATCTTGGTATCTTACTTTTCTTCATTCATTCTCACATTGGTGAATGTGAGTAGCTGGGCCGAACCCAGATTTGAAGGTCGGGATGTCGACATTTGTTGACAATTTCTTTCCACCAAATCTGTCCACAAAGTATAAGGTAGCAATATTCCAAGTTTGTAGTCATGGTGCATGTGTTTCCCACCATCGGGATGCCTAGCCTTTGAAGGATTATACTAAGCTTTGTACTCTCCCTTGTTCTCCAACTGATTTGGATACTTCGTCGACATGAATCATCTGGGAGTTTCTTTCGTTAAACTACATGGGGGATCTCATCTGTATGTTAGTCGAGATGAGTGTTGGTGTTTGTTTTAACTTTTTCTCCATCACGATAAGGTCTGCTTGTACTAAAAAGCATGATTTTGATCGCTTTATTGGTATTGCTTCTATTGACCAACACTCCTTAGCTTGAGCTTCATAATTCTCCATTTTCCAATTATAAAGTTATGTATATGAGTTCTAACCTATTGACAATGGTGATATGACTAAAATTTATCCTTTTCCATTAGGCTCGAAGTTGTCTTTTTGTTCATTCATTACTTGATACAATTGTCGGGCCTCCTGGGCTTTGTCCCATGTTTTGACCTCGGGTTTTTTTTCTTTTGGGTCCAATGGTATTATGATTTTCCTGCCGCTACCTTTCAATTTAATTATGTCCCTTTCAAGGGAGCTTGTGGCTCTCATATTTCAACCCCATGGTATTCCGAATAATGCAAGATATGAGGGGATTCCTTTGACCAAATTATTTACTTCGAAGTCAACTCTCGTTGGGATTCCCATTATGGATGTTATGACACTTTTAAGTGTGCCAATTGGTTCAATGAACCTATGATCTGCTAGTTTTATAAAATTCATTGTTGGATGTAGCAGGGATTTCCCAAGTCGAATCATGTTTCTCCGACTGATTTGGATACTTCATCGACATGAATCGTCCAATATTTTCTTTCGCTAAACCGCAGGGGGGCTCTCATCTGTATGTTAGTCGAGATGAGTGTTGGTGTTTGTTTTAACTTTTTCTCCATCACGATAAGGATTGCTTGTACTAAAATGTATGATTTTGATCGCTTTATTGGTATTGCTTCTATCGACCAACACTCCTTAGCTTGAGCTTCGTAATTATCCATTTTCCAATTATAAAGTTATGTATCTGAGTTCTGACCTATTGACACTGGTGATTCGACTAAAATTTATCCTTTTCCATTAGGCTCAACATTGTCTTTTTGTTTATTCATTACTTGATACAATTGTCGGGCCTCCTGGGATTTGTCCCATGTTTCGACCCTGGGTTTTCCTTCTTTTGGGTCCGATGGTATTATGATTTTCCTGCCGCTACCTTTCAATTTAATTATGTCCCTATCAAGGGAGATTGTGTCTCTCATATTTTGATCCCATGGTATTCCGAATAATGCAAGATACAAGGGGATTCCTTTGACCAAATTATTTACTTCGAAGTTGAATCTCGTTGGGATTCCCATTATGGATGTTATGACACTTTTAAGTGTGCCAATTGGTTCAATAAACCTATGATCTGCTAGTTTTATAAAATTGATTGTTGGATGTAGCAGGGATTTCTCAAGTCGAATCCATGTTTCTTTGTGGAGGATATTTACTTGTGAATTGAAGTTTACTACGACTTGTTTGATCATATGACCATCAATTTCAAGGTCAAGTTGCGAGTCAAAGTCACTTGTGTGCCTTTCCTGATAGAGTTGTCAAAGGGTTTTTACTGGTCTTTGATCTTCTTTGTACTCTCTTAGGATGCTCAATAAGTCGATGAGGTGACCGAATGACTGATTTCCTTTTAATATCTGGAGAAATTATTCTAAAGCAATGTCTAGAATACTTGAGTATCCTCCCTTGTTTCCATTTGATTTGTCTTGGTCGATGTTTTAGAAGAATTTCATTACTTCCCACATTATTCTTTCTTCGTGATTAAGGTCGGAATATGCGTTTTGGCCTCCCTTTTGTCGACTTGGGAGGTGTGGATAGATGTCTTCATGCACTCTCGATCACGTTACTATATGGATATTTTTTGAATTTAAGATTTCTTGTTTGGGCATTGTATGCAAGAGGTTCATGTTTCACTTATTCATTAATTTATCCCCTACTCCACACAGAGTGATCCCCTACTCCACATATGTTGCAGAACTTGAGATTAGTTTTGTCCTTTATTGGGAAATCAAGACTTATGTGGTAGTCCTTCTAGTATTTAAAGTAGTAGTAATGACCTCGACCACATCCTTTGTCGAATGATTCTCTTCCTCCTCTACCTTGACCTTGATAACCCCCACAACCTAGACCTCTCTATCCCTTTCCATTTCCTTGGTTGACATTCTGGTTGACCGTCTATGTATGGTATATTGAATGGATGTTTGTACTATTTTTCCCATTTAACCGACAATCTTGTGTTGAATGATTATTTTCCTCACAGATGTGGCACCATTTTGGTTGGGTGTTCCTTAAGTTATGTGGGTAGTCTCTTGTCGCATGATTTGTTATGCCTTCGTAGATGTCGCAGAGAGTTTCAAGTTGAATTCATCGGACCGTTGGATCTAGTGCATCATTGAATTTACAATAGTATTTTGTGTGTCCTTCACTAGAACCGATTGTGCACCAAAGTTCATTTCATGAGATAGGCATATTTTTAATTGACTGTTGCAGTTCTGCGAGTTTTTCTTCCAATATTTTCTCAATTATTGATGATGTCGATGTTCCTTCATCATTCATTTCTATGCGCTAGGATTTTTTCAGTGCGTCTTCACACGACTGAACGTTGTACATGTGTAGTGGTGCTCTAATTTTTTGTAACAGTCGTGCCACATACCATTGTATAATAAATTTTTCTTCAATTGCATAAGGAATATGAATTAAAAGATCTTTGAATCTTTTATCATATTCACAGACAGTTTCTCTTAAACTATGTTTGATTTCTTTTAGTTTCTGCACGACCAAGTGGCTTATATCTTGTGTTTTGAAGAATGTGAGGAAGCTCTATTTTATTTATGCCTTCAATTGTGGTTGCTTATTTGTGAATTTCATGAAACAAGTGAGGGCCCCTGCTCGAAGTGTTGCACCAAATTTTGAAATTTGTTTGTCTTCATTGGTTATATCGGCTACATCCTAGAATTTTTCACAAACGAACCATTGTCATTTGGGATGTTCATCACCTTTATACATGAGGATATGATTGAGGCCCATTTTCATTTTCTTGGAGTTTTTTGGGGCTGGAACTATTGCAAGACTTGGTTTGAAGTCGAATGGGAAGTTGATGTGGTTTTTCTTCCTAGAGTCGAATTCCGAGTATTCAACTTGACCAATACAATCTAATGTTGCTCTTCAAGCGACGCATATTTGATTGTTAATTGTGTTTTTTCTTTGCTTGAAATTAGATCATTTTTTTTGACAACCCTTGTCTATATATTCCACGAATCATCCTCTCTTGGTTTACATCGATTTGTTTTCGTTATATGTTGACTTAGAATCTTCATGCAATGGATTCAGAAGGGGTTGTAATCTGTGAGATCTCTTATATTGAGGAGTGTGTCCTCTCATTGATTTTGGACAATTTCTTGCACTTCAATTAACAACGTGTCCCTTATTTGACCGTCATTATCAGTTCGACATCACACCTTTGGGGATTGAGTGTCCACATGAAGTCTCTGATGGATGAAGTCTGTAATGCATAGGCTAGGGATTCTTTTTGGAGAAGGTCAAATTGTGGGACCCAAATCGCCGATCTCCATATCGACTTGATCAACTACTTGTTGGGCGCCATCAGATGCCATAGTCATTTGCAAACTTTTATTTTCTTAGGAGCCATTGGGGTATTATCAAGGGCTTCTTTAGCGACCTGAGACACATGGGTAGGTTTCCTATGTGAATTTTTGGGATCCCTTTCGTTTCGTACGTCTTCTTAACTTTTTTGCCTCTTGTCCTGTTCCAATTTTTGAATTCCAGTTGAAGGTTTATGGGTGTATGTTCGACTTGCAAACTTATCACTTGATGCACTTATCTTCCTCTCGACTTCAAACATTTTGAACTTGGGTGTGCTCGACTCGACTTATATCATCTCACAGATTTTCCAACCCCCCATTGTCGACCCAACTTACTTGTAGTCACCGATGTTACTTATTCTAGCTGATTTCATTTCTTCAGAAAATAATCCTAAGATTCTCTTGTGTCTTTGTAGTTGGCTTTAATAAATTCTTCCCACTCTTCTTGATTTTCTTTCCAATTGGAATTTGGAGGAGGATTAACCAAGAGGGGTCGGTCTTCGACGATATCTCCGGATCCCTTGTTTAACAAGAACTTGTGGAGCAAGGAGGGAATGGTGCACAAGAAATCGTCATGCAGGTCGGTATAGAACTTCTTTTTGATGGTTTCGAATGACCCTCTATCTTCAATTGCTTTTTCTTCAATGTAATCGAGCACGATCCTTTCAAACCATTCGTTTAGGTTTTTTCTTCCTCCATTTATGATTTTGTGCATCAATTTCTAATCGGGAGTGAGTTTGCACATTAGATTGATTGAGATATTCATACAATGCTTCTGGAATGGCCTCCAAGAATTGTTCATGCATCTATGAAAAGAACCGAGTACGTGCTTCAACTAGCGTCAATCAATTTCTTCCTGCATAGTTTTTAATGTACTAGTTGGTAATTTTATGATCTCGCCATTCGCGTATATCTTCTAATGTTAATATCTATATGTGCCTTTTTGTTTATGCATTCCCAAGTTCAGAACTACTGGCAATGGAACCAATGTTAAACTTTGAGGGAAAGTATGAGAAGTTACTAGTAGATCCTTATACAAAGCAACATATATCATAACATCACATATAAGAACACATATATACATAAGTAGACATACACAAGAGGTGGGAGAACCATCAATGAATTTTATTAGATAGATAAAATAGGCTCTCTTCTCCATTACATAACCACACACACACATATATACATGTTATACAATTATTAGTTGGTTACACATCTTAACTACCTGGTCGATCCACTTAACTATTTGTTCGACCGACTTCCCTAACTGAATTCTACAGTTGACTTGGTTGTTCAACTGACGAATCTAGTTTACAGAGTTGACTAGCCCTTACAACATAAGCCCCAAGTCCAATAGTTCCTTCAACTACATTTGCAACTCACAAAGTTCTGGAGTCGTCATCCTATATGGTGTCTTGGAAATTGGCTACGCACTAGATCTTAAATTGATTGTAAAATCAATATCCCTCTGAGGAGGTAATGGTTAACCTTGACAACTTTTTTAGAAAAACACCCTTGAATTCTGACAAAATTGGAAACTAATCTAGAGAGGGTCCCTTCCCCTCATTTATTGCTTCCACTACATACAATTGACACCCTTGCCTCATGCAATGTTTAACTTTCATTGTCAAGATAAAACATAGAGACATCTTCCTCTTGATACCATGGATGTCAATTGACCTTCCTTCATCATCTACACAAATCACCCTCTTGGAAAAACAATCTACCAAAGCTCAATGAGCTTCTAGCCAATCCATACCAATGATTAGATCATATGTCCCCAGGGAAGTGATGTACACTTTTAACCTAGTAGTACACACTCCTAGGTCTATAAAGCATTTCTCAACACTAGGTCATGGCGCTTGCTTTTCCCCCAAAGCCATCTTGACCTGTTTAAAGTCATCGTGCTCATAGGCTACCAACCCACTTTTTTCTAATGCATATGGTGAAACGAAACTATCTACTACATTTAAATCAAACAAAATTTTAATCTTGACACGATTTAGAGTATTCAACGACTCCACCATAGTGGATTGATGTTTTGCATGACATTTATTAACCATTGCATAAATCTAGTGGTTACTGCTTACCCTTCCCATCTTTCCCATCGAGGTCTTTACTTGTCTATGCATAGTGCCAGATTGTGACTCTAGGAAGACATGCTAGTAATGAGTTCCCCCACATAGTCAACAAGTAATGTGAGATGGAATCCACACATTTCTCTGTGGAGGCCTCTGAAATGAGTTCCTTCCCCTGGAATCCTTGCCCCTACTAATGACTCCCTGTGAATGTCGTGGAATCGCCACCATTGGAACACTTTCTTCAATCACTTTGGGTGCAATTCTATTGCCATAAGGAGGTGGCCTAGAACTTCCTCCCCTAGAGAAGGTCCGAGGGGCCTTCCCCATGAATCTGGGCTATTGCAGAATAATTGATCTCATGCCTTTTTTTAATCCATATGTTCTTATGTGTAGCGAGCACTTTCAATTGCTTCGACAACTAATGATGGTTTCCACATCCACACCATGGTCCTTATCTTAGGATTCAACTCGCACACAAAATGATATGTCTACCGTTGATCAATGTCCATGTATGATATGTACTTGACTAGCTCCATGAACCTTATCACATATTCCTCCACTATTCATTTTCCCTAAACTAGAGTGTGAAAGGATCCTACCTACTATTCCTCATAGTACATAGGAAAATACTTTCTCCTAAACCTTTCTTCAAATAACTCCCATGAGATGGTGTTTGGAGTGATGTGAAATTGTCTTTCTAGGTTACCCCACTAGTTCAAGGCATTGTCCCTAAGTTGAAAGATTGCTATTTTGACCTTCGATGTGGAAGCATAATCCTTCAATGCGAAACATCATGTCATTCCTTCTAACCATGCATTGACACATTCACTTGCATGACACCCAGTGGAGGTCCTCGTTCTGACTCCCTCAACCCTTCTAGGTTACCCAACCTATGTAAAGGGGGTTCCACTTCCACATCTATCAACTGACATCCTTTTAACATCTCATTTATAGCCTCCAAAGAGTGCAATATGAAAGCTGGATCGGGTGATGGTGGCGGTGGTTCTTGTGACCATGTTCCCCATCCTCGATTTCCTCATGTCCTTACCATATTGAATAACTGATTCTGCATCAAAATTGAATGCTTATTAGATAAGGTTAGGGCATTCTAGGTTCTACTCAAACTTATACATGCAAACATAGGGTTGGGCATAAGTTTTGTTTATACTTGCTCATAACAAGCATTACTCACTTAAGGCAAAGTGGCTAAAGGTCAGGTCAAAAGTATCTAAGCTTAGTAACTTCGTCCAAGTATCCCCACTATCTCTCCCACTTTACTAACATTGTGATGTACTCGCCAATTACTCTAACTTACCACTTTAGCATGCATCAAATCCTCCTATCATAAAAACCTTCCATAACCTTATAATACTAATTAATTATATAACATTTAAAACCCTGATTAATTATATACTAATAAAATATTAATAACATCATCCTTACTATATATTATCATTACCACATGATTCTCTTACGTATTATATTTATCCATCATTATGATCTCTAACTCGTCATCTAACCTTATATTATAAGGTTAATATAATATAGTTTCATATATTGATCCCCTTTATTGCTATATATATTTTATACATATTTTAAACTTTTATATACTTATATAAACCCTCCTTTCTTTTTTATAACTTTTTATATAAAGAAATCATCGTATATAAAAATAAATACGACATTTTATTAAATTTCTATGTATAATTTTATTTAAGATAGTCAGACAATAATAATTTTTTATAACCATATATCTATTATAATAATAAATGGAATTTTATTATTATAACAAATTATATATATATATATATATATATATATATATATATATATATATTAACTTAAATAAAATTTAAATTGTATATATTTATATACATACATATAAACCCACGTTTTTTTTAAACTTTTTATATAAATAAATCATCATATATAAAAATAAATACAACATTCTATTAAATTTCTATATATAATTTAAATTTTATTTAATATATAGTCAAACAATAATACATTTTTAACCTTTTTATAACCAAATATCTATTATAATAATAAATGGAATTTTATTATATATATATATATATTCTTTTTACATATATCTTACCTTTAAGATCATTGCAAAGGAGTTCAACAATACTAAAATCAATTTTTTTGTTGTTGTTTTGTTGACTTAGAAAAACTTTTGACATGGTTCCTAAGAAAAATCTTTGGAATAGGTTGGAAGAGATAAAAGTGTCTTTCGAGTTGAGGGCTGTTGCAATAAGGATGTATGAGAACGTTATTGCTAAGTTTAAGAACACCAAGGGCTGGTCGAAAGAGATTAACAACAATATCGGAGTCAAACAAGATTGTCCCTTGACCCCTACCCTTTTTGGCATATACATTGACAAGTTAGAAGATTGCTTGGAAAAAACAGGTTGTCTCGGCCCTTCTCTCACTGGTATAGTCATCAATATTCTTCTTTATGCTGATGATATCGTTCTTATGGCAAGGAGTCCCCGTGATCTTGAAAACCAACTAAGAATCCTCGCGGATTTTTGCTCCAACATGGGTATATCTCTTAATACTGATAAGACTAAGGTCATGGTTATTAAATCCAATAAGTTCACTTATGATACCTTTGTGTATGAGAACAACAAATTGGAAGAAACAACTTCATACACATATATTGGAATTGATATTCACCACAAGCTCAACTTTAATTATGATCCAGATGGATGTCGGTGGCCTCCCACCTATTCCAACTAGCTCGTTTTGACAAATTTCCGGTTTGGTAGTTTTTTTCTAGTTTTCAGGTCCCTAACTTCCAGGGCCATTTTGAGGCCCTAAACAACATTTTTAGAGCTTGCCATGGTTAGAATATACACAAGGTCAAAGTTTGACGACAACATGTGTAGTCCTCAGATAGACTTTTCCAACGGGCTATCGTACGCCTAAAATGAAGATCGTATGCAAAAGTTACGACCCCGGGAAGTTGATGTACTAACTTACCCAAACGAGGCCCACATGACTTTTGGCGCTTCATCTCCTAGGGTTAGGTTTTT
>JZKD02S1620630.1:89049-106503 GCA_000966675.3 Picea glauca
GATCAAATATGACACATACCATGATACCTCAGACCAATTACCTCATGGAGCAAGAGCCCTCTCCGATGCAAGCCCAGGCCGATGGTGATGGAGGCTGCTACTGCTGACATGACAAGTCTGGCCGAGAAGAAGAAAGATGGGTCCTCCAGGGCCATGCTCAAGTCACTGCTGCTCTTAGTACTCCATGTCTAGGACCATGTGGGCCTCGAGACATAATCTCCTAGTTATCCCTAGATATCGAGGATAACAAGTCATATCTATAGAAATGCAATGATGGTATAATTAATAGCTTTCATTGGTACATCTTGTTAGTATTGAGGCATATCTTTTATTTCTTGGCATATGGTTAAGGGTTTTTGTGGCACATGGTTGAGAGATTGTATTTGTGAAGTAGTGATGTATTGAGAGGTTGTATATCAGTTAGGGTTTGATGTCTAGTCCGTATGAGGGTTATTATACTTGTTCATGATTATACACACTTTGATGGCACATGACTAGAGATATATAGATGTACTTGGTTAAGGGAAATGTATGAGGATGTATGCATAGGGCACAACTATAGTATAGACACAGTGACAAGTTTCAGGTTGATGCGACAGAGGTAGCAAAGGGTCAGATTTTTCCAGGAAAGAGAAAACCCTAGTTTTTAGAAGATGTATGCATGTTGCAGTATAGACATGTCGTGTACATATGCAGGCTACAATATAGACAGGTCACGTACATATGCGATTTTGATCATAGAGGTGTTGTGTACCTGTTGGGTTTTTGTTGGTACAAGAAGATTACAGGTACAAGTTGATCACAAGTCTTTGGTATAGGTTGGTTACAGGTTGTTGGCACATATTGGTACAGGTTTACAGTGGTATATCTCACAGTGACAATGTGGCAATGGTTTCATCATTTGACACTTATTTTTCAGGGCGACAGAATGGGGCAAGGATAGGTGGTTGTAGCCACCTTCCGGTTGTAGCTGAAGAACATCGGAAGTTGTAGCCTCCTTCTGGTTGTAGCCAGATAATTGGTGAGTTGGAGCTTTCCTCAGGTTGTAGCTTGAAAATATAGGGGGTCAGAGCTTGTTTCCAGTTGCAACTGGAGAACAAAGGAATATGGTGCTTCCATTGAAAGTAATTCTTAAAGACATAAAAGAAAAAACATTCTGTGGTTTTCTCCTACATTGGGTTTCCACGTAAAAATATTGGTGTACTATGCATGTGTGTGATTGTTCATTGTTTATGGTTTATTTACTTTGCACTTATTGGATGATAATGTTATATTGATCAGAAAGATAAATAACACTTACATACTGTGGTTAAAAGGATAAAAAATCTCTATTACTGATTCACCCCCCCTCTCAGTAATCCAACACATATCCAAAGTGAAAATTACTAACTCCCAGATTTTTACCAAAACTCCTTCAAAGAAAAAACACTTTCCAAATTATCATCCTCCTTTGTTTGCACCCCAACCTCCTCCTTATCCTTCTCTTTCCCCTTCTTCCACCACCTTTCTTCCTAGAAAGACTCCCTTTCCTAACATCCTTTATGTAAACTCCCCTAACTTAATAAATAGAAATGAATTTCATACCAACTTTTAGTACTTTCCACTTAATGCGTATCACTCTCTCTCACACACACATTAAATAATAAGATATTTCAATCAATGTTTAATAAAATATTAAATTCTAACTAAATAAATCAGAATTGAAATCTAACTAGATCAATTTACTTAATCATTTCAATTAATGAAAATAATCAACTCTAATCAATTCACTTAATTACTATCTTTTTTTTTGCAAGCTAGGATATTACATATTAATATGATAAAAAGGTAGATATATCCATGTCTAAAGCCCACCAAAAATGAAACCCGACCTTAGAAAAATATCACAGTATATCCTAACAATGCTTACCCAATGTCCGTTAACAAAAAAACCATAAATGCAGAGTTTAATCGGAAAATTCACAAAAACTATTCTAAAACATAACTAACTATGATCAACTTGAAAATAGTAGACTAAGCTAATTTTACAGAGCCATCATCAATTAGTTTGGCCTTGCCTTTGGAGTCCCTTCCAATATCATCTTTAAATATGATTGGATTATCACTAGTTCTTGAGGATCCTCCAGACCCAACAACTTCTACATACTCCTTTTCATCCTCGTCTTCCTAGTTAGTCACTTTGAAGTTGATATCAAAGGAAACTTTGTAGAAGACACTTTTTAAGTCAGCCAACCAAACTATTTCTATTTAACACTTATGAGAATAATTATACAAAATGCACTAGACTGTTGGACTCTCACTGGGGAAACTAGACCAACAACAATCTAGTAGGCTATTTGTCCATATTGTTTGAGCTAGGTTTTGTGTTAAAAGAAAACTTGCATAACTATACAAATATTCCAACATGCTAACTATCATTATACAATCATCCAAAAGCTTACGATGAAATCTATCTAAGGGACTCAAAGTG
This sequence comes from Picea glauca, assembly GCA_000966675.3. NCBI lineage: Eukaryota > Viridiplantae > Streptophyta > Pinopsida > Pinales > Pinaceae > Picea > Picea glauca. The sequence goes on from JZKD02S1620630.1 coordinate 91,520, forward strand.
CAGAACATTCAAGAACTTAATTTGGAGAGGGGCCACCTGCCCTTGTCTGGTGTTCTTGGAGCTAAGGCATGGAGATATTGTCTTCTAGGATTCCTCTTTATGGTTTGCAGCATCTAGTCGATCTCTAATGTCTTAAAGTTGGTGATGCACCTTGACCAATTGTGCCATAATTTCCTACCGTTCATCCTCGTTGTCTAACATAATCTTTCCTACAAATGTCTTAATGTGTCAATAAAGGTCAACTGTTCTCAGGTATTTTGTGTCCCTTTCTCTAGAGCTACCCAAATTCAAAACCCAATTGCCAATTTCAACATCTACTTCCTAGTCATGGATGGTGGCATAGTCTAGATGGACAATAACCTCCACATTAGTAATTCCCTCCTAGATTTGAGGGGTAATTTGTTCTCTGAATTCGTTGGAAAAATTCTGAGTAGATTGTAGCACTCTTGGGATAGAGGGTTCATGATTAATATTAATGGAGGAAGAGGGTTCGGGGGGGGGCTCTTCATTCTTGATGATAACCCCTATTATAACCACGGGTGGGTGGCATGGTGGTGGACGTAGACACAAGAGCATGCATAGAGAAGATTAAAGTCCATAGTTGATTACAAGTTGCACAATGGACCAATTCTTAGCCTCTACAAATAGGAGTTGTGGATTCCTTAACATCCATGTTATAATACCAATAGGGTACATCAATACCACTGATAACCATAATGTCGGTTGGATGGAAATTCCACTCAGGAGTATGATACTTCATAACAACTAAAAAATCCCTTGTGCTGGAGCAATGAGGTTTAAGTTTAGTTGTATTCATGACAATCAGAGGTGCATGTGTGCAGATGTGGGAGTACAAACCTTTATTAAGCATGATGGATCACATGAACCGAGCTTAAATCCCCCTCGTCTTGTTCACATGGCCTTGCAAGGTGGCTTGCATCCATCCCAACCATGGGTTCCCCTAGCTCAATATTCGATATGTAATGTGTCCCTAACACCACATTCGGGGTACTTTGTAGAAGACACTGAAATTGGACTTCAACTTACGAATACGGTCTAGAGTTTCCTACTTTTTTTCCCGTGTATCCTTCAAAGAGAGCATTGCAATGGTCTTTTCCATCCATTAGAATTCCATTGCACATAACACTTTGGTATCCCTTGATCTGGAAAATCCCAAGTCTACAATCAATCCTAAAACTCTTGTCTAATTTGTTGATTGGATGTGTGGGCTCTTAACACCCAGACCTCATCCACCACCATTTCCATTTTCCTTTTTTGTTTTGGAGAAGTGATAGATTAATAGTGTGTCTTGGCACACATTATGTCTCTTTCAACAACTGTGATTCAAACACCTTTTGTGTCTCGATGTTGTGGAAGTGACTCAACTACATCCCTGTTCCTCACTCCCACATGCGCAGGTGAAGCAACCTTGTCAGCCATGAAATTAAAGAAAGCTAGCAAGGAAGGGGATCAAAGTTGACCCAGAACATCCACAAGGAATGAAGAGAGAAGAGAACTGGAGAGGGAGTCCTGTTTGATCCAAAGAGAAAGTGCACACAGGCTCATAGGAAAGATCCAACACTCACCTTTCCCCAACTCCTCAGAGGGAAATAGAGAGTCTACTAGATGTTTTTTATGACTACCGGCTAGCCCAAATATCGATGGAGACAAAGACCAAACCCACCCCAAGAAGCCGAGTAGAAAATGATGCAGGGAAAGAAGGCCAATATAAGTCAAGCTAGTATTAAACTATAGGGAAACCATCAAAAAAATAAAAGCAATCCCCCAGGGAGATAAACAAAGCAACCAATCCAACATAGATAAACAAGATAAGCAAGCCTTGTGGTATAAATTCCTCAGCTACACTTTTTTCCATAATGCCCCATAAACACTCCATGAAGCCTATCTTATTGATGAAACAACACAACATTGTACTTACCATGATTACCACACAATTACAATTGAACTGAGATCTTGCATTCACGGTCGTATCCATGATCCCAGTTCGTGGTATGAAATTGCATGCTTTGTGATGAGTTCTTCTAGTACCTTTCCATCACCATCTTCTGCTCCCATGCATCACCATTAACAATATGGTACCATCTCACTTCCTTGACGATAGGTCCATCGAATAAATGTGACACTTGTTCACCACCACCTCCATCATGCACAAATTACTTATGACACATGATCAAACACCCCATCTGGGGGGATTAGCTTAATTAATATCATTAACTCTAATATATTTACTTAGTTAATCTCATTAACTCTAATCAATTCACGTAATTAACTTAATTAATATCGTTAACTTTATTCAATTCACTTAGTTAATCTCATTAACTCTTATCAATTCACTTAATTAACTTACTTAATTAATATCATTAACTTTATTCAATTCACTTAGTTAATCTCATTAACTCTAATCAATTCACTTAATTGATTAACTTAATTAATATTATTAACTTTATTCAATCATTTAATTTAATAATTATAGTAAGATTTATACATCTAAGTCAGATAATCAACATTCTTAATTTAATACATTTATAAAATACTAGTATACACACACAAGGTATATATGCGTAGCTAGCACATACATAGCTCATGTGTGTACTAATGACAACAATAATCATATCTAATGCAATTTCCTGTATGCTTCCAATCCAATCAATAGTGCAATCAACCTCATAATGAATAAATCAATAATTAGCATCATTAACATAATTCATTAATCACAATAATTTAATATGAATGCAACATTTGCCTAAATAACTATAATTGAGTTAAGCATTTAATATAAAAGAACAAGGAATAAGTCAGACACTATTGTTATGAGATTAAAACCCCACAACACTCTCAACTACTCCTAATACCCTACCTCCCTAACCTACTTCCATCTTCCCAGTTCTATCCTTCCTCGGCTGGACTATACTAGAGAGTCAACTATATTGACCTAACTCCAGAGAGAATCCATCAGTGGAACTGTCAACTACCTTGACTGAGATTCCCCAACAAACAACTGAAAATCATCATCAGATGTCTAGGGGAGAGTGACTTAACACCATTATCCCATGACTTCGGATTTCAGAGAATATACAGTGGGAAATGCCTCCACCCCTCTTGATAGAACTAGGGTCAACACCCTACCATGAACCATATTGCAACACTATGTTCTAGGAACTTGTCATCAAATATCTAATTTTAGGCAATCACGACACCTAAAAAACATGCACTCGCCCAAATATCATAGCAATGCATTTGAGCCCAAATAAGTTAACATAAAAAAGATTCCTATCATCTTTTTCTCAATCTATGTCCACAACATCAACCACTTATTATCACCTTTCTCTGGCTATTACATAGCCCATTCAATTTGCAGGTTAGTTTATAACACAAATTCATGCATAGCCATACTCTATTAACATGTAATTGCATTTAAAACATAACATGAAACCTAGTACCCACATACTGATATCTTTCAATTAAAATTTGCATGCTAGAAGTAGAACACATAACATCAATCATTAATAGCATAAGAATAACCATTCATAATATTCACATACACATAGGTCCACATGTCTAAAGATTGAAGTGCTAATGTTAACAATGTTCCATAGATAATAAACAATGAAAATACGATTATGCCATAAGTAATTCTAGTTGCCTAGTTCAAAACGATGCATTACAATATAGTTTCTCACAATCAATCATCCACACATGACCCTCCATGCTCTTTAAATAGAGATTATGGACCCATCAAGTGTTAAGCCACAAATCAATATAGTCACTATTATCAAGAAGAATATGAGCCATAGGATCACTTTAGGTCTATAACATATCACGACTGTTGGATTCCATAACTACAAATGCATATTAAGGAAACATAGTAAAGAAACACACTAGAAGCGATGTTGTTGGTGCATGTTCATCTTCAACATACTCAACTGGAGGAAGGCGAGCATAAGGAGGTTTTTTTATCCTCACTATCATTATCTAAAGAAGAAACATAGTAGGATCATCAAGAAAAGAGTTACAATGAAGTTAGTTTATACATTAAAGTTGCATGCAAAAAGTAACTTGAAAAAAGAACATTAAAGTTACTTTTAAGTGATTCACTTTTATAACAAGTAGGCTAAACGTTCTATGAAATGATGATTTTTTTCGCGGACATTTGCTTGAAATCTGACGAGAAATTGTTAGATTCATAGATTTGAGTGATTATTTTAGTATAATCCAAGTGCTCCAGGGGCTTTTTATCACGTTGAATCCATTTCTGCATTCAAAAATGGATTTTGAACAACAAAAAATAGTGATTCGTGTAAATTTATATTGCTGGATTCCGACGAAAAACGCCATTTCGTAGAACAACTAGACAACACCATTTTATAATTTAAGTGACATGCACTTTACAATAAAGTTATGTGATAGCCAAAAGTCGCATGAATTTTGAGAGTTGCATGATTTTTTTCAAAAAGTGACTTAATGAAAAAAAGACTCGAACTCAAGACCTCTTATTGTAATTTCCCCCACCTCTTGATAAAGAGGGTGTGAGAGACTTAGTAGTCTACTTGTCCCCACTAGACTATAGTCTCATGAATCATGGGGACCATGAAACACCAAAGTACTTACCTAAGCACAATGTTAAAATTTTAAGTTCACTTTGGGGGAAAAGGTAAAATGAGGAAAGGAAAAGACCACGTGTGGAAAAACAAGGAGTTAACCCTAGGAGGTGGTCAACTAACTCAACAAAGAATTATATCAGAGTATAAAAGAAAAATGAGGGTGCATCTCTCACTCATTCTAGATTATTATTACTTTTGCATCTTGGGCTCTTGAGCAGAAAGAAGTTTTGAGGGTTTTGGGATAACAAACCCTAGAGATCAACTCGGTGGTGAAATATCCCACCTATCCTGATCCAAGCTTGGTCATGAAGGTGCAATATTCCTCCCCCACCATTCTACAGCAGGTACAGATCACATCCATCAGTAAATGAATAGGTATTGCACAACTTCAGTGGGTTTCCAGTAGGAGGGCGCACCATCTAAAGAAGAAGGGTTCGATCTGGAAAGAGGAAGAGGTTTTGAGGCCTAAGGACTTTTGGGTTTTCATTGTATGGTCTAGGGCACCCTTTATAGAACTTTTTGGAGGATGTTTCTCTGTTTTTTATTTTATTTGGAGCTTGGCACGAATTTGAGAGGAGGAGGGCACATTGCAGAAAGAGGATCCACCCATTGGAGGGGTCAGATCTTCCTCAATCAGCTTGAAACTTTGAAAGGGGGGTTATCTTGCCCCGATATATTGTTCTAGAAATTTTGGTCGCATTTGGAGGTCTCTGGGAGGGAGATCAAAATATTGGGTATCTATAGCCAACTAGGACGGTGAAACTCAACCAAGAGGATTGGATCTAGCTCTTGAAGGCAAAGAAACTAATCTTGTCCCTTTCTCTAGTTTATTGTGGTGCCTTTTGAGGCTATTCTCTTCAATTTTGGAGCTTGTTGGAGCAACAATTATTCCAGCTTGGTTATTCTTCTTGTATTTTTCTAGATTTGTAGATCTATTGTATTAAGACCACTCTACTATCTAAATAAAGATCAGATATGAAGTTGTTGGCTATATATTGATCTTCATTGCTTGTATCTTGTCAATTTATCGCGTTATATGCTCATATCTATATCTCCATGCTATAATCTCTAAGAAATAAACCCTCCATGCGCAACTTGATGAGACAAACTTGCATAACACATTGAAACAATAACAAACAATTAAACAATCTTTGGTTTCAGGAAAAAAATTAGCTTGGAAACATTACGGTGGAGTCAGAGCGTTAAATCCTCCCAACTTGTGGGGATTAACGGATGCAAAAGTTCAGTGGTATCTATATGGGAAGGCACAGAAGACAAACAAGTGAACCGGATGCATAAATGGAAGGTTCAGGTGAGGACAATGAGCCACAGGTTTTAGTAGGTATATCAAGGGAGCTGAAAAGTTCCATAGACAATACACAGTATACACTTGAGCTCCATCTACAGGAGAACTAGGATACAATGTGCAAGGGATAGGTTGAAATGAAGGAAACCTTGGAAAAAATAAATTCTAACCAAGAAAAAATTGTGCAACTCCTATTGCAGATGACACATGGGGGGAATGGGACAAGCATTTATGCAAACAAGGAAGCCAATGGTTCCCATGGGGGAACTAGACATTATCATGAGTAGGATATTCACTACCATACAAAGGGACATAGATTTGGAGGGGAGACTTCGAGGGGGAAAACACACAATAGATTTACCCCTATACCTTATATTCCTACATTCTTGGATGGCCAACCACATGATAACCACTTCAATGAAATAGAGGACAACTTTGAGGAGTATGCCAGGGAATATGAATAATTGAGTGCAGGATTCAAGAGATAGGTTACATTGGACCAATATTTTGGTATCAAATTCAGGGGTAAACCCAAAAACTATCATAGGAAAAACAATGAGTTGGAGCACAGGGAAGGTAAGATGGAGATTCCATACTTTGATGGGTCTTCCAAGGTGATTGCACAAGCTTGGGTGCAAAAGTTAAAGACCTATTTACAACTTAACCCCATGAGGGAGATGGATGCCATCAATTTTTCCACCATGTACTTGGAGGGAGAAGATCATGATTGGTGGTATCGTAGTTTGACTACCTTGGGTCATAACCAGATCACTACTTATATAGAGTTCACTCAGAGACTTATGGACATATTTAATCAGGGAGATCCAGAGCTACTTTTCAGGGAACTCACACAAATCAGACAAACTGGGTCACCAGAGATATATATAGAGGAGTTTCAAAGAATAACAATGATGGTGCCAGATGTCTCTCAGGAAAGACTAATGATGCTCTTTACAAAGGGATTGATGGAACCCCTAAAAGGTTGGGTCAAGGATTTTAATCCTTCCAACTTACATGAGGCCTTATGTAGGACTAGGGACTTGATGGGATCTACAACAAAAACTAAGTTTTCCCCTAGACCACCCATAAACAAAGGGAGGAGATATCAAAGGGGTTGACAGAGGAAAGGGTGGAATGGATGAGGCTACTAGGAGATAATTGAGGAGGAAGCAACTATGCTTCACATGCAAGGAACCTTGGGATCCAGGGCACACATGCATGGGTAAGGGCAAGGCCCATTATATTGAGGTGATTTCTGATGATGAGGAGGAAGACGATTTCAGCCATATCTAGAACATTGACGCAAATCCACCTAGAATTGACCCTACAAAGAATGAATAAGGGGAATAAGTAGGTTTTGGCCTTGTAGCAGACAAGAAGGTTACAATAACATCCATCAGTGGGGTGCCTAAATTCAATACCTTCAGGATGAGAGAAGTGATTCAGGGACATAAGGTTTCAATACTCATTGATGGGGAATCTTCACACAACTTCATAGATTCATCCTTACTGAAAAGAAGAAATATACCTATCGTGGAGTTTGAGGGATTTCATGTGGAGGTATCAGGGGGGCACACCATGCCTTGTGACATGTATATTCCAGGGATGAAACTTACTTTGGGCATGCATAACTCGACACATGACTTTTATGTGATGGATCTACCAGATACTAACATCATCTTGGGAGTTCAGTGGCTTATTACATTGGGACCTATCACCACCAACTACAAAACCATGGAGATGTCCTTCAATGAAGAGAGTGAGAAAAAGGTGATGCTTAGAGGAATGATCGGTAATACACCTAGATTGGTGACAAAAAAGCGCATGGAGGCCATTTTCAGGAGAGAAGACATTGTATATGCAACATAATGCAAAATATGAGTTCAGGTGGACAAGAAGGGGCATCCTCATTACTCTCAAGACATTCAAAAAATCATTGACATGCACAACAATGTTTTTGAACCTATTCCACCAGGAGCACCACCGGATAGAGAGTTTGAGCATATTATAAAATTAGAAGAAGGATAAAAACTTGTCATTAATACTCCTTATAGACACCAAAAAAGTATAAGGAAAAAATTTAAAAGCTTATCAAAGAACTTTTACACATGGGCCACATCAGACCAAGTTCTAGTCCGTTTGCATCTTCAGTGGTTTTGGTAAAGAAGAAAGACGGGACAATGCACATGTGCATTGATTATAGGGCATTGAACAAAAAGACTATCAAGAACAGATACCCCATCCCTAGGATTGATGAGCTATTGGATGAGCTTCATGGGGCTGTCTACTTCACCAAAATAGACTTGCGCTCTGGCTATCATCAGATCAAAATGAGGGAGTAAGATGTGCCCAAAATATCTTTCAAATGTCATTATGGTCACTACRATATTCTGGTTATGCCCTTTGGGATAACTAATGCGCCAACCACCTTTCAATCTTGTATGAACCATGTCTTCAACAAGAAGTTGAGGAAATTCCTCTTGGTCTTCTTTGATGATTTGCTGATATATAACAAAGCTTGGGATGATCATCTTCAATATGTATATAAGATCTTTGCCATCATGGAGGGACAATCCTTATATGCTAAAGAGTCCAAATGTGATTTTGGAATGAAATAAGTTCTTTATTTGGGACACATCATTGGAGTGAAAGGAGTTCAGGTGCACCAAGAAAAGATACAAGCCATACTTGATTGGCCAACACCCAAGACTCTTACCGAGTTGAATGGATTTCTTGGCATTTGTTGTTACTACAAGAGGTTTTTCAAAGGCTTCTCCCAACTTTGCGCACCTTTGACAGATTTGACCAGAAAGGGCACATTTAAGTGGAGTGAAGAAGCATAGATGACTTTTGATAGGATGAAGAAGGTAATGAGCACTTGTCCGGTACTTTCTTTTCTATATTTCTCACAACCCTTCATATTGGAGTGTGATGCCTCATAAGAGGGCATTGGAGAAGTGCTTATGTAGAATAGGCACCCCATTGCCTATGAGAGACGAAAACCAAGGGACCCTGAACTTCTCTACACCATTTATGAAAAATATATGTTAGCCATCATGCATCCATTGGATAAATTCAGACAATACTTGGTTGGGGCCAAATTTGTTGTGAGGACTGATCACAATAGACTCAAGTGCTTTTTGGACCAAAAGGACCTCAATGAAAGACAACAAAAATGGGTTAGCAAGATCCAGGCCTATGCCTTTGACATTGAATTTGTCAAAGGGAAAAACAAGGTGGTGGCTGATGCTTTATCCAGAAGACCTTCAGTTTATGCTATGACATATATTTCAGTTGACTCGAAGGCGCACCTCTTGGTGGAATATTCTAAAAATAAGTTTGCTTGTGAGTCGATGGATGGGAAGGTACATGATGATAACTTCCAGATTTTGGATGACATCATATAAAACAAGGTTAGAATATTCTTGGTTCCTGAGTCAACCTTCAAAAGACAAGTGTTACAAGCATGTCATGATTCACCATTAGCAAGGCATCAGGGGTTTGTCAAAACATACAGGCAAATAAGGGAGAGATTCACATGGAAGGGCATGAAGGAGGATGTGATGCGCTATATCAAAGAATGCTCCACTTGTCAGGAGAAGAAGGATGAACACACTCATACAACATGTTTATTGCAACCACTCCCCATTCCAGAGCAAAAATGGGAAAGTATATCAATGGATTTCATCATGGGATTGCCCAAGGTCTAGGGCAAGGATTGCATTTTTGTGGTTGTGGACAGACTCACCAAATTTGCTCATTTCTTTTCCATTTCCACAGATTACAGTGCTTCACAGGTTGAAGATTTATTCTTCTAAGAGATCTTCAGGTTGCATGGTTTACCCAAAACCATTGTGAGTGACAAGGACAACATGTTCATGAGCACCTTTTGGCAAGAGCTATTCAGGTTGGTAGGTACGAACTTGACCCCTAGTACTAACTATCATCCTCAAACTGATGGCCAAACTAAGATAGTCAACAAGTGGGTCGAAGGATACCTTCAGAATTATGTTTCAGGGAAACAAAAGGCACGGGTTAAGTGGCTTCATTTGGGAGAGTATTGTTACAACACCACCTATCACATGTCTATTGGTATGTCACCTTTCAGGGCCTTATACAACTATGATCACCTCACTTTTGTGGAGATTGTTTTTGGTGACAGTTGATCTCCTATGTTATAGGATTGGATTCAACAAAGTCAAGATATACTCAGAGAGCTTAAAGACCACTTGCAAAGGGCACATAATCAACAAAAGGTACAAGAATATAAGCATAGAGTGGAGCGCACATTTGAGGTTGGTGATTTGGTATACTTAAGGCTCCAACCATACATATAGATATCTATTAAAAGGAGCAACACAAAAAATATCCAGCCTTTCTTATTTGGACCATACAGGGTAAACAAAAAGGTAGGGGTCATGGCATATGAGCTTGATCTACCCCCGGGAAAAAAGATACACAATGTCTTTCATGTATCATGCTTGAAAAGAGCCATAGGGAAACACATCATTCCTATTGAGGAATTACCACCCTTGGATGAGGAGGGGTAGTTGATAATGATACCAGAGGAAGTTCTAGAAGTAAGGGAGAAGAGGCTAAGGAAGAGGAGCATCAGGGAATACTTGATCAAATGGAAGAACTTACCTATAGAAGATGCTACTTGGGAAAGTGAACAAGTTCTTCAGGAGACAAGGTCAGAATTGCTTGTGGGCAAGCAATTTCTAGTAGGGGAGACTATAATGTCCCCCACCTCTTGATAAAGAGGGTGTGAAAGACTTAGTAGTCTATTTCCCCCCACTAGACTATAGTCTCATGAATCATGAGGACCAAGAAACCCCAAACTACTTACATAAGCACAATGTTATGTTTTTAAGTTGACTTTGGGGGAAAAGGTAAAATGAGGAAAGGAAAAGACCACATGTGGAAAAGCAAGGATTTAACCCCAAGAGGTGGTCAACTAACTCAACATAGAATTAGATCAGGGTATAAAAGAAAAAGGAGGGCACATCTCTCACTCATTCTAGATTATTATTACTTTTTCATCTTGGGCTCTTGAGCACAAAGACATTTTGAGGGTTTTGGGATAACAAACCCTAGAGATCATCTCAGTGGTGAAATATCTCACCTATCTCAATCCAAGCTTGGTCGTGGAGGTGAAATATTCCTCCCCCACCATTCTACAACAGACACATATCACATCCATCAGTAAAGGAAGAGGTATTGCACAACTTCAGGGGGTTTCCAGTAGGAGGGCGCACCATCTGAATAAGAAGGGTTCGATCTGGAAAGAGGAAAAGGCTTTGAGGCCTAAGGACTTTTGTGTTTTCATTGTATGGTCTAGGGCACCCTTTCTAGGGTTGCAACTTTTGCATACAAACTCCATTTAGGGTGTTTCTTGGACCATTACAAAGATTAATCCATGCTCTATGCATGACCTATGTAAACTACCAAAAATTCAAGTGAAATGCTTGAAAAATACATCTCAAAAGTTTAGGGCCTGAAAAATTGTAGTAAAATTGCCATTATGTGGAACCATTACAAGTCATAGGAATAGGTGGGTGGCCACTAGTATCCACCTAGATAAACTAGGGTAGAAACCCTAGCACTACAACAAGAACCACAATAACCATCATAATCTTCAATGTCATGTTCTTCTCTAGGGTTTACATGTATAACACAAACCTTAGTCATCACAAAAACAGGCCATAACATCACACAAGAGTAATCTCTCCAAGAACATCCAAAACATCTCTCTTTCCCCTTATCTTCTCCCATGGTTTCCTCATGAACCCTAAGATAGACTTATCTCCCAGGGTTTTATCATGAACACTAATATGCCTAAGACAAGTACAAAGAAGAGTACAAAATGATGAATGAAAACATGAGTTCTCTCCTTCCTTATATATACAAGGAAGAGAAAGAGGCTAACATAAAATAAGGACATGTGTCCATACAAGTAACCAACAAGAAAACCCCACATGTTATACATTACAATATAAGGATGTATATGTGTCAAAATAGGGTTTACCTAACTCCCAAAGTAAAACACCCTGCAAGTCATGATCTTGGGCTCAACACTCCTCCTCCAAGATGTTGTGCACTACAACAAGGTGTTAGTACAACACTTCCTCTTCCATGGTGGTTTAGTGTCCAAGTGTCCTCATTTAAGGTGTTTCTCTTCTATCAGTGTGCCAAAATCCTCTCATGTGTATCGATATGGTCACTAATATCCAATTCTCAACATTTGTGTTTGGGTCTAGCACCAACCTCGATGATGTATGCTCCTCGACCCAAGCATCCTTAATTCAAGTGTCCAATATCCAAGGTGTATATATAAAATGGTCCCAATATCCAAGGGCTAAGTGACCTCCTCCAAATGCCCAATTCTCTTCCTCCTAAGTAGGTACCTCTCCTAGTTGAGCAACCAACTCCCCTATTTTGTGCATCCAATGGGCCCTTAGCTAATAAGATAATTAGGGTATTGACCTCTTAGGAAAGAGAGCCATGCTAACACTATAACACAGGTCAAAATCCCACCCAAACCGAGTCATCCATATGTCCCTAAAGCATCACCAAGAGACCAGGAGACACAATGCTCTCTTAGCAAGGTGGAAACACTTTTGGAGTAATCCCAAAAATAACACTTATCACTATGTCTTGCTTGATATTATATAAATATGATTTAAAAAATCCCAAAATCAATTTTAGGATTTTACATAACATACATAGTATTGCTGCTCTTGAGAAGCTTGCATCAAACCATTTTTTTGCAAATAATTGTGCTTTCATTCTACCAAAATTGAAATCACCAGATTCTTACATAGTGGTTATAGATAATGTTAAAATGGATGAATGCCAAGAAGGAATTTGACACAAGTTGCAAGATTTGAAGAGGGAGATACTCAATGATAATGATCATGCTTTTAATGCGAGTTCCCTTAGGCTTGAGCAAAGTCATCACCTTGATTGTGAGTGGGTTGATACCATACCAAATCTTCTATTAGGGGAATTTGTTCTTCATCTAACCATTTCAGGTGAATTGTACGGATCAATAAGGAAAATCCAACAAGTCAAGATAGTAGATCAACTAGAAGATCAAACGAATTCATTTTCATCATAGAAAGACCCAAAAACATTAGCGACACGACCTTGTATTAATGTAGTGAGCTCTTCTAGAAAGTTATTAGTAGAGTGTGAAACTACCATATTCGAGGGAAAAACTGACAATCCATTGACCATAATCATGGATCCAATGCAAGTGACCTCATTTTATTAGGATCACATGTAATGGATCATAGTTTATATGGTTGAATGATTTGTTACCTGGGCCCATTACCACAAAGTTTGTATAATACTTTGAAATGGAAAGAGACTCCAATTAGATATATTTTGTTCGTGCCACTTAATTACTATTTGAAGTCTGCCCATACACCACGTTTAGATGCATAATAGCTAACAATACCATTCTTGAAGCCTTGAAGGAAGAGGACAAGGTGCATATAATAGATTTTGAAATTGGGTAGGGAAGCCAATATGTCGCCTTGATCACAACCTTGCAACAAATGTTGGTGGACCTCCAAAATTGTGGATAACTAGGATGGATGACCTTGAGTCAATCTCAATTTCTATTGGGACTTGCATATTGTATAGGAACAACTTGAAAAACTTGTAGTTGTTGTCGGTGTTCATTTAAAGTTCTAGATTTTCTCAGTGTCATCCCAATTGTTAATGATTCCATGGTCAACTCTGTATTTCAGGGTGAGAATACCCCTTTTGGACTATGCTTCATTACCAACATATGCATTCTTCTATCCCATGCCAACCATGCCAATACTGTGCCACAGATGACCCACCATACTAGGGAAAAAAACTCTCGAAGCATCTTCCTCTACAAATACAACCTTTAAAAACCAAACCCTTACCAAGCTTAGTACCGATGGAATGCAATTTTCTTTATTTCTGGATAGAAATGGTGGATACTAAAAATACAAGAAAGGGACAAAACAAATCCAAATCTCTTTTAAGTATATTTTTCAAGTATGTTTCTCGGACAAAAGATTCAAGAACTAATTCATGAAAAATAATACATTATATAATCATACATAAGTGGGCCAAGGCACGACCTTCCTCTACATAAACAATAACCCAATCCTAGTTGAAAGCTAGATTAGATAAGATGCATTTTTCAAACAAGAAAGTTTGGAAATTGTGGAAAATAGCTACATTACATATACTTGTCTTGAATGTATTGTTCACATTGCAAATTTCTTTAAGATCATTCTTAGAGTTCCTAGTCTAGTGATGGTTGGTGGACATATACTATTCTCATAATTTTCTAAAAGTTTCTTTGAGAATAAATGTTTATTAATTGATATTTAGATTGCAAATAGTTTTTCAAGCATGAACAATAATGGCACCAAAAACTTGTACTATTTAGAGTTTTGAAGATATATTTTCAAAATCTGGGTGGGGGGAAATATAGAGTAAAACATATAAAAAACTTGTACTATTTAGAGTTTTGAAGACAACTACTTTCAAAATCTGGTTGGCTTATGACCATGTTTAGGATTTAGACAAAACTTTAGGAACCAAAAAGTAATAAGTTCCCAACCAAGATTATAAAAATATTACCAATTTAAACTCCTTAATATTGGTTAAGTACATTTGGAAAAAAGTTGAAATTGTTTCAGGCAATTCAGTGATGGAAACAACAACTAGATATGCAAGCATGAGGTAACAACACCATCATCTTTTCGCTTTCAGATTGTAGGAGTACAAGATGGTAGCTAGATTGATAGATGGAGAGGCTCTGGTATGACAATAGATTTTGGAGCTCTATTACATATACTCATAGAAACTTGTGGCAATTAAATGATGGAAACTACAAATAGATATGGAAGCTTGAGGTGGCAAAATCATTGGCTTTCACTTTCAAATTGTAGGAGTACAAGATGACGACTAGATTGACAAATGGAGAGTCTATGATATGGCAATATATTTTGGATCTCTATTACATATACTCATAGAAGCTTGTGATTGTTATCTATGTGACGTTA
>JZKD02S1620641.1:0-26221 GCA_000966675.3 Picea glauca
AAATAAAATGCTAGAAATGGCAGAATAACAGTAAAATATCCAGCATAATCTTCACAATAACACAGAAATGATATAAGAATAGCAATAGAAATAACACTTCGATTCAGAAAGCAATATTCACAGGCCTCTTCGAGGGGGATACCTCCAATCGAGCAACGCTCTGTTACAATAATATCCAAGATAGGGTTTTCATACCCTTGACCCTTATTTATACTAAATATGTCTATTAAGAGAAGCATATAGAGGAAGATCCTTCTAGAAGCAGAAGCTTCTATTAGGTCTTCTTGCATCCGCCTTATTCTATTTTATTGAAAGGCCTTATTAATATTGACCTTTATTACATCCAAATACATTGATCTACCTATGTGCAGATTAGGACCTTAACACTCACCAACCCGTGAACCCACAATAACTCATATATTTGGCTAAGTGTTGGATGTGTTACATAGTAAAGAGTGGTAAAAAGAGTTGTTTACATTATGAGGGTGGCAGAAGTCAAAGTGAATTGTGAGGGTAGTGGGGATAAAATATACTCTTAAGAAATAACACCTACCCGTCAACCTGTGGTAAGCCATAGTAAATAAGGCTAAGTCTGAAAATTATATAATGGATCATGTGAAATATGGAAAATATGAAATATATGGGAGATAAAAGGAATGACGTGAAATTTGGGAAAATAAAAAGGGGAAAAAGAAAGAAATGGAAAAATGGGATAATGAAAATGGAAAGGAAAATAAAAAGAAATGTGAAAATAAAGGAAAGGGAAATGAAAGTGAACGTGGAAAGGAATAAGCAAAAATGATTAAGTGTGGAAAAAGGTAACGGGAATATGAAAGTAATGAGATAATGGGAAAAATAACTAAGTATAAAATGAGAGAATGAGTAGAGGTGAAGGGAAATGGGAGGAGAGAACATGTCACTTAGAACCTTTTCATATTTTTTCTTGTAATACCTCCATTGGACTTCTAGACAAAAGTATGTGTATCTTGTTCATGGAGACTCATATTTTGATTCCGTGAAATGCATGGCGAAGTTGATACCGATGAATATGCAATGAACATATAATAGTTCAAAAATATCCATATTCCAATATCATTTTTTATTTTTTTATTATTCCAAGAGCGGGAACATATAGGTGACCAAATTTTGGTCAACACAACCTCACATTTCATTCTAAAGGATATGAAATGAGGAAAGAAGGTTTAGAAAGATTAGTGGCAAATGTAAATAGAGCCCTGAGCGATGTATACATTCTCGATGAAGTCAAAGGAGAAAAATGTTGTATGGTACAAGTAAATGAAATTTGTTTATGGCATAGAAGGATGGGTCGTATAAAATTTGACAATCTATTAAAACTCAACAAGACACAAGCAGTATGAGATATACAAAGGATTACAAAACCTACTGACATTATTTGCAAGCCATGTCAGTACGGGAAGCAGATGAGAGTTAGTTTTAAAAAAGGAGTACTCAACATCAAATCCATTGGATCTTGTACACACAGACCTCTATGGGACAACAATAACAAAAAAATTAAAAGGTGAGAGTTATTTTATGATGCTTATTGATGGCCACACAAGAATTACATGGGTTACATTTCTTAAAGAAAAATCTGAAGTATTTGAGAAGTTTAAATCTTTCAAATCCCTAGTTGAAAATGAGATGGATTTAAAAGTCAAGTGCTTAATTTCATATAGAGGAGGTGACTTTATGTCTTATGAATTTGATGAATTCTTTGATAATCATGGAATCGAGAGACCGTTTTTAGCAGCAAGGACTCCAAAGAAAAACAAAGTTGTAGAAAGGAAGAAAACAAATATACAATAAATGGATAGAACAATGTTGAATGAATCCAAAATACCAAACACCTTTTGGAGAGAAGCAAAGAGCACAAATTAGAGTGAATAGTAGCAAGACACCTTATGAATTATGGAAAGGTAGACCAACTACAATCAAATACTTCAAATTATTTGCGATCAAGTGTTATATAAAGAGAAATGAAGATAATTTAGACAAGTTTGATTCCAGAACAAATGAAGGTATCTTTCTTGGATATGCATCTGGAAGCATGGCCTACAAATGCTACAAAAAAATACTACGTGAGGCTGTAGATAGTATTGATGTAAGAGTGGATGAAGCAATACCTCAAAAGGAAAATTCATAAACAAATGAATATCTAGAGGATACAATCTATAGATAATGAAAAAAGGAAGAAGAAGAGGTAGAAGAAAAGAAATAACAAGAAGAAATAGAACACCAATATCCAAACACAGAATCCATATTTATTCAAAAGCATCATCCATAAAATTAGATTCTTGGTGATATATATACAATATTTAAGACTAGAAGAAGATTAAACTTTTCTTTGCTATCTAAAATAGATCCCAAGAACTTTGCATAAGCTAGTGAGGATAAGCATTGGATTAATGCTATGAAAGATGAACTAAATCAGATTGAGAAGAATGAGTCATGATAAATTGTTCCTCGAACAAAAGAAAATAATGTTATTGGCACCAAATAGGTCCTTAGAAACAAATTGGATGAATATGGACAAGTAGTAAGAAATAAAGAAAGATTTGTCTGTAAAGGTTATGTTCAATTTGAAGGTATTGATTTTGAAGAAACCTTTTCTTCAATTGCAAGATTAGAAGCAACCATAATGTTTTTGGCATTTGTGTGTTTCAAGAACTTCAAATTCTATCAAATGGATGTCAAGTCATCCTTTCTAAATGAAAATTTAGAAGAAGAAGTATATATTGAAAAGCCAAAAGGATTTAAATTGTCAAAAAAAAGGATCATGTATGCAGACTGAAAAAAGCACTCTATGGACTAAAACAAACTCCCAGAGCTTGGTATTCAAGACTTGACAAATACCTACAACAACAAGGTTTCAAAGAGGAGCTGTAAAAAATAATATTTACATCAAAACTGATAATGAAAATCTTTTAATAATTGTGGTTTATGTAAATGATATCATATTTGGAAATAACGTTGGTAGAATGAGCCAAAACTTTGCAGAAGAAACACAGAAAGAATTTGATATGTCCATGATTGGAGAATTGTCATTATTTCTAGGGTTACATATTTCTCATTCTAGAAAATGAATATTCATTTCTAAGACCAAATATATCAAGGAAATGTTGAATAAATTTGGAATGGAAGACTATGCTCATGTCAGTACACCCATGATCACAAGATGTAAGTTGAGAAAAGATGATGAATCTCTAGAAGCAAATCAAATAATGTATAGTTAAATGATTTAAATCCTACTATATATGAAAACATCAAGGCTAGACATCATGCAAGAAGTAGGATTGGTTGTAATATTTCAATCTACACAAAAGGAGACACATGTGCAAGCAATAAAAATAATATCCAGATATATGAAGGGCACATTGGACTTTGACTTGTCATATTCAAGAAGTATGGACTTCACTCTAATAACATATATAGATGTATATTGGGTGGGAAGTATCGATGACAAGAAAATTACCAGTGGAGGAGAATTCTTCTAGGAAACAGTCTACTATCATGGTTGAGAAAGAAGTAAACTTCAACCTCTCTATCCACATCGCAAGAAAATATATTCTAGCAGCAACATGTTGCACACAAGTTCTCTATATGAAGCAGACAATAAAGGATATCAAGGTAGAATATGATCAGCCGATGCCAATCATCTGTGACAACACAAGTGCAATCAACATTTCAAAGAATCTTGTTATTCACTCAAAGACAAAGCATATTCCCATCAAGTACCACTTCTTAAGAGAACAAGTAGCTGAGCAAGGTGTCAAGATGGAATACATTGCCACCAAAGAATAGTTTGCATATATTTTTACCAAACCCCTTCCTAGAGACACATTTGAATATCTCAGAAAAAATTTGGGAGTGATATCCCTCTCATCTTGTCAGTAAAGGGAAGAAAAATATCAGGGGGAGAAACCCTTTTCTATTGATGTCAAAGGGGAGGAAGTTGTATACAGAGGAAGAATTGCAGACATAGGAAAAATTACAAACACAAGAAGACTTGCACATAGGTGGAGTATTAAAGAATTGACTAGGGGTTTCCATGAATGACAAAGGGGGAGATTGTTGGAAATATTCAAATATTGCAAGATGAAAATTGTTGGAAATATTGTTTTTGTATTTTTTATGCTCGATTTATATACCCTATATTTGAACGTATTTTTACTCTGAATACCTATCTCAAATAGGAGCATAGGATATATGGTTGAAAATTTTATTTTGAGAACTTTCAAAATGTATATGGAACTACCTCTAACTCCATAGGAATGAGGAGATATAAAATATTATGTAAGGTCATCCCAACCAATTTTACAATTCGGCCCCATAAGTGAATGGAGACACATTATAAATAAAATATATATGTGCGCATTTGAAGAGTATCCAAGAGAGAATAACAAGTACAATTGTGCAGAATAGATTTGAGGTGCACAAGAGGAGCTGAAGAGTATTCTTGGGGTCTAAAGGTGTGCAATAGGAGTTTTCTTGGAGTTTTAAGGGTGAGCTATGAAGGACTAAGTTCTATGATGCTACAAAGGGTGTTGTTTTGAGGTTGTGATGATACAATTTAGAATTATATTATGAGAATGATACTATGAGGTTCTCTAGTGAATGAAGGTTATATCTGACTAGGGTTTGAAGCTATGTATAGGGTATGAAGCAAGGAGAGGCATTGAAGCATGAAAGTTAAGGGTATGATGATGCTATGAAATGCATGAAGTATGAAGCATGAAGGTGAAGTCAAAATTAATCTGTGTATGAATATCTTAGATTGGTACCTATGCAGGTCTTGTTGAGTACTGTGATTTGAGTTTACATGCATTTACTATTTTAAAGTTAATGAAAGATTAATGAATTATCATTTAAAGTAAAAAGTATCTTATACTAATTCACCCTCCCTCTTAGTATGAGAATAAGTTCAACACCAAGATGATGGGTCCACATGTTCATATTAGACCTCAGATAAGATATTTGAATCAGATTCATATGATGATGTGTGTGCATATGATGAGAATATAGATGATGTGTCATAGAAGATGCACAAGTGGGTGTCATCCACCTTACAGGAAAGGGAGATCCATCAGATCCCAGGAGGATGAAATCTTAGTTTGAGGATCCTCATCATGCACATACAACTACAGAGCAAGTGATTCCTATGCATAGCTACATGGATCTATATTTAGACCCATAGACCTATGCAAAGGTTGTAGGGAATATCCTTGAGAATCATACTTGGGATCTGGTTCCGCTTTCTTCAGACAAGAAGCTTGACATGTGCAGATGGGTCTACAGGACCAAGAGGAAAGTAGTGTTCAGGGGGGGTGTTGGAGATATTACACTCTCACCTTGTGATTATTTTTCCTAAGTTTGATAGTCTAATGTTGAGGGTGTTATCATTGGATGAGAATATTCTCTCCAGAGCATATTCCCTAAAAAATAGGGCACCTCCTAAAAAATAGGGTGAATTCCCTCTTCAGTTTGACTTCAGTTAGGAGTTTAGTTTGACTTCAATTGGGAGTTCAGTTAACTAGTGGAGGACAACTCATACATGTAATAGTTTATTTTCTCACGAGGAGGGCGCATATCTCATGCATGAGGCTAGGAGGGCGCATATCTCATGCATGCATCATTTTATCTCCTCCACATGTATGACTCAATTAAATGTTGTTTGCATTGACAATTGACTTAGACTAGGTGACATATAACTTTGGTTTCTGTCAATGAGTGTCTACATCACTCTAGATCACTACTATGGCACATTAACTTAGTCATGCATCTATCTATGGCACATTCACCTATTATTAGGTATTTTTCATGTATTTATTACTTACTCATGTAATACAATTTGGAATTCATTCTTAATTATTTCTCTCATGATTGCTTCTTTCTCTCTGGTTCTTTTTGCAAGCTTTGTGTGAATTTATCTACCTAGGTTCTCTGTCAATCATTAAATTAAATGAAAAAATAACATTTCATAATTGTAATTATTCAAATTAATTTTTAATTCATTAACCAAATCCAATATTTACATACATTTTAATACAAAATCAACGAAATATGATACTTAGTATACTTTTTTAATAGAAGATTCAACTAATACTTACATACTTTTTTAATAGAAGATTCATAAAGTTGGTAATGGAGTTAAAAATTGTAAAACTATTTCATCGAAAGTGTATAGATCAAGACTTATTATTACATATTATTTATATTTAATAATTTAAACTTAATCAAATAAATGTAATATATTATAATAGTTGAAAAATATAAATTAATCAAATCTTTGGAAAAATAAAATACAATAATTGTGATTTTAGTAAACGATTATATTATAGCTTTGTCTTTTAATCTTTGAATAATAAAAATTAATAAAAGAACATTATTATTACATCATTATTATTATTAGTGAATAATTTTATCATAATGTTAGTGAATAATTATATCATAACGTTTTTATTAAAATATATGAAAAAGACATAATTATTCAAATCACAATCAACATTTATATCTCGATGGACAACAAACAATTCACCTCAAAGAAGAGTTAAACATTATATGACATTAATGGTTATAAGTTTTTGCAATCACAATCCAAATTAAACGATTTCATAAAACTAAATTTAAACATTATATGGCAACTCTAAATTTAAATGACTGATACATCTCAAATTTAATTTAAAAACAAAAAAAATCATTAGCGTACTCATAATACATTTTATAAATCAAACAAAAATAACATCTGTTATCACTCCAGGAAACTCTCCTAGGCTGTATCTCAGAGATGCCTGGTAACTTAACCTTTTTTTAACTATTTTCTCAATAATGGGTGTGGGTTTGGATCAAGATGAATATCTTAAATCACTGGATTGTATCTTCAAGATAGTCTAGCTATATTTATGCAATACAAGGCCTTCAAGAGCTATTATCAGATAGGTTTGTAAATCAAATGGATAAGAAAACCAATCAATTAACCAGAACATACATAGGCAATATATATGATGGGTCAACAAACTAGCAAAGGATGCTTATGATTATTTCTTAACAATCAAAGGTAAGATGACAGTTACCATGGGACCATTAAACATAGACAAAATAATGATTTCAACACATAGGCATAGACAAAGATAAAAGAGAGTCTCACAATAACAATGAAAGAAGCTTGCAGGATTAATATATTAAAGAAAGTGTCTTTTTTACAATAACAATGGATTATAGAACTCAAAATTGAACCCCCTGTTCATCAAATGTTTTGGGCTTTATAGCCCTTTACAAATAGTTTCAAGATCCTAGATTACTGGATCGAATTTTGCCTAAAATAGAAAATCAATAACTGGCCCAAGAAAGTAGGCAAAGATCCTATAAACTAGGTCAATTCAAATTCTCGAATGATCTTTATGTTCTTCATATTTTTTGACAGGTGTAGTGAGCTTTCTGAGGCTGCTGGATCTCATGTGATACGGGAGGAGTCGAACATGACACCTGTTAACAGTCAAACAACTTCATATCCTTGAAAATGGCTAACCATTTTTACCTTTTTGTCTTGTAGAGCACCTCCAAAACCAAAACAAACTCTTGATAAGGATGTCATTAATTATCTTCCATCGATTGGAACCATTTCTGAGGCTTTTGGACAAGGAAAACTTGGACCTGTGAAAAAACATTAACTTTCTGCCTTATCAGTGCTTTCGGTAGCTAGAGTAGATAGAATTTAGACCAATTAGCTATCGAAAGCTCTGCTTTCGGTGGCTAATGAACAATTGATATGTTCGCCTAAGCCACCAAAACCTGAGATTATCAAAATTTCAAAAACACCCTTTGTCTTTTTAGACTTCTTCATCTTTCTCAAAGATTGTAGGGTTACTGGCTGCCTCTGGTTCATTGCACTGAACTGCCACCTCTGCTAGGGTCTCAAGAGAAGCATGTGTATGAGCCTGGTGTTTTGAAGACATAGCTTGTTTCCTCAAAGCCCTGACCTTTTTATTCAATACCTGAGCTACTCTCCATAAGCTGTTGTAGTCTTTTACAATCTTGTCCTTCTTTTTCTTCTCCTTTATGCTTTCATGGACTAATATTTCCAAGGATAATTTTCTTTCTACAAAGTTTTTTGACAGGGTTTCATACCTGGTTTTTATTACCCTTTCCAACACTTCTTCCTCGGCTAACTTCTTCTTAAGCTTCTTGATTTCCTTTGATTTACTCTGCTTCACTCGTTTGCTAGATGAGGCATTTGCAATTTGTGGTTCTTGTTCTTCTTGAGGTGTAGGTGATGGAAGGTCCTCATAACTTGTTGTGTATATATCCGCAAAAATAGTTTTTTCACACCCTGTGGTAACTGAATCCTTGTGCCCTATTTCAATCTGGTGCTCTTCATCCTCTGAGTTTGTGTAAGGAAGATTAAGAATGTTTTTGTTCACTTGGGATTCTTTGGCCTTTTCTTTTTCACTGTTGAAATTTAATTTCTTCTTAGTTTTGTCAAGCTTAGAGGAAGGAGAGGGTTGATTAACTTGAGCTGGAGAGAGAGCTCTCCTCCTCCTCTTTCCACTTCTGGAGTAGAATACTTCTTGGAATGAATACTCTTTTTACCTTCTGGCTGAACCTCAGTCTGGAAATCATTCCAGAACAAGAAGTAATTCCACTCTTTGCCTCTTCTTTGCAACAACTCAAAAACCAAAATTTTGATCAGAATATGGTGAGATAATCTACCTGCAACTTGATTAGGATTGGCCTTGAATTGATGAGCCATTTTGGATAAACTTCTGTGGAGAAAATAGGGTAGATTGAGTGGGTTTCTACCAGTCAAATGATCTATAATTTTAAAATGGTAAATCATCACTTTGTTGTATCTCCCTTCACAAGTTACATAAACCATCATGGCTTTTAATAACTGCTTCCATTTCTCTGCAAGGAAAGACACAGGAATGTCTTTCTTCCATATCAAACCCCTATGTTCGGGTTTCAAATAAGACCTGAATTCAACATTCTTAGTGACAGTAGTTTTAAACCATTTTTCTCCAGTCATGGAAAGCTCTATCACTTCAGCTATGAGGGCTTCATCTATCTTGAATTCACCCCAGCCTATGATTGCTTTCTTTACATCTAAATTGAGGGCAAAGGCCTATGCCACCTACTGATGAGAACTCTGTAATGTTTTGACAAAAATTATAACACCCTGCATCCCTGAACATTTGACATACCTTCGGGTGTGATTCCAGGTAACTGATGTCGTTGATCTCTTTCCTCAGGGTTGACGCTCCTTTATTCATTTTCCACAATGTTTCTACACACTTGTGATCGAAGGAATGGATTTCGGGGGAGAGTTACACAACGTAGAATTAGGGAGAGTGGGCTCGGCTGTGACAAAAATGAGAGAACTGAGGTGAGCTTTAGAACATGGAACTGATTACAAGGGATGCGACAAAATGGTTGGTGATTTGCAACAGTCATGGTCGATAAATGTAATGATGGAGGGTACGTAAACATATGGATTGATGATACAGTGATCTAAAAAGATTCGCTTATATCATACAAAGATCAGCTTCTGGTCATGAACGGTTTGTTCTCCTGTCTTTTTGGTGGATTATTGAAATTATAAAACTACGAACCCAATGGTTGAAACGTGTGAAAGGATGTGTTGACTCTTTCCCCACTTCTGCGATTTTGGTGGCTAAAATAGCCCTGAATTCTTTTGTTTAAGCTACCGAAAGCTAAGGCTTTCAGTGGCTAATGAACAATCGAAATGTTCGCCTAAGCCATCGAAACCTGAGATTTGAATTAGATCAAATAAAAACTAAACAAAAGTTTATTTAAACTTTATTACATGCGTAAATCTTTGATAAATGAGCTTTAATTTTTTTTTTAAAAGTACCTATTTTTCAATGACTTCCTATCACCTAAAATAAACAAATTTGACTGTGTTATTTGAGGAGATAACATATGGCTCCTTCTGGGGATGAAAGCCTCCCTGCGAGGTTTCAATAACCTCAACTCCAATGCCTTTCTTATTGGGCTATGGATTCATTTGGCCTGTGCAACTAATCTTCTGCAAACCTGTAACTTGCCTGTAGCCTTTCCCATTGGGCTATGGAGTCGTTTGGATTTTAGAAATGATCCCCTACAAACCTGTAGCCTTGAAAGTCTTCATAGTATTTGACAGTTGTAGTGATCTTCAGATGCTGATGGATGAGGTCAAAAATGCCACACTGAAAAGCCAGTCATCTTTTGCTAAAATAAGATAAGAAGTTTTATCTTCCTCACACTGCTGACACCTCCAAAACTGAAACAAAGCAATAAAACTGATGCTCTAAATTATGATCATCACTTTGGAACCTTTCTCGTATCAACTGGAACAACAACACTTAATTCTGTGAAAAAAGAGTGGCTTTCTTCCCTTCTCTGCGCTTTCGGTGGCTAAAGAGCCAGAAATCTTAACCTGTAAGCTACTAAAATCTCTGCTTTCGGTGGCTAAAAATGATTGTGAAAGCTTTCCTAAGCCACCGAAAGCTCTGTTTTGAAACTGGCTTTTAAAATTGCAAAAATGTATTTCCTTCCATCTTTTGATCTTCACTTCTGCTCCTTTGAGGCTTCAACAGCCTGAGCAGAGTCTGGGTTATTAGTAGAGTTGATATTTGCCCCTAGATTATCAACAATATTAGTGGCTTCTTCTGCTAGGGTTAACAGAGCAATATGTGCCTTAGGTCTTGGAGGCATCATTTAGATTCTTAGCAGCCTGATATTCCTGTACAACCTAGAATCAACATTTGTTTCCTTTTCTCCAACTTATCATATTGTTTAGTAAGCCTTTGGTGAGAATCATACAACTCAATATCTCTTTATGTCAAAGTTTGATTACTAGTCTTAACTTCTCTATCAAGGAGTTCAAGATCATAAACTTGTCTTAGTAGTTGATTGATTTTTGGCAATTGTAGCTTGTTGGTTGATGCCTCATCCTCTTGCAGCTCCTGCTCTTCTTTAGGTGTAGGTGAAGGAAAATTTGCATACTTTGTTATCTGTTTTCCAACTGGGACTGCTCCTTGAAGATCTGGCTCTGCTACAATTTCCTCATGCTTTGTTGCAACCTGTTGTAACCATTTCCAAAAATTGTACCACCAAGCTTCAAATATCCACTTATCAAGTCATAGCCATTTATAATGTTCCATATGGATTAGTAAGAGGTCTGGGAGGAAAAATATAGGTTGAAAAATCCATGCATTGGATGAATAGGTGGGGGTGGCACTTGACTAGAACTAATACTTCTATTATCACTTGTTTGAGATCCACCTTGACTAAGCACCTCCAAAATCAAAACAGAACCTTGATAATGATGACTTTAATTATATTCCATCATTTGGAACTCTCCTCATGGCATTTGGATCAAGGGAAATCGGATCTGTGCAAAAATAGTAGCATTCTGCCCTGTTCTGTGCTTTCGATGGCTAGGAGAGCCAAAATTCTAACATGTAAGCCACTGAAAGCTTTGCTTTCAATGGATAAGGGAGACTGTGAAATCTTGATTAACTCACTGAAAGATCTAATTTGAAAACTCAAGATCATCTGTATGTATTCTTTGATAACAAAATGATCAGAGAGCTAATGTGTTCTTCCAAATATGCAACAGTAAGTACTACTTTGATAGTAATCTTGATTAGCATGTGTTTCCATTGATTCACAATCTTTAAAAGAGAGAGTAATCATGCATTTTGTTGTTTGTAATGCACACATCCAGATGGCATCACCTGCATGAGACTTGTTAATTTATACATTAATGAAACACTCAAAACCTTCAAGGTAGGGCTCACATCATAGTTTCAGCTTTGGATATCAATGAAGTAATCTCTGCAACTATGGCTTATAAGGAAATTATTGGATTAATAAGAGAGGACACAACACCATAGAAGAACCACTAGGCTGAGGATACAACAAATACTGCTTAATTCAAAAGCCTGACAAGTGCTAAACAACTTATCATTAAGCTTTGACTGTAGAATAGGTTCAATAACCAAAGATGGACAAATGGATGATGAGGTCAAGGCCACTTTCATCTGAATAATTCCAAGCACCCTTCTCAAATCAACTAGTGAGAGTTTGTTGTATAAATTTCAATGTTTATAGTGAACACACTTAGATGACATCAACTCGTACAATCCATGGATTTGAGCTCTATAAGATAGAGGCTTGGATCGTCCATTTAAACTTTCTCTGGATTTGGAAATTCCATGTCAATTATTATAGAAATAGTACACTCATCAGGTGGATGACGAAGTACTCTAAAAGAATACTATAGCTTCATGTTGTTACTGAGGTTTATATTTTCAATCAGCTCCAGCAGATTGTTTGTGCCTTGTAGCTTGCCAGAAGTAGAGTGTACAGGTTGTGATAAAATCTTAGGAGCTGGAATAACTGATATTGAAAAACTCCTTGATGCTTGATGTGATTACCCATGCTCGTGGCACCATCCTCTTAATCATTTCAAGAGTGTGATCTGCAACCTGTTGTGGGGTTTCTTTCTCCTTGTGCTCAACATTAGGAGTCAACATACTAGGTTTTAACAAAATTTCCTTGGAAAACACATTGTTCTTTTCCAAGTAGAAGAAAACCTCTGTCCAGAATTTCATTGCCACTTCAAGGCTTTTATCAATGGAATGGTCTCCATATAGTAGAATCCCTGGCTCCACAATGGGCACAAGGCCATTGTCTTGAGAAAGGGAAGCATAACGTGCAAGTCCCCAGGAATCTTTTCTTATTTAAGAATTAACAACTGAATATAATTTATCTGTTCATATGAAGAGCTTATTCTCCTGCCTACTCCTACATTAACCAACTGTACTTCCTCTTATCAAGTGAAATCATGCTTCCAATGAAGCCATGTCAAAAATGGATTTACTGAAGTTGTTCTTGATTTTGACCCGAAAAATAATGGAAGCCATATCATGCAGGAATATAATTTGAAAAGATGATAAAACTATCCTTCGTCTAACAAAAATGTTTTGATATTTAGGTTGCTCGTGGATTCTAGAAAATCAACAAAAGGGTCATGAAAGACACAAAGAAATACCTCTTCATGATACTGTTTCAACTGAAAATTGAAGTGATGTTGGTTGCCTTTAATGCTGAATATGGACTTCTCAACCTCTATCAGAGAGTCAAATAAGATCGACTGTTGATCTGAACTTTTCATCACACCATCTTCCTCTTCGTATATGCTGCAATCTTCTCGTGTCTGCAAATCTGGAAGATAAGGACTGTCCCTAATATTTGCTGCAGATTCAATAATTTCACCTACTGATCTATCAATCTGCTCATCATCTTTCAAGTCTTCAAAGGGGACAATTTGATCTTTCTGACAACCTAAGACAATAGATACATTTGGTACAATGTCAAAACCATCTATACTATGGATAATATTGTGAATATCATCAATGTCTCAGTCACAATGAGAGGTATCCCCTATAAAAACATACTCTTCATGATTATTTTAATCTTTAGTCAATAAATTGAATTCATGACAATAGTCAGGAAATAGAAAGTCAGCTGAAAATATTCCTTTGCAGAACAAATGAAAGGCATCATGAAAATATGCCAAAGAGCTAATACTGGCAACATGGAGTGATCGTTACCAATCACGAGCAATCCCCTCTAATGAAAACCCGAAGAGATTGATCTGAACATCCTCATGCACAATTTGCAATCGATGAATGAAATCATGAAAATCCAACAAATGTTTAGCTGGCACTTCCCACTCTTCTCCTCGAAATCTGGGAATACTATGTTCCCATTCATCTCTATTAGGCACTGGATTAGGGAAACCAACAATCTTTGAAAAATCATAGAAATCATACCTCTTTGATAAGATCTTGTTCATTTCATACCAGTGGAGTCTCCAATAGATTTCAGAACAATGGAGTCGCCACTGAATCTGTCCTTCATGTAGTCGCCAGATAGATGATTACAACCGAAAATATGTCCAGACTTTGTCTATCATCAAAGCTGGATCTTTTCATATCCCAAGGAAGCTGAGCTTCAATATCCTTTCCCCGACAACGACGCCAATTTGTTATCACTTTAGGAAACTCTCCTAGGTTGTATCTTTGAGATGCCTGGTAACTTAACCTTTTTGTAACTATTTTCTCAATAATGGGTGTGGGTTTGGATCAAGATGAATATCTTAAATCACTGGATTGTATCTTCAAGACAATATAGCTATATTTGTGCAATACAAGGCCTTCAAGAGATATTATCAGATAGGTTTTTAAATCAAATGGATAAGAAAACCAATCAATTAACCAGAACATGCATAGGCAATATATATGATGGGTCAACAAACTAGCAAAGGATGCTTATGATTCTTTCTTAACAATCAAAGGTAAGATGACAGTTACCATGGGACCATTAAACATAGACAAAAGAATGATTTCAACTCATAGGCATAGACAAAAATAAAAGAGTCTAAAAATAACAATGAAAGAAGCTTGTAGGCTTAATATATTAAAGAAAGTGTCTTTTTTACAATAACAGTGGATTATAGAACTCAAAATTGAACCCCTTGTTCATCAAATGTTTTGGGCTTTATAGCCCTTTACAAACAGTTTCAAGATCCTAGATTACTGGATCAAATTTTGCCTAAAATAGAAAATCAATAACTGGCCGAAGAAAGTAGGCAAAGATCCTATAAACTAGGTCAATTCAAATTCTCGAATGATCTTTATGTTCTTCATATTTTTTGACAGGTGTAGTGAGCCTTCCGAGGCTGCTGGATCTCATGTGATACGGGAGGAGTCGAACATGACACCTGTTAACAGTCAAACAACTTCATATCCTTGAAAATAACTTACCATTTTTACCTTTTTGTCTTGTAGAGAACCTCCAAAACCAAAACAAACTCTTGATAAGGACGTCATTAATTATCTTCCATCGATTGGAACCATTTTTGAGGCTTTTGGACAAGGAAAACTTGGACCTGTGCAAAAACATTATCTTTCTGCCTTATCAGTGCTTTCGGTAGCTAGAGTAGATAGAATTCAGACCAATTAGCTACCGAAAGCTTTGCTTTCAGTGGCTAATGAACAATCGATATGTTCACCTAAGCCACCGAAACTTGAGATTATCAAAATTTCAAAAATACCCTTTGTCTTAGCTCAAAAACGCCTTAGTACTGATATTTTTAGGCTTTTGCATCTTGCTCAAAGATTGTAGGGTTACTGGCTGCGTCTAGTTCATGGCACTAAACTTCCACCTTTGCTAGGGTCTCAAGAGAAGCATGTGTCTGAGCCCTGACCTTTTTCTTCAAGCCCTGAGCTACTCTCCATAAGCTGTTGTAGTCTTTTACAATCTTGTCCTTCTTTTTCTTCTCCTTTATGCTGTCATGGGCTAATCTTTCCAAGGATGAGTTGCTTTCTGCAAATTTCTTTGACAGGGTTTCATACATGGTTTTTATTATCCTTTCTAGCACTTCATGCTCGGCTAACTTATTCTTAAGCTTCTTGATTTCCTTTGATTTACTCTGCTTCACTCGTTTGCTAGATGAGGCATCTACAATTTGTGGTTCTTGTTCTTCTTGAGGTGTAGGTGATGAAAGGTCCTCATAACTTGTTGTGTATATATCCACAAAAATAGATTTGTCACGCCCTGTGGTAACTGAATCCTCGTGCCCTATTTCAATCTAGTGTTCTTCATCCTCCGAGTCTATGTAAGGAATATTAAGAATGTTTTTGTTCACTGGGGATTCTTTGGCCTTTTATTTTTCACTGTTGAAATTTAATTTATTCTTAGTTTTGTCAAGCTTAGAGGAAGGAGAGGGTTGATTAACTGGATCTGGAGAGATAGCTCTCCTCCTCCTCTTTCCACTTATGGGAGTATAAGACTTCTTGGAATGAGGACTTTTTTTACCTTCTGGCTGAACCTCAATCTGGAAATCATTCCAGAACAAGAATTAATTGCACTCTTTGCCTCTTCTTTGCAACAACTCACAAACCAAAATTTTGATCAGACTATGGTGGGATAATTTACCTGCAACTTGATTAGGCTTGGACTTGACTTGATGAGCCATTTTGGATAAACTTATGTGGAGAAAATATGGCAGATTGAGTGGGTTTCTACCAGTCAAATGAATTATAAGTTTAAAATGGTAAATCATCACTCTGTTGTATCGCCCTTCACAAGTTACATAAACCATTATGGATTTTAATAACTTCTGCCATTTTTCTTCAAGGAAAGACACATGAATGTCTTTATTCCATATCAAACCCCTGTGTTCTGGTTTCAAATAAGACCTGAATTCAACATTCTTATTGACAGTAGTTTTAAACCATTTTTATCCAGTCATGGGAAGCTCTGTCACTTCAACTATGAGGGATTCATCTATCTCGAATTCATCCCAGCCTATGATTGCTTTATTTCCATCAAAATTGAGGGCAAATGCCTCTGCCACCTGCTGATCAGAAATCTGTAATTTTTTGCAAAAATTATAACACCCTACACCCCTGAACATTTGACATACCTCCAGGTGTGATTCCAGGTAACTAATTTTGTTGAGATCTTTCCTCAGGGTTGACGCTCCTTTCTTTATTTGCCACAATGTTTCCACACACCTGTGATCGAAGGAACAAGTTTCAGGGGAGAGTTACACAGCATATAATTAGGGAGAGTCGGCTCGGTTGTGATAGAAATGAGAGAACTGAGGCGAGATTTAGAATGTGGCACTGATTACAAGGGATTCGACAGAACGGTTGGTGATTTGCAACAATCATGGTTGATAACTGTAATGATGGAGGGTACGTAAGCATATGGATTTATGATACAACGATCTGAAAAGATTCGCTTATATCATACAGAGATCATCTTCTGGTCGTGAACGATTCGTTCTCCTGTCTTTTTGGTGACTTATTTCAATTATAAAACTTTGAACCCAACGGTTGAAACGTGTGAAAGGACGTGCTGACTCTTTCCCTGCTTCTACGATTTCGGTGGCTAAAATAGCCATGAATTCCTTTGTTTAAGCTACCGAAAGCTAAGGATTTTGGTGGCTAATGAACAATTGAAATGTTCGCCTAAGCCACCAAAACATGAGATTTGAATTAGATCAAATAAAAACTAAACAAAAGTTTATTTAAACTTTATTACATGCGTAAATATTTGAGAAATGAGCTTTAAATTTTTTTAAAAAGTACCTATTTTTCAATGACTTCCTATCACCTAAAATAAACAAATTTGACTGTGTTATTTGAGGAGATAACAACATCAACATGGTATGAAAAAACATAATATACATGACTGATATAGATATCAATATGCATCTGATCAAAATCAATAAACATGTCATATATACATATCAATTCAAATATACAATAATCAATATACATGTCAAGTACCACTACTAGCTAGGTCAACCACCAGAGGTGGAGGCATTAGTGGTTCCTTTTATACTAGAGGTAGAGGGTATACATTAACCCATGCCAGATAACCATGATGAAAGTGTAGGAGAAGGAGGATTGGTGTATGGTTTTAGCACAAGAATTTACAGCTAGAAGAGGCCTAACTATCATAGTTTTGGGTTTTTGCTAAAGTGTTAACTCCCTCAGTGGTAAAGTGCACAACCTATTATACTTCCAAGACACCTAAACACAATGGGTTCGACATTATAAAAATACCACCAACTGCTCTGCACATGTTCAATATTGAAGGTGGTGAATTTTGACATTGCTACCTAAACCTGCACACAAGCCCGACATAAGTGGCACTACCTACAGGTGCTACCCAATATTTCTGGTAGAAAACGAATTGCGCAGAGTTATTTTACCAGTTTTTAGTCACTAACTTAAAACTTGGATTATGAACAATTAAAAAGGTATTTTTGAAAACCGGAGCAGGTTTTTGTTCATAACATGCCAAATAAAAAAAAAATCTCTCATGTTTTAAAAATGTGTTATGGTTTGAGATATATTAGACATATAAGTGGTGTTACCTAAATATTTTACAGCGACGCTACCTAATTTCCTGTAGCGGTCACAGTTTTGATATTCGCCTTGTTGGGAGGTTGCCACATGTCAAGGAGGGTTTGAATGAATTCTTAAGGATAATTTATATGTCAAGGGACACCTACACCTAATATTTATCTCCAAAAAAGGCCTCATGCAATGGGGTGGAGACATTTTATTAATGACTTCCAACAAATTCCTGAAAATTAGCAGTTTGTTGGATTTTTGTCTCTTTGATTGTTGCTACCTATATCCATGGATTAGAATCCAATGGAGGAGATGGGATTCGACCTCCTTATTTCATTTGGATTATATTTTCTATTTAAATAAGGAAATATCTCTTGGAGAAAGGAGAGGGATGAGCCAAGAGAGGTTAGAGAGAGTAGGGGTAGGCAGTTTTCTGTGTATGTTCATTTGTAAGTCTGTGGACATTTTATGATTGTAAGCATTATTTCTATTGGAGACTCATGAGAGTTGTGACTTCATATTGTAAATATTCTATTTATATTTCTTCTTATTTGAACATATTTCATATTTGAGGATCAAAGGCTGTCAATGATTTATGGATCCCTAAGCAGCAGAGGATCTACTGTATTTTGCCCATCAGTCATTGTTTATATTCAAGTATTTGTTGATTCATTAAATTGAGAGGATATTTGTTTAGTGAAAATTCTATCTTATGTTTTCCTTCTTCATTCTTCAACCTATCAACATATAATCTTGTTTTCTGTTGAGCAGATTTTGTGCCTTCGATGAGTAGGATGTTTGTGACTCCATTACCCATCGGTGTAGCCTACTGATCTACAGTTTGTAGCCCTCTCGCTTTCTTTATCCATCTTATTGATCCACCTATTCAAAACCGAAATTATCTTTTACATTCTGATGGGTGTTGAGCTTACACTTTAGCAGTCAAAGTGTGACTTTCAGTGCTAACATTTTTGGCATCGTTGTCGGGGACGGATTTGAGCAGATTGAAAATCTCCTTGGGAAGAACAACATTGCACAACTCCAACTTTAGATGGTGACTGAATTTGGACACCTTCAAGACTACACATTCACCATGGAGACTCCATTGTTCAGAATATGTTGGTGACTCCACTGGAATGAGACCAATTAAATGGCTATGAAGGCTATCTTGGCCAGGAGGTTTTCCCCACTCAATTTCTCAGCCATAGATGGTTATCCACATATTGTGCCTCAAATTGATGAATGGCAAGATCTATTGTCCAGATTTTATGAAGGTGATAATGACAACCCTTTTGAGCATGTTCATGAATTTCATGCTTTGATGCAGCAACTTGACATCCATCATGAAGATATATTGATGAAAATGTTCATGTATTCATTGGAAGGCGATGTGAGGCAATGGTATAGAACACTCCTTGATTCTAGTATTTCCTCTTTGAAGGAATTTCATGATGTTTTCACCGAACAACCAGTTGTCCCAGCTATTGTACTAATCCCCTCAGCCATTAATAGTCAAATGGTCATTGATTCACCTTTGTATGAAGATTATGAAGATGGTTTCCATGAAAAATTTGTTGAAGATCTTATATAAAAAAAGTAACCTTCCCATCAAAGCAACAATAGCTTGGTTCAACCCTCATGTCATATTTTTGTTGTTGAAAAATAAGGAGAAGATGATAATATAAGTTTAGAAGGTAAAAAACTGAGAAATTGGGGACCATAATCCAAGCTATGATGAATATCCCTCACAATCAGAAGATAAGATAGAATAATGTAGTTTCCAAAGCACTTCTAATTGTGATAAACTTCCCTATCAACCCCCTATTCCTCTTGAAGACACAAGCTTAGTTTCATCAAGTAGCCAAGATCAAATTCCATGTGATCAGATGAGAAAGGTTGAAATTAAAGAAATACAAGCATCACTAAGCCTTTTTCCTAATACACCTCATGACTGGGAGTGGACCAAGGCCATATGCATTGAGGATGAATCAGAAAATCAGCAAGCCATATAAAAACCAAGCACAGTGGAGGAAGGACCTAATGCAATACTTTTCCTTTTTACACAAAGTAATGTTGCAAGGGCAAGTATTGATGATGTTTTTCAGGATCCATTTGTAGCCTGTCTGCAAGCAGAAATTGGGCCTAGGCTCATTGATTTCTTCAATGGAAAGTGTATTGCCAAATGTTTCTTTAACGTGCCTTCAAGTAAGAATTATCTTTGGTGCTTAAGGAAGCACATTTCAAAGCTTCAAACAGTTGAAAAAATGATGAAATGGATTCATTAGTTGCTTCATGTAAATTGAATGCTTCATTTTCCAAATAATTAGAGTAGGTGTGTGAAATAAGATTGTTGAATAAGCATCATTTTCATAATTTTTGTCAATTATAGTTTTCATTTGCATTTAGTTTCAGATGAAGGTCACAGATCAAAGCATATTGCAGAGGTTAAAGGTTGGGAGAAGCCCTAGGATAAGGCACTGAAACTACAAGAGTTATTAGAGCCTCACAGGGAGGAATATATCCCCCATGGAGCCTATGTTAGCACAATAATTTTCAGCTAGAAGAGGCCTAACTATCATAGTTTTGGGTTTTTTCTAAAGTGTTAACTCTCTCAGTGGTAAAGTGCACAACCTACTATACTGCCAAGACACCTAAACACAATGGGTTCGACATTATAAAAAGACCACCAACTTCTCTACACACGTTCAAGATTGAAGGCATTTCGTTTTGACATTGCTACGTAAACCTACACACATGCGCAACATAAGTGGTGCTACCTAATATTTCTGGCAGAAAACGAATTGTGCAGAGTTATTTTACCAGTTTTTAGTCACTAACTTGAAACTTGGATTATGAACAAATTAAAAGGTATTTTTGAAAAATGGAGGAGGTTTTTGTTCATGACATGATAAATAACAAAAACCTCTCTCAGTTTTTAAAAATGTGTTATGGTTTGAGAGATATTATACATAGAAGTGGCACTATCCAACTATTTTACAGCGGCGCTGCCTAATTTCCTGTAGCGGTCATGGTTTTGATATTCGCCTTGTTAGGAGGTTGACACATGTCAAGGAGGGTTAGAATTACTTCTCAAGGATAGGTTAGATTTCAAGGGACACATGAAACTAATATTTATCTCCAGAAAAGGCCTCATGCAATGAGGTGGAGACATTTTATTAATGACTTCCAACAAATTCCTGAAAATTAGCAGTTTTTTGTATTTTTGTCTCTTTGATTTTTGCCACCTATCTCCAAGGATTAGAATCCAATGGAGGAGATAGGATTCGACCTCCTTAGTTCATTTGGATGCTATTTTCTATTTAAATAATGAAATATCTCTTGGAGAAAGGAGAGGGATGAGCAGAGAGAGGCTAGAGAGAGTAGGGGTAGGCAGTTTTTTTATGTATGTTCACTTGTAATCCCGTGGGAATTTTATGATTGTAAGCATTACTGATATTGGAGACTCATGAGAGCTGTGACTTCAAATTGTGACTCTTCTATTTATATTTCTTCTTATTTGAACATATTGAATATTTGAGGATCAAAGGTTGTCAATGATTTATGGATCCCTAAGCAACAGAGGATTTGTTGTATTTTTCCCATCAGTCATTGTTTATATTCAATTATTTGTTGATTCATTAAATTGAGAGGATCTTTGTTTAGTGAACACTCTATCTTATATTTTCCTTCTTCATTCTTCCACCTATCAACATATAATCTTGTTTTCTGTTGAGCAGCTTTTGTGCCTTCGACGAGTAGGATGTTTGTGACTCCATTGCCCATTGGTGTAGCCTACTGATTTATAGTTTGCAACCCTCTCTCTTTCTTTATCCATATTGTTGATACACCTATTCAAAGACAAAATTATATTTTACATTTTGATGGGTGTTGAGCTTACACTTTAGAAGTCAAAGTGTGACTTTCAGTGCTAACAGATGGTGCAATTGGTAACACATGTGGAGGAGGAGGAGGAGGATCCATGGAATATGGTGCATCTGGTGACACATGTGGAGGAGGAGGAGAATCAATGGATGGTGTAGGGGATGTTGGTCAATCTAATGGAGAGACAACTGGTAGAGGATAATTTGGTGGAGGATTAGGAGAATCATCCTCAGAAGATGATCCAGATGAAATAGAATGAACAACATCCATTAACCTTTGGATGAGGTTTACGACATTGGAAAAATTATTCATGAGTGATGTCATGTCATGAGAAAGGGTCGACCATATCACAGATAGATATGGTACCCATAAGATCTCTCTAATTTTTATAAGTGTCACTCCTTACCTAGAAAGAAAACCACATATGCAATCTGCCACCTTAGTTCAAACTCTCTGACCTGGCCTACGTGGCATGATGAGTCTATGTATTGAAGGTTTCTCATTTGCCTCATCCATACCCTCATCATGTTGGGAAGGATTTTCCCCAACATATGTTACAATATCTACAAAATAATAGATAATAATAATTAGATAATTGAAACAAAATGTTACCAACAATTACATATGCATTAAATAAGAGAAAAAAATATGCAACTAGATTTATCAAAACATAATGATAATATTATCTCTGTCATCTGTTGGTTCATTTGCAGTAAATAGGATGTCTGAACATCCTCTCCAATCTAATATTGCATATGGGTATTGTACAATATCAAGGACAAGATTGTCTTCTCTAGCCAAAAAATTGCATATCTCTCTATCAATTGGAGTACACAGCCACTCTGCATGGCCCCCCTTGGGAAAAAATTTCCCCCACATGCGTTTATGTGCATCAGTCATAGTATTAGGAGGGAAGTGAAGTACTATAAATTGATTGAAATGAAACCTCTCAAAAAATGATGTAAACAACTCTGACACAAATGGATTTAATAACCTCCCATAAAAAATAGAGATACATCGATCTAATGTGAAACAAAACTGGTGCAAAAAAATATCTGACCACCTAATTAGTTGGGTCCTCTGAACTAAACTATATACATAGTATATCAATGAGAAACTAATTTTCTTTACATCAAAGTTAAATTATGTCAATGCCATCACAATAAGGGACATACACTTAACCTCTGATTCACCAAATGAATCTAACTGCAACTGACCACCAATGACCTAGAAGTCTGAAGCATGCACAATGTTTGGACTGACATATCTTCACACATATTCTAGTTGGATATCTCCTGCAATGCCAAGCAGTAGAATAGGTGTAGCATACCCCAATCCTAGGTACTTCTGAAAACTCATTTTCCTAGGTGATTTAAATTTTTTTATACCATTATTATAATTAAATAACATGATAATGTACATGCAATTAATTAAGAAACATGCATGACTATAAAAGAAGACATAGTAGTCCATGCACAATAAATAAAAACAACAAGCATGTCAAAAATTGATCATAGAGATAAATTAAATACAAAGTGGAAATAAATATTAGCACAAAGAAACCATGACAAAGAACTTGTCTTTCAAATATTCAATCCACCTGTTGGCTACAAATGTTGGACGTTCCACCCAACCTTAGAGACTATTGTTTTATCTCTCAATAGAAATAAAAACTCGAGCTAGGGATATTAATCCACAAGGATAGGTCCTAGGCTAACTCTCAATTTCTGAAAGTAGTCTGCTATCAATGTCTCATAGTATCTCAACCACACATCAATCTCAGTTACCAGCTCTCTCCACTCTTCAGCCTGCACCACCCAAAGAGAATGAACCCCCTTCACTGCCACATAGTCCCTTAGGATGTCCACCTCTTTCTAGGGCTCCAATGATACTGATAAGTAAATATCGATGTTGTAACTCTGATGATTCATATTTTTGGACATATTTTGTCAACATGTTAATGCATCTCATGCCCACATGCATCAATTCCCTAATGGAAACCACCAGTAGTTCCTACAGCCAACCAACCATGTCCCACTAATCAAAAAAATCATTTTTCATTCCCAACACCAAACCAAGAGTGAAAAATAAGGAAATAAATATGAAAAAAAGGAGGTAACCAAAATGAAGCCACAACAATGATGCATCAATGAATGACCAAAATGAGGAAAACCCCCAAACATCCCATAAGCAGGGTTTACATAGTTGATTCATAGGCCTACCATGGCCTCCCCAAGATACTCATGTGACCCTTCCCCTTCTCACTAACATCCAGGTAAATTAAAATTATAAAACATATAAAGGCTTAGATCCTCAAGTCCCCCCCCCCGCGCCTCTTGTGGAATCATAATCCCCTATAACTCATGTCCTTGTTCATCTTGCATCCAACAATGTATTTTATTATTAAAATCTTCAAAGTATTATATTTCTTAGTCTCTTCGGCCTTTTCAATTGTTCATGCACTCCATCATTTTTATCAATAAAAAAATACATTATTAATATGGGGACTCAAAACCAGGGTATTTCATTCCCCTCCCCTTATTTTTTCATTGTCCTCAGTGCATATACAAAAGAGAAAATAAAAACTTCACAAGTCTTCAAAAATTTATAGGTACTCTTCCTGCACGGCATCCCCATGCTCCCAAGTAACATCTTCAGGACTATAATAGGTCCACTGAACATGTACTAGTTCTATGACTTGATTCTAGAGCACCTTGACCTTTTTGTATAATATGTGCACCTGATGGACCTAAAAGTATCATTATGTATCCATTTGAATCAAATTACAATCAATAACATGGTTAGGATCATGCACATGCTATCCCCCATTTTTAGGGATAAATAAGGAGATGACGTATCGAGGCCCTCAGGTTGAATACATGGAGTGTCGAGGGATGGATTGACTTATGATGTCCATATACACATATGAAGACCCACTTAACCACAATACTTCTTTGATCCATCAAGATGGAATTCACCACATCAACTTGTTTCTGGAAGAAAGCGGGTCTTGATCCATGAGGTTCAAGTCAGGTATTGTGGTAAGTGTCACTTTAATACTTGAGGCATTTGAATATGTTGCATTAAAACTGCTCTTGATTATAGAACGTCTGCTTGGAAATTATGCTCTTTTCCTTGTTTCACCTTGGTGGTTCACATTGTGCCCTAGTAATTGGCCACCCTTCAGGAAAAGGTTGCTACTAGGAGGTCTCCTTGATGAGTCATTGTACCATTCTCAATCATACTTATCACTTTCCACACTTCATCCTTTTCGTCTCCTCATCTTTTGGGATTTTTGGGTGTACTAAACCAAGAAGGGATTGTACCTCATTTCATGGGAAGAAGGGGTTGAAGGCATAGAGGCTTGTAGCTGGAAAAAGATAAAATCCAAACATAAACCTTATATACGCTTGCCCAGATATCCCGAGGACAATGAAATGTCTCTCACAAAAAAATAATGGGACCCATGAAATAAATAACTAATTAAGCATGCTAACCAAGGTACAACATGTGTGGGCAATGTTTTTCATTCTTAGGTGATCCAAAAAGGATCCAGAGAAGGCTAAGAAAAACTCAGAACTTGCAGAGGCAGGGCACAAAAACCGAGGTAGGGGTGTCTCTTGGGCCTGAAAGTGCTAGACTCAAATCGAGGTGTGGATATAGTTATTTTTAGGTAATTTGATGTCGTGAATGCGGTGGTGATGTTAGTTTTCTGCTCTGAGCAAAGCTTTTGTAGCTTAACTCTAGAATGAGGTATACTTATTTATTTTCCCCAATTATTTTGTGGAGTTAATAAAAAGGCCTACCCATTTGAGAGCAGGACCCAGAGACGTAGTCCACCAAGGATGAACTCCATTATCAATTTTTTGTGTTCATATTTCATGATTATGTCTATTTCCTTTTGATTTTTTCCTTCTTTATGGTGTACTTTAGTTTATGTTCATTTAATACAATTCTTTAATAATTCACCGGATGAAAAGATCTCAGATAGTGTTGGTATCAGAGAATTCGTCTTTGACTTGAATTGTTGAGTATGAATGCTTACTAGGGCCAATCATAAGCAAGGTGAAGGAACTCTTAATACTTTCAATCCCGAAGTTGGTCGTGCATCCCGAAGGAAGAAGATGGCAGAAGAGGACAAGAGTGATGAACAAGAGAAAAACTTTCACATGGTCTTTTATCGCATGTTAGAAATGGTCAAATGAATGTATGGATATTACGAGAAGAGGATGAAGAAGAAAGGGAAGAAAAAGGAAGCGCTACCAGATGATGATGCTTCGGTAAACCAAGGGGTTGGAGGAGATCCTCCTGAGCCTC
Organism: Picea glauca; assembly: GCA_000966675.3. Taxonomy (NCBI): domain Eukaryota; kingdom Viridiplantae; phylum Streptophyta; class Pinopsida; order Pinales; family Pinaceae; genus Picea; species Picea glauca. The sequence continues at coordinate 26,160 of JZKD02S1620641.1, forward strand.
CATCTTCACCTTCAAGTTCTAGTTCTTCTTCCTCTGAGCATTCTCATCACTCTCAACATTCT
>JZKD02S1620641.1:26271-42649 GCA_000966675.3 Picea glauca
GAATGTATGGAGATTACGAGAAGAGCATGAAGAAGAAAGGGAGGAAAAAGGAAGCGCTACCAGATGATGATGCTTCAGTAAACCAAGGGGTTGGAGGAGATGCTCCTGAGCCTCCATCTTCACCTTCAAGTTCTAGTTCTTCTTCCTCTGAGCATTCTCATCACTCTCAACATTCTAACCATAAATCCTCTTTTAAGAAACTATTATTAAAGCTTGATGTAAAATTTTCTTTACCTATGTTTAATGGAGATGCTAATCCTAAAAAACTAGATAATTGGATCCGACAAGTTGAATTATATGGCTGTGTTCATCATATTGATGACGAGGAATTTAAAAATGAAACTGGCTTCTCTTCAGTTGGAAGGCACCGCTCTTGTATGGTGGGAGAGCAAGCTACATGACATAAGTAAGTGTGGTAATATTATTTCCTCATGGTCGGAATTTAAAATAGAGATAAGGAAGCAGTTCTATCCATTAGGGTATTTACATAAAGCAATGATGGAATGTAAAACTTTGAGGTAGAGTAAAGGTCAAATTGTACAAAGTTTCACTGAAGAATTTAGGAAGAAAGCTCTAGAATTTAACATTCCTTTGGATTCTTATGAAACTTTAATGAAGTATATTGGCGCACTTCACAGTGATATTCGTCATACGTTTCTCTTGTTTAACCCCACTAGTCTTGATGAAGTTTGTTTGCAAGACACTCACCTTGAGAACAGGGGGAAACATGTTCAAGAAGATCCCATGAAGAAACCTTCCAATTTCCCACAAAATACTTTCAAGAAGTTCAAAAGGAAGGAAAAGAAGACCGCTATAGTAACAAGAGAAGGAGTAAAACAATCTTGCACTCATTTCAAGAAGATCGGTCACGATGAAGAACATTGTTGGAAACTGCATCCAGAAAAGAAACTGAAATAGTTCGGTGGAAAGGGGAAGACAAAGACCGTTTCTACAATACAACAAGATATTGGTTCCAATTCAAGAGATGAAGGAAATATCACAGTCGTTGGAGTACAAGGTAAAGATTCTCTTCATGCTAGTTCAATTTCAAATGATGAATCTCATATTGATGAACAAAAGAGGAATGAGTTATTTCACATAAGAGTTGTATCTAAACATATTAAGATAGATACATTATTCGATCCAGGTTCCCAAGTAAACTTAATATCTGAAGCACTTATCAAGAAGATGGGTCTTGTAATGAAACCACATCCAAAGCCTTACCCTCTTGGTTGGGTATGTGATAAAGAAAAACTTAATGTCACCAAACAATGTAGGATCAGATTTTCTATTACTTCAAAATTGATTGATGAAATGGATTTGGATGTTGTACCACTTGGTATATGTGGCATGGTGTTGGGAAGTTTGTATCTTTATGATAGAAAAGTAGTCTTCTTTTGTCATGAGAAAAAATACCACCTTACTAAAGGGGGAGTGGAATATATTATTAGAGCTCACAACATGAGGGTAAATACAACATTTGTTAGTGCAGGGAAAATGAAAAGACTTATAAACACTAATAAGAGATATGTACTCATGGTCATAAAAGAGAAATATGTTGGGACATCCGAAGCTTTCTAAAGATGTGTTCGACCTCATAAATATGAATTAATTGATATTATTTCTAAGTATGATGATATTTTTTAGGAACCATATGGATTACCTCCTAAGAGGGAAATCCAACATGAGATACATCTTCAACAGGATTCTCCTCTTCCTAATGTGGGCATGTACAGGATGTCAGTTGTGGAGATGAAAGAGATCAAGAAGTAGGTATAGGGATTATTGGATCAAGGGTTCATCAAGCCCAGTTCATCTCCTTGTGGTTCTTTGATCGTGATGGTGCAAAATAAATATGGCACATGGTGAATGTGTGTCGATTATTGAGCTTTAAATAGAATCACAGTGAAGAATTGATACCCTCTTCCTCACATAGATGATTTACTTGATCAGTTGAAGAATGTTGTTTGTTTCACTAAGTTGGATTTGCGTAGTGGATATAATCAAATCAAGGTCACCAAACAGGATGCATAGAAGACTGCATTTAAAACCAAACAAGGATTATTTGAGTGGTTAGTTATATCGTTTGGGATTTGCAATGCTCCGACAACTTTCATGCATGTGATAAATGAGGTATTCAGGCCTTTCCTAGATGACTTTGTGATTGTATATTTAGACGACATTCTTATTTTTAGCGGGACTTGGGATGAAAATGTAAGGCATGTAAAGCAGGTATTGGATACTTTTCAAAGGGAAAATTTGTATGTAAAAATTTCTAAATGTGAATTTGGTAAGACTACACTTGTGTACTTATTTCATATTGTAGGAAGAGGACAGTTGAAGATTGATCCTTCCAAAATTGATGTAATTGTAAATTGGCCTGAGCCAAAAAGTGTGACCGAGATCTGGAGCTTCTTGGGTGCAGCCCAGTATTGGAGTAGGTTCATTTCAAACTTATCCTTTATAACAACTCCTTTGCATGGTTTAACTAGTGTGAAGAACACTTTTCAGTGGGAAGGAAAGAAAAAAAAATATTTTGACACTTTGAAGGAGAAGATCAGTACTGCACTAGTATTAGCAATGTCGAATCTTCAACAACCTTTTGATATCAAGACAGATGCCGATAGATACACTATGGGTGCAATATTGATGCAATATCGTAAGCCTATCTGTTACCACTTTGAGACTTTTAACCAAGTTGTTGTTAACTTTCCTACATATGATAAAGAGTTGTATGTATTAGTTCAAAGCATAAATAAATGGAAGCACTACTTGTTAGGGAAGGAAACGATCATACATACAGATCACTAGCCCTTACAGTATCTTCAAGCACAGACCAAACTGCAAGAATCTCGACACTACATATGGATGGGATTTTTACAACAATTTCATTTGGTAATCAAGTACAAGAAGGGTACAAGTAACAAGGTAGCCAATATGCTTTCTAGACCTCCTATTGTTGCTTCTATTATTTTGAATAATACTTATTTATCACATGATATCTATGTAGAGAAATACGCCATCGATGAAGATTTTAAAGAAGTATATGAGAAGCTAACCCATGGTGCACAGGTAGATAACTATTTTCTACAGGGGAAATTACTCAATCATCCTGGGAAGTTATGTATTCCTACAAGTGAATGAGTCCATGTAATATGAGAAACTCACACTTATCTTGTGTTTGGGAATTTTGGAGTAGGAAAAACTATGGCTCATTTGCAGAGGTTTTGTTACTGGCCTCAAATGAAAGAAATTGTAACTGAATATGTAAAGGGGTGTGTGATGTGTTCTACTTGTAATCCCACTAATAAAAAATTGGGGCTATACTCACCACTTCTTGTTCCATCCCATCCATGGGAAATCATTTCCATGGATTTTGTAGGGTGTTTACAAATGACTAGAGGGGATCATGATTATTTGTATGTTGTAGTAGATAGGTTCAGAAAGATGTGTATCTTGATGCCATGTAAAAAGCATATCACTAGTGAGTAGACTATTAATCTCTTCTTTCAGTATGTTTGGGTTCACTTTGGGTTACCCACTTCCATTGTCTCAGATCAAGATACTCGATTCCTTGGGGATTTTTGGACCAGATTGTGGAGAATGATGGATACCAAATTGAAGAGGAGCATTGCTTTCCATCCACAAACCGATGGACATATAGAGGTGGTAAACAAAACAATGCTACTATTGCTTTGAGGCTACTGCAACAAGAATCCTAAGTTATGGGATGAACAGATACCCTATGTACAACAAGCATACAACCGAGCTTTACATTCCTCCACTTAGAGTTGACCTTTTGAGACATGTTTTGGGTACCTACCAAAGGTTCCTTTGGACTTGATGTATGGGAGAGATGTTGATCTAAATGAAGATCGAACAAAGGAAAGAGCTCGCAATTTCATCTAGAGGATTTAGTAGATACACCAGACAGTCATGGAATAATTGGAGAAAAGTCAAGCACAGTATAAGGCTCGACATGACAAGCACAGGGTTGATCATCATTTCCAGGTTGGAGACCAGGTATGGCTTCATATCAACAAGGAATGATTGAAGGGTGAAGGCAAGAAACTCAAGCCTATACGATATGGACCCTTCACTATCTTGGAGAAAAGAGACACTAATGCTTTTTGTTTATATCTTCCACCCTATATGAAGATTTACTCCATTGTGAACGTAGAGAACTTGAAAATTTTTTAGCCTCCCATGATCATGGAACAGGATGAGGAAGTTTCAATACCTTCAGTTGATGAGTTTTGACCTGAGTACTTGGATAAATTACAGGAAGATATCATCCTAGATAGAAGGATGATGACTTCACGTAGGGGTGATGTTGATTATCTTCGAGTAGGCTTAAAGGGAACACATCCAAGAAAGGCAAAGTGGATTGAGAAGGACAAAGTGAGGGGACTCTTCCCTCACTTAAAAATTAATTGATGAAAGATTTTGGTGGTCCAAAAAGATCTCAGTGGGAAGGCGTGATCCAAAAAGGATCCATAGAATGCTACGAACAACTCAGAAATCACAAAGGCAACTCAGGATGCTCAAAATGGCTTTAGTAGATAGAGAAAGGGAAAAACTTCAAAATTCCCAAAAATTAGTTAAAATGACATGGTCGTGAAGAGAACATCGCAAGATTTCTAATGGTTCAAACGGACCGTCATACAGAGTTACGGATAGAAATATATAAGCGATCAAATCTCAAGTCAAACTTGGTAAAAAAGTCAAAGGTCAAGGTGACACGTGTCACCACTGCAAGGGTGACACGTGGCACATCCATACAGGGAGATGTGGCACGATGTTATCATTATACATGGCAGGTTCTTACAGTCGACATGTGGTAGAGGATAGACAATGAGAGGTTTCCATGTGGCAGCCCCCCACTGGCCCCTTACAATATAGTTTATTAAAAAATATATTGGAGCCGACAGGAACACCTAACCTCCTAGCCCAAAGGCCTTACAACTCCGCGCTAGCCAACATGTCAGTGCATAGTCCTTGTTCATCATATGGAAAAAATATTATTTAAGTTTAAATGTTCTATGTGGGAGGAAAAGAAAAGGGGCTAGGCCCTTGACCCAACCCCTGGTTATGTGTTAGTTCATGTGACCACACTCCATATATGGCATATCCTCCATTCTAGCCATAATCTCCGCCATTTTGGTAGCATTTCCGCCATATATATTCCTCCAGCCACCAAATATAGCCTCCCATCTAAAAATCCACCAACTACATAATAAAATGCCAAAGTAAACATAGGTCTGTGGGTTCGACCCCAGAACCTCCTCTAACCAAAGACTTAAAATAGCCCCACTAGCCAATATGCCAACCACCGCTTTAATGCACAACCACCTACTTTGTATTATAAAAAATGGCTTTCGACTAGTGTATGAAGGAGTAGAACCAAGGGTGTGCCTATATGGATTTTGGTACGGATTTTGAGATAGGTCATGCATTTCAAGATTTTTCCCAGTAATTCATTTGCAGAGGCAGGGCACGAAAACCAAGGCAAGGGTGTCTCTTGGGCCTGAAAGTGCTAGACTCAGATCGAGGCGTGGATATAGTCATTTTTAGGTAATTTGATGCCACGAACGTGGTGGTCATGTTAGTTTTCTAATATGAGAAAATCTTCTATAAATTAACTCAAGAATGAGGTATACTTATGTATTTTGCCCTATTCTTTTGTTGAGTTAATAAAAAGGCCTACCCATTTGAGAGCAGGACCCAGAGACGTAGTCCACCAGGGATGAACTCTGTTATTAAGTTTTTGTGTTCATATTTCATGCTTGTGTATATTTACTTTTGAGCATTTACTTCTTTATGGTGTACTTTAGTTTATTCTCATTCAATACAACTCTTTAATAAGTCACCGGATGAAAAGATCTCGGATCATTAGGTATAACTCCCACACATTGTCTTCAACTTGGGGAACCACATTGTGACCAGGGTAGATTCAAGGTGGGAAATGTTTTTCATGATTAGGTAGTGTTTTTCCTGAGATTAAACTTAAGGATCAAAGAGTAATGTCAGGCATCAGGAATTTTTGAAAAGAATGTTTTAAAGAGTGTTTTTTCTACCTTTAGTTATATAAGAAAGGATCCTTAAATGAAATTAATATTAGGACAGTACAGAGGCCATATTTCATTTTCTAAGTCACAATTATAATATCAAATGGTGTGGGATAAACTTACAAAGATGTTAAATAAAGAAAAACATCAATTACTCAAGAGTCTCACCTTGTTGCAGTATACGAAAAGTGGAGAGTGCACCCTTGAACAGGATATAAAATGTGGTAATTCATGCAGCTTGCAGGTCTTGTATTACGTACAGTAAATATAGAGGAAAAAATACTTACTTAACGAATTGCTGATATAATGTGATTACAGTAGTAGTGATTTTTACACATCAATATTACTCGATTTGAAAAGTGTCGCATGTTCCTCTCAACTGTCGTAAGTGTCGCATGTTCCTGACAATTGTCGCAAGTGTCGCATGTTGTTCACAAGTGTCGCAAATGTCAAACAAAGCATACTGCCATGATGATGACACCAAGGAGACACTTAGAATACCTCAAACACCTAATTTGGAGGAAGAAGAATGGTTAACTGGAGTCGAGAATCTCTTACCACCTGAAAAGAGATCTCAAACTAGATTTTTAGAGGAGAGCGCTCCCCTACATCAACCTTAGGAGCGCTAGCGCTCCCCTATAAGGTGTTGGGGAGCGTTATAACAACAAATCACCCCTCTGAAGGAGCACTACAAATCTTTGAAGCATTGGCACTCCCCTTGAGCCTACTAGGGAGCATTATAGCGCCTTGATGCCCCTTTTGAGCGAGCGTTGTCTAATCTGGGGCAGTAGTTGATCCGTTGAGGAGAATAAGGGCATGATCTTTCAAGTTTGGAAGGCAGTTGCATTCGAATTCCTAGTTCAATCATGATCTTAGGAGAAGATCCATGATCCAAGGAGGGAATTCCTCAACCTACCCTAAAGATACCTCAAGAGGTTAAGCCTCTCTTAACCTATATAAGCAGGCTCTATGATGGTGGAAAGGAGGAAGAATTGCAAGCATGAAACCTATGATCTCATAGGAAACACATAGTGAACTGGAGGAGAGTGATCAGTGAAGCTTCTATCATCTAGGTCATGGATCTTTTGAGAAAGGGTTAGATGAAGGGGACTTGACGAAGATGTCACATTCGCATCTATGGTTGTAAGCTACTTCCGTCATTGTTCTCATTAATATGACACGCTTGGCCTATTTCTTTCTAGTTTGTGTTTAATTGTACATGAACTTATCTCCGATAGATAGATCTATTTTCGAGCTAATATCAATAGAGTAGGAAGTGTTTGTACTATTGTTTGTCTACAAGGCTCATTGAGGAAGCGAAAGATCAGATCTCAACTCGGAGCGTGCAGGGACAAACGTCGGTAAAAAGGTACTTTTGTTCTCCTTCCTCCTCATGCATTAGTTTCTATAGATATGAAAGGAAGTCAGTGTCCACGTTAAGCATCTTCTGTCTTAAGAGTTAAGATTATAGCTCTCAAGAGGAGATCTACCTATCCGCAGGGAGATTTTCCTTCAACAGAAACTGGCGACTCCACTGGGGAGTCTCAAATCGAAACCTTTTTTGTTTTGATTTCTCCTCATAGACCTTGTTTTACCCCTTGATTTTTTTCAGACCTGGTTCACCCCTTTTTGATTGATTTCATGAGCTGATTGACTCCCTACCCCATCACACTCATCTTGACTGACGAGACTAGACTGTAATTTTTGGATTTTTTGACATTTTTAGGAGCTTTTTAAGCCTTGCGCCCCTGTGTCTATGTTAACAGAGCGCCAGTGCTCCCTGGGTGCCTTACACAAAGCATTATAATGCTCCTTTCCCTTTACAACAAATCACCAGCCCTCTTTTGGGCAAAAACCTTTCCAGAATTGATTTTTTCAGGGCCTAATCTCCGTGTTTTACTTGCTGAGCCTCTCTGTGAGTCAATGCTTCTTCCTATTCAACTTTGAAATCCTTCTTTCTAAAGAACAAACAACTTTTCGTTTAGATTTTGTAGCCTTCTTCATTATTTTTGAGTTTTTCTGTTGATTGGGAGTTTGAAACCAATGCATTTTTTGTTCTCTCATTTTTTACTGAGTGAGAAACTCTGGTGAAGGACATTAGAGGTCTACGGATATCTTCATTTGGTTTTAGTTAAGTTCATTGTTCTTCGACATTTCTTTTGGTGTGAAGTTCTTGATTTTTCTTTGTTCTTTCTTTTCTTTTGCTTCTTGTTTTTTGATCATAACAAGAGGGTGTATTGTTTGTACGAAACCTTCTTTTGTTTGTCTGAGTTTCCTTGATCCAAAAGGATATTTGGCAGGAAAAGTGTTGTTTCAAATTAATCATTATTCACATACAAACAATAAAGAGACATATTCATGATTGATTTTGCATATTAGAAGGCATTTCAAAAAGTTTTAGCACCACATCGGATTTGATTGAAGAAGAATTGTTTGAGGGCATTCCTTATCAGTGCTTGTTAGTGAAAAGAACTCTCTCTCTCCCTTAAATAGATATTCATCGAACATAAATGACTGCTTATCATATTTGATGCATTTTTGGGGGGATTGAGTCATCATTCCATCTGTTTCACTTCCATGCACCCCTTTTGAGTAAAGAACAGCTATAAAATGAACGCTAATTAAAAACTATCTAGAACATTTTCTTTTCTAGGATCCTCCACCAATAGTAGACTAGGACTAGTACTTTGGATTAGGCTGTGAGCATAACTCTCCAAAGTTTCCAAAACAAACATTAGCATCCTGAGCTAGGGAGAGTCAAATCCAATTGTCGTATAGGTCTGCCTGGGATTCCCCTCTCACACAGGGGTTACACACGAGGTCACATTCGGGAGAGCTACAGAGATTATCCCTTCGTGGTTTGACTGATTGTAGTGGTCAGATCATATTATGGGGATCGCTTAAAGGTATACCCACAAGGTTGAGTGGAAGCCTTTTAAGTTGATTTCGAGCTAGATACCCTGCCCGTACGTTTGGACTGGATTGTCGAATGTTCCCGCCCAGGGGCTGACTGTGAATTGGTAACCTTAGTGGCCATAATATTTAGGGTCTTACACAAGGTGAAAGTGAAGGGAAGTCTCACTGTACATGGATAATACATTGGTCAAACTCACTCGGGCTCCTTGGAGGGTAAATCCATAATCATTGCGTGGAATCTTGCACCAAGGCGTAAGTCCGTTAAGCAGGTCGCCATTGTAACTATTCCACCATATCCCCTCCCCTTCTTGACTTGATCACGCGATGTTGGATTTCATCACCAACTAGTACGATCATCGAGAGAAGGTCCCGTTTGTTTGGTTGTGACTCCTAGATTTTATTAGCGTAAGTTGTTTATTTTCGGTATTTGGCCATAGATTTTTTCTGCCGACTCCTTTTTGCCAACATTGGCCCTCTATGTCGTTCACGGAGGCTACAAGGACTTCCTCCAAAAAATATGGGAGGGAATACCCCTTTACCCCCTCAATCTATGGAGGAATCTCCTCAACAGAGCAAGGTTCAAGACACTGCAACCTCCCAAGAAGAAGTTCCCACTCCTTTAGAGAATTTTCAAATTGTTTCAAAGTCTCCGGAAGATTTCCGCATTCCGGAGTGATATGAGTGATGTGTCCTCCCACTGAATTCAACCGGTGAATTTGTCGTCGTCAATCCTTTTGACATTTCGACTGGGTCTCATTCAAACCCTTTAGTCGATGACCCCTTTTGGACCACAGACATTGTTCGAAGTCCACCGCGCATGGTGCAGGATATTTATGGAGCAGGAATAGGTGTCGATGCGCCTATCACCTACACCGTACCCTTAAACCATTTTACCGGTACTACCATTTTTTCAGCCACACCGTCTGTTGGCCCAAGGTCTACTTTTTCTCTCTAGATGACCCATTCTACAATGGTCCCTCACGTATCGACTATTCCCGCCGGTAATCCGGTGGTTAGCCAAGCTGCAATTGGCACACCAATAACACCTAGACCTTCATCATCACTCCCTTTTGGGTACAGAGCACTGAATTCTTCCACTACCACTACTACCCAAGTTATGCTAGGAAGTTCCATACCTATCCAACAACCCAGAGGGACCGGTCTTGGTGGTCTTAATCCGTTCAGCGGTATCGGTCAGTCATTTACATCTGGTTCTCAAATTTCGGGAACTCTACCTCAATCTGGGGGGCATCCTCCCATCAGAGGACAATTTCCATTTGGAGGGCATCCTCATGCTGGGGAGTAGCCTCAATCCGGAGCTTACCATCAACTATATGGACAAAATGTGTCTACCACACCCAATCTGTGGAACATCCCTTTTCCAGGAAATCCACAGTTCTCAGGGGGACACAATCCTCAAGCTCCACAACAACCTCCTTATGGACGAATGCCAAATCTGGCTTATAATCCTCAAAACCCATCCGATTATCCTCCACTTGCACATGTTTCTGAAAACACCTCAAATCCTATGTACCCTGGTCAACACCAACCCTATACAAGAGGGCCCACTAGTTACAATTATCCGCATAACCCAGTGTATGGCCCTACTGGTGTCCCTATGCCACACTAGTATTACCCACAAGTTAACCGACAACTACCTTTCCTAGCAACCCTGGACCTTCCAGACTTGTCTCGGTTAACGAATGATCCCATTTTTCATTCTCCAGTTTGGCCAGCTATCCCAGCTAAACTTCCTTCCGATATTCCAAAATTCGACGGAAAGTTCGGAGAAGACCCAAACAACCATGTGACGACTTTCCATCTGTGGTGTTCATCCAACTCCCTCATGGACGATTCTATACGTTTTCATCTTTTCCAACGAACGCTTACGGGTTCTACAACAAAATGGTATATTGAACTACCACACGCTTCTTTTCACGATTTCAACTCCCTTGCCATGTCCTTCCTCACACATTTCCAACTACCCATTCGATACGAGATGGGTACTGAACTATTAACCTCTCTTCGTCAGACAACCTCTATACATATCTTTGATCATATTCATGAATGGAGACGATGACGAAGGCTAATCAAAGCGGTCATTCCTGACCAATTATTAGCGGAATGGTTCACCAAATCATTGTTACCCCAGATCGCTCGTGATGTCACCATGGGTGGTGTAGTCACCGAGGAAGAGGTTATTGCTCGGGCCCAGTACTTAGATTTGGTTTATTCACAGTCTTGTACTCTGTACGAGTTGATACCGAATTCTACCCATGCCACTAATGATCCATCCAAACCATCGTCTACCTCGCACGCGGATGGAGTCATTGTCTCCATCAAAACCCAATCTCCTTACCAGTCGATTGGAACAACCCAGCAGTCCACTCCGATTCCTGCTCCCAGTCCGACTACACCCTCTTCTACCCCCCCTCAAACTCAGGTCTCTGAGGTGAATGCGGTCCAATCGACCCCTTCACAACAATATGGGGGCAAGAAGAAAGCAAGAAATAAACCAAAGAAAAACAACAACAACGAACAACCAAAAAATCAACCGAAAACCCCTGCTGTCGGGAAACAACCACAATGGAAACCAAAATTACCATGTCTCATTTGTGGTGATGATCACTACACCCGAGACTGTCCACATCACGATGAAGTGGCCAAGATCTTTAAGGGAAATTCACAACCCGATGTGCTTACTCAGCCTTTCCCACAGCAACATTCTTTGGTTGCTCAAACCCCCACCCTAGGGGGCAGTTCCAACCAATCCCATGACGAGGCCTCGACAAGTGCCCACATTTACATGTTTAACGAGATTAATCTGACCACTCGCACTGTGACTTATGACATGCCGATTAAACCTGATAAGGTGAAACCCGCTAACAGTTCCTCGCCGGACCCATTACCATCTTCCGTTAGTCCTCTGTTTGCTAGCCCTCCATCTGGGCCACTTCAAATTGAGAAACCCTCATTTGAATCCATTTTATGCCCCCCTAAGAACACTATCCGGAAGTCTACCTTTAATCCTAGTTCATGGGCTGCCCAAAACTACAACATTGTTGAAGATTTGGCTCAATCACTGTGTGTTATGTCCGCTTTAGAAGTTCTACAACACTGTCCCAACCAACGTAGAACGCTCTTAGCTGCCATTGGCACTTTTGATCCTGAGTCCTCAAATAGCCTCACATTTAATCTGGATGATCACCAACCTCGGCTTTCTCACCAACTAGCTTTCCATATCGATGTTGTTGTTCACAATCAACAAATCCACCGAACTATCTTGGATGAGGGAGCCTCTACTTGTGTCATGTCTCTAGCTTGTTGGAAAGGCTTAAAATCACCTTCCCTTAACAAATCCCCTACGATGTTACGTGCTTTAGATGGGCGAGGTTTTCATCCTCGCGGACTGTTACAATCCTTAGCCGTTCAGTTGGGCGGAAAAATTGTTACTGTTGATGTCGAGGTGGTCGATGCCCCCCTCGATTACAACCTACTACTTGGAAGAATTTGGTTCTATGCTATGACTGTTGTCACCTCGTCAGTGTTTCGATGTGTACAATTTCCCCATCAAGGAAAAATTGTCACTATTGATCAACTAGATTTATGTACACCCGACGCTCGTGCCCCTGTCACCAACAACATTCCCTTTTTGGGAGACCACCCAGTTACGTATGAAAGCGTTGGTGTTGGCTTGTTAAAATATTCTAGCCTTATGGGTACCTTCCCTACACCACTTCCACCCACCGTAAATCATATCGCCGCTGTCAATATGATTTTGACTATGCCTTATCAATCATTGTAATCATCTAACCCTTGGATTGTACCTAGTCCTATGGAATTTGATGTGCTCGATGAAACTATGCCACTTATCCCAGTCGAGGCCACATACATCGCTATTCAATCTACCTCTCCCTCTCCGGACAACCCACATTTATTGTCACCTGATGCCTACTCGATGCCCTCATGGTTGGATTCCCTATCATCTGTAATCGATTACATTTCCCAAATTTTCCCTTCCGACGAATCTATAATGGAAATGCTTAGTATTGACGACGTACCTTGGGATGATAACCACCATCGATCCTCTTTTCTTCTGCCTCTAGAGGAAATTCACCAAGACATACACTCTGTCTTTCTCCCTGATGCTACCCATTCTCCACAATCTCCCATCCTCACACAAGATACTCTTTCTGAGGGGAATATGGGTAATATCTCTACCACGATCGTTATTGATATTTCGATCAAAGAAGGTGTTGTGGAAAACATTAACCTTGGTGCTAATTGCACACTTGAAGAAGTGGTATCTTACACCACTCTGTTTAAAGAATTCCTCGATGTCTTCGCTTGGAGTTATGAGGAAATGCTAGGGATCGACCCTTCAATTGTCATGCATGAAATTAAGACTTACCCTGGTGCAAAACCTGTTCGACAGAAACTCCGCCCGGTTCATCCCAAGAAAATCACGGCTATAAAGGCATAAGTCGAGAAACTTTTGAAATTTGGCTTTATCTATCCCATCCCTTTGACAGAATGGGTCTCCAACCTTGTTCCAATTTCCAAAAAACAAGGGACCATCCATGTCTGCGTTGACTATCGGGATCTCAATAAGGCTTGTCCAAAGGACAACTATCCTATGCCCTTCATCGACCAAATTATTGATAATTGCGTTGGGAGCGTAATCTTCTCTTTCATGGATGGTTTTTCCGGGTATAACCAGATTGAAATTTTACCTGCTGATCAACATAAGACCGCCTTTATCTGCCCATGGGGAACTTTCGCCTATCGAAAGCTACCTTTTGGTCTCAAAAATGCTGGTGCTACTTTCCAGCGGGCCATGTCATACACTTTCCACTATATCAAGCATATTGCAGAACCTTATCTCGATGACTTACCTGCCCACTCATCCAATCGATCAAATCATGTTGATCACTTACGGGCTATTTTTCTTCGATGTCGGTTCTACCATATCCGTTTGAACCCACATAAGTGTATTTTTGCTGTTGAATCCGGTCGACTCCTTGGTTTTATATTCTCCAAAGATGGGATTCGGGTGGATCCCTTAAATATCAAGGCTATTCTTGCCTTACCTCCACCTACCAATTTGACCCAACTCCAAAGTTTGCAAGGAAAAGCAAACTTCCTTCGTCGTTTCATTTGTAACTACGCTGAGATAACTAAAGGATTCATGCGGTTGTTGTAGAAAAACACCCCTTTCATATGGGATAACATCGCTCCACGGTCATTTGATGCTCTCAAGCATGCCTTGACCCACGCACCTTTGTTGCATCCTCCAGATTATACAAAGGATTACATCCTTTACTTAGCTGCTTCTACTTCCACTATTCCGATGGTGTTAGTTCAGGAGGACCCCAACGGTGAATAACATGTGATCTATTACATGAGTAAGAGTTTATCTGGACCCGAACTCCAATATTCACATGTAGAGAAACTGATTCTGGCAGCCATTATCGCTGTCCAAAGATTCTACCATTACATCTTACTATGCACCACCACGGTGATTGTGGACTCAAACCCCATGTACCACGTCTTGACACGTCAAGTACTCGGGGGAAAATACTCTAAATGGATCGTCATCCTTCAGGAATTCGATCTTGAATTTATAAAGTCCAAAGCCAAAAAGTCCCTGGTGTTTGCAGAGCTTATCTATGATCTTCCCCATGCTGATGAAGATATCGAACCTAGAGATTCTCTCCCTGATGAAACTATTTTCTTCATCAACACCTCCGATCCTTGGTATGGAGACATCCTCCTTTACCTCCAAACCCAACTCTTTCAACCCAACATTTCTCATGAAGAGCATCGACATATTCACCACCATTCTCGTCATTATCTTATCGTCAGCGACACCTTGTATCGCCGTGGTATTGGCACTATCCTTCGACGATCTCTGATTCATGAAGAGGTTGAACGCGTTCTGAATGATTGTCACCTTGGAGCCTATGGTGGTCACCTTTCTGGGATAGCCACAGCCCAAAACATTCTACGTGACGGCTATTTTTGGCCCTCGATTTTCAAAGATTGTATTGAGGCAGTCAAAAAATGCCCACCCTGCCAAGTTTTTAACAACAAGGCACGCACCCACCCTACTACACTGCACCCCATTATCACTGTTGGTCTCCAGTTTTGATCATGTTTTTTTTCCTATATTATACTCCACAGACCTCCATTTATATGCCAGTACCACCCTTTTGACCTTGTTTTGACATAATTGACATCTCCCTACCATTCAATGGGGTTACTTAAGGTATCTTTACATTTCAAGCTATTTTTATGCACTTTGATGCTTTAAATTGATATTGGGACTAATGTCGCTTGGGTTAGGTACCACTTCTATTGTTGGAACAGGATGTCGGTACCAGGTACCAACTCGTACCCGTGGAGATGCCACTGGAGCCACTCAAGATCTATGCGTTATGGACCGAATGGGAGACAGAGAGATTCACATGACAGCTGGAGTCATCGCCCACAGGGTGCTTGAAGGCCTAATGATGAAACTGGGACGTTGATACTTCATCGTTCACACTTCGTGACACTACGTGTCATGAAGATGTGAAGTACGTTTAAAACTTGATTCCAAGCAATTTCTGGATCGGGGATCCGTTTTGTTTTTAGATATTATTGCTTTAGACTATTAAACAAGACAAAATTTATATATAAACCCGAGATCACTCCTGAGACCGGGTTGGATTATGTTGGATTATGCTATGTCGTGAACCTATGTTTCTGGATACAAAAATTGCTGTTGCGTTATGCTATTCGACTGATATATGATTTGAGTATTTCTTTCCCGAGTAATGAAGCGTGAAGTTTACACCATGTTTGCATAGAATGATATAGTCGGTTCTGGTTATTACTTACAATGTTTGTGCCGTTTGGTTGGGCCCGCCAAACCGGTGCAAGCCGTTGCTTTATTCTGTCATAGATTTTGCTTTACCTTGTCATAGATTGAGTCATTTCAGTGTGTTAGTGTTTTCTTACATGATAGTTTCAAGTTTCAGAAGTAACTCGTTCAGTATCGTGTTTAATCGTTCTTCAACAGAATCATTTCTCGCATACTGTTATCTTTTATGTTGATGAGTATTGAATGCATGTTTGAGTCCTGTAGGGTTTAGCGCATGAACTATGTTTGAGTAGTCTCCAGTTTTTCATTCGGATATAACTTAGAATGAACTTTGCTTTGTCAGATGGTTAGTTACTCTGCTCTGTTAGATAGTTAGACTACTCTGTTTTGATTAGTTTGTTAGTGTGCAATTGGCTTAAAGGAAGCTTCCGGTACCAGTAGGTAGAATAATACTCTGTTTTCCTGTAGACAGCTTTGGATTGATTTTGATAACCAGATTAAATGCATTTGAGGAAACACTCTTTGTGCC
>JZKD02S1620641.1:48861-85088 GCA_000966675.3 Picea glauca
CCTGCTAGGATGTGTTGTAGGTACCTTGAGGCCCATTGACATCACAGGTGGGTCATCTCGCATCGGTTAACAACATTCATTAATGGCTGGTAATCCGATGATTTTTGTTTGTGTTTGACATCGGAATATCTATTCACACAAATCAGACTTGTACCATGGGAGACGCTTTGAAGCTGTTTGAAGACATGATTTCAGTTGATTTTTCTCAAGACAGAACAAGAGCCAGGTTCAGGAGTCATCATAAGATAAATCTGTTGTTATACACAGGAAGTTTTTCTTCTCAGAATGGTGTTATTTGTTCAAATTCTTCTGCAGACTCCTGAATATTCCAGTAGTACCAGTCGGTACCAGCGTGAAGTTCATCAGTTACAGGTTCATCAGAAAGACCAGAGAAGCTACAATTTTTGCGCCCTTCAAACCCAGACTTAACTTCAAAGGACAATTTCACAGCAAGCTTTGCATAACAATGGGTAGAGGTAATGTAACTCAGGTGTGTTTAGTTCGTATCGATTTATTGTATTAATTCGCATATTAATGTTTGAATTAAGGGTACCTTAATTACTCCATAACGTTCCATCATTTCCACGACTGGTACCTAATGAACTGAACCTTCATGACATTTCATATCATAAAAATGCACCACCACCGGAACTAAGCCCAATTTGACTCAGATATGATAACTCGACACCCCCGTACGACTCTCATCATGATTCCGACACCCTATCTATCTCCATGGCGATTCAAATCTTCTCATATAATTTTCTTCCCGACCGTTCCTTCCATTTCATTCTCTCCTTTCGTCGTCCTCATCCAACCTTCATTGCCCTCACCCTACCTTCGCTGCCACCGATAGACTTCCCCTGTGATTCCAAGAAGAGCCAAGGTAGAAAATCGCCACGAGCCAGAAACATACGCCGACTTGGAATCCCTCCCAGAATATGGGGCAACGAGAGATATTTTTAAGCAAGCAGGGTGGGAGCCATTTCTGAAAAAGTTCGATGGGTATAACGATGCCATCACACTCCAGTTTGCGCTGCATTTTGAGGATGGGACCGCCAAGGTGGGTGAAATTGAGTTCGAGGTCACAGAGGAGTTCATTGCAGAGGCAATTCAATTGTGGACCACAGGCCAAATATGGACGAAGGGACAACCGGTTGATAAAAATCTATGTGCACAGCTATTGAAACCTCAGTACCAGGAAACAAAATGGTCTGAGGGAACGTCGCGATCTTGGTTGGAACCACAGTGGGCCCAATTGTTGGTCATTCTCCAACACTACCTAACATGTGAGGGTCGATATACCATTATATTCCCCTGCCATGCTCAACTTCTGTTGCACTTCACAGGTACTATGTTAAACATACCCTATTTCTTGTTAAAAAGTTTAAAAAGGATGGTCGAACAGGTCCAAAGGGCTAGTGAGTTTCGAGGGAGTTTGTTTCACTTTGGTTTAGTTAAAATATTGATTACATCTGCACTGTTGAAAAAGAAAGAAACTTGGGACCTCTTCATTGTAAAAACCCTCGCATGTGCCCAGTCCAAAGATAAGAGTGTGAAGGTTGTTTCCCCACACAAAAAGTCAAACCCCAAGAAAAAGAAAGTCAAAACCCGGACTAAAAACCATGTGGTGGACCCTGAGCCCGAACCTCCAATTGATGACAAGGTAGAAACCAATACTGGAACTGGGAAGGCCACCACACCCACAGAGGCGAACATTGAAGTCCCGAGTTCTCTCCCAGCTGCCGAGAACATAGTTGATGTGGAGGAACTAGCTGAGTCAACGGATAAGCCGAGGAGGAACCCAAAAAGGAAATGTAAAAGTGTATTGTCGAGAATGGACAAATCGGTACCCAGTTACCCCCCACAAGAGAGATTGGAAAGTATAGATGGTCATGAGGAGGCCCCAGAGCCATATGATATGACCTGGACTTTTTCCCAACTCATTCGAAAAAACCGTAAAACAAATCGGCAGGTTGCTACACCCAAAGAGATTGTGCAGGATGAGTCACTTCAAGTACCAACCAGTACCCCTGTCCAGAAGCAACGAGAGTCCACTCCTGGACCTAGTCCAATGGACACCTTTGAGCTCAGCCCCGATGATAATTTTGATCCAATTGACACTCATGAACGCAGCCCCAATGAGTTCATTTATGAATTCACTCCTGATCATGATTCCGATAGATTTCACACCCCTGTTCAAAGTCCCGAAGAACTCACGCATGCATCGAGTCCTTCACCACAGCCAGGCTAAGACCAAACATTTGAAACCCACTGCAAAATTTCCTCCAGTCGGCCCTTGAAACCAATGGTGGAAAAACTAGAGAGCAAGAATAACAGACTGAAGGAGAAGTTGCATGAGTACGTTGTATTGGATAGACACGTTAAAACTGAGAATGAGCTCCTGAAACTCAGGGTGACTCACCTCTTGTCAAAAATTGAAAGGTTAAAGTAGAGGAATAAGGGTATTTTCAAAAGGAACAGGCAACTTCAGAGGATCGCCAGAAAGCATGTTATAATCAACAGAGCTCTCAAGAAAGAAATTAGGAATTTGAAGAAGCAAGAGAGGCTACAAATGCTGGTTGCAGCCGCTGCAACCCTCTGATGGCTACCAGCTTTTTTTTTTTGTTGTTGCCTAAGGACAGGCAAGGACTTCAGTGTGGGGGCATGTTGGTCTCCGGTTTTGATCATGTTTTTTTGCCTATATTATACTCCACAGACCTCCATTTATATGCCAGTACCACCCTTTTGACCTTGTTTTGACCTAATTGACATCTCCCTACCATTCAATGGGGTTACTTAAGGTATCTTTACATTTCAAGCTATTTTTATGCACTTTGATGCTTTAAATTGATATTGGGACTAATGTCGCTTGGGTTAGGTACCACTTCTATTGTTGGAACAGGATGCCAGTACCAGGTACCAACTCGTACCCGTGGAGATACCACTGGAGACGCTCAAGATCTATGCGTTATGGACCGAATGGGAGACAGAGAGATTCGCATGACAGCTGGAGTCATCGCCCACAGGGTGCTTGAAGGCCTAATGATGAAACTGGGACGTTGATTCTTCATCGTTCACACTTCGTGACACTACGTGTCACGAAGATGTGAATTACGTTTAAAACTTGATTCCAAGCAATTTCTAGATCGGGGATCCATTTTGTTTTTAGATATTATTGCTTTAGACTGTTAAACAAGACAGAATTTATATATAAACCTGAGATCACTCCTGAGACTGGGTTGGATTATGTTGGATTATGCTATGTCGTGAACCTATGTTTCTGGATACAAAAATTGTTGTTGTGTTATGCTATTCGACTGATATATGATTTGAGTATTTCTTTCCCGAGTAATGAAGCGTGAATTTTACACCATGTTTGCATAGAATGATATAGTCAGTTCTGGTTATTACTTACAACGTTTGTGTCGTTTGGTTGGGCCCGCCAAACCGGTGCAAGTCGTTGCTTTATTCTGTCATAGATTTTGCTTTACCTTGTCATAGATTGAGTCATTTCAGTGTGTTAGTGTTTTCTTACATGATAGTTTCAAGTTTCAGAAGTAACTCGTTCAGTATCGTGTTTAATCGTTCTTCAACAGAATCATTTCTCGCATACTGTTATCTTTTATGTTGATGAGTATTGAATGCATGTTTGAGTCCTGTAGGGTTTAGCGCATGAACTATGTTTGAGTAGTCTCCAGTTTTTCATTTGGATATAACTTAGAATGAACTTTGCTTTGTCAGATGGTTAGTTACTCTGCTCTGTTAGATAGTTAGACTACTCTATTTTGATTAGTTTGTTAGTGTGAAATTGACTTAAAGGAAGCTTCCGGTACCAGTAGGTATAATAATACTCTGTTTTCCTGTAGACAGCTTTGGATTGATTTTGATAACCAGATTAAATGCATTTGAGGAAACACTCTTTGTGCCATGGCTTAAACAGAAATGATGATGATAGATGATTAAAAGATAGTGGTGGAATGATCTTGTAAAATCATACTTCTGCAAGGAAATAGCAGTACCAGCATTTAAACATAGGACTATTTTCTACCAATGACTTAAATAGGAAATGCTAGGCTTTAGGATAATCATTAGGATTCAAGTTCTCAGAGTGAGTCTATGTTTTCTTTTCAGAATAGTATTTAGATAGGAATTATCTTACCTGCACATACAGTGTATCAGCTCGAAGTTTACCAACCCTGGTTTGACAATTTAGTGTTTCAGTTCATTTGAATCTTCAATTTAGCAGCCTGACAATCACAATCGGCCCCTTTGCCAAATGGGGTATCGATTTTATGCAATGTAAGCCTACCTCAGTCGGGGGGCACGGTTATATAATCATCGTCATCGACTACTTTACCAAATGAGCTGAGGCTATGCCTACCTTTCTGAACGATGGTCGTACCACAGCTCTATTTCTTTTTAACCACATCATAACTCATTTTGGTGTACCACACGCCATTGTCACTGATCATGGTGCACACTTTAAGAACCAGATGATGAGTGAATTGCATGCCAAGTTGGGTTTTCACCATGAAAACTCATCCCCATACTATCCTCAGGCCAATGGACAAGTTGAAGCTATCAACAAGGTCCTCAAAACCATGATTCAATGCATGGTAGGGGAAAACAAGACATCTTGGCATCTACAACTTTTCTCTGCTCTCTGGGCTTACCGTACTTCTATGAAAACCGCAACTGGATTTACTCCTTTCCAGTTAGTATATGGCATTGAAGCCATTTTACCAATCGAGTGTGAGATTCCATCTCTGAAACTTAAAGTAGAACTCCTACCCCATACTTCTGCCGAAGAAGAACGTTTCTTGTATCTATCCAAACTGGACGAAACACGTCGTGATGCCGCCCTTGTTAACGAGGCACATCAGAAATGGATAAAAAATCAATACGACAAATCCGCCCATCCTCGGACTTTTGCAGAAGGAGACTTAGTCCTCATCTATGACCAAGCTCACGACAAACTAGGGACAGGTAAGTTAGAACCTCTGTGGCATGGTCCTTACATTGTGAAATGTGTTTTTCACAGAGGCGCCTACGAGTTAGTCGATTATGACGGAACCTCCCTGGGAGAGCCTCAAAATGGACTTTACCTTAAAAAGTACTATGCCTAGATCACCTAGCATGTGTACTTTGTACATTATTGTATTTTAGTTTGGTGTGACTGTTTCTTTCACATGCTCGAGTCTTTACCTTTGATACTCATATTGTGCCTTGTGTTTTCATGCACATATGACGTCATCCTTTGCTATCTTTGTCGGGTTTGCAGATGGCGCTAGTCGACACACCCGGAACATTGCTTCGACAACATGGGTCATTTACCAATTTGACGAGGTGGTAAGTTCAGGAGGTATTTGCTTAGGACCAGCGACTAATAACATGGAAGAATATCATGCTGTCATCGGACTTTTGACCCAAGCTTCCTCCCTAGGTATCTCTCATATCATTGTTTACTTAGACTCCCAACTCGTGGTCTATCAACTCAATGGAATCTACGCTATTCGTAATTATATCCTGCTACGTCTCCATCTACAAGTTCGTCGTCTCAAACGAATGTTTGATTACATTGAATACAAACATATTCCAAGAGAACTCAATAGTGTTTCAGATTCGTTAGCTAATTACATCATGGATCGGTATCTCGCCCATAGATAAGATTTCATAAAGGAAAGGAAAATTGTACATCACATGTAAATTAAAACACATCACATTAAAGGCATCATCATATACAAATCATTTGGCATTGTAAAAACTCAGAACTGTATATAGCGTGACTGATAATGTTTTGATTACATCAAAAAAGTATTTAGAAGAGCAAAATGTTGGGTCTTTACACCCATACAACATCGCCTGACAAGTCATACAAAATAAGATCACCAGAGAGACTCTAATATCCCTGCACTACATTGTGTTGAGAGTAACATATCACTGCATGCACTACGCGTCTTAGTAGAGAATTGACATTCTCTGGCACTCCCACAGTGTGCCTTTGTAGATGTAAAGACACTTCTCCCCTCTGTAAAGGAGGAATGCCCATCGTGAGGCCTTGAAGGTTTCTTTCAACCTCCCGGAGAGCTATCATTGGTGCCCCCGGATCTACTACAACCGGAGCACCCCCACGACGTCCTGGTATCGGTATCTCAGTCGGGCGCACTGCTCCCTTGTTTGCATGTTGAAAACAATACATCTTTTAAAAACTCTTCTACATACCCAAAAAAATTAAAAAACTTAAAAAACAAAAAAAACTAGACAAGGTGTTGCTTAGTCTCTTACCTGATGCATCCCAATCTTCCCCCGCGGGTAGAATCAAATCCATGCTCCCGCAAAAATCCACCTCAGCATACAGGAAGTCTTCTATCCAGAGATACTGTTGTCTCATCCAAGCAAAGAAGTCACCAGTGAAACAAAACTCTGACTCTGCTACTAGCCTCGGAGATAGACCAGTCCACCTCTCCATCTGTGGTTCTTCCACTGGTCGCACTGCCAGTGCTACCTAAGGATGCATCTAGGGGATGCGCTCTAAGAAAAATGAGACCAGAAAAGAGTCTTATCCGAACTATTTCTACCCCATCCTACACCGCGAAACCTGTTCCTTCACATTCCGAAGGAACCCTACACTCCAGTTAAACAGTGTTGGTTCCAAACACTATACGTCATAAGCCACCTGTGATCTCGACGCCATATGCACACTAGTACTTCCCGTCATGCTCGTGATGGAAAACAAAATGGGCCGGAGGGGTAACTCTCTGATATCCTTGATAGGGATTCTACCCCCCACCAGTCTTGCTCCTGGGACACAATGACGTGCCAGATACACGCCCACTTTCTCAGGAAGCGCCCTCTGCCCAAAAAAAGATATAGGGACCCCTCTTTTCGAGAGGCTAGTCAAGAAATATACATCTTCCAACTTGATGGTTATAATCTGTGTTCCGATCCGAAACCCTTGCTCCACAACATCCCACAAGCTGATCATGTGCTCAAGCAATAAAATCTCCTTCTTCATTTTTTGCAATTTGAAGAATTTCAGTAAGCCACAAGCTCTCAGCGCGGCCCACATGTGATGAATCCGCAAAGCAGCCAAGTCATCAATCTCATGATCTCGTTCTTTCCACTCGATCATGGTCGCCAAAATCACCTACAAACTAAAAGAAACAAAGAATTTCATTATTCCATTTTTTCGGCAAATTTCGGCAATTTCTTAAGAAATTTAAAAACATGAAATCTAATGCCCACATTGTTTAAAAAGACCATGCCCTCTTTTATAATCATCACGCCCTCTCTTTACCATTCAATAATCATCACACAACAATAAAACATTTTTTAAATTAAGATGATGTTCGTTATGGGTGCGTGGGCATATGTGTGAATTTCTTATGGATTCTTTGACAAAAACAACCCATACACTTAGGTATTAAGGCGTTGGCATCTTTGCTATCATATTTTAAACATGTTTTTGCAAAAGAATGTCTTATTCCCATCGTTTTTAATAGAGGCAGATTTGATCTTTTTTGGGGCGACTTAGGGCTTCATTTTTTAAATTAAATACTACTATGAAAATGAATATTAAACCATGTAATTGAAAGAAGGGGAGATGAAGATCTACCTGGTCCAAACGGCGAGAGAAACAATCAACTGTAGCTCTGGTATCAAGCAAAACAAGATCCACCTCCAAAGTGAGAATCTCCACTGCTACAAATCCTTATGCAAAATGAAATGGTAAATGAAATTTTCATTGTATTACTATTTATAAATTTCCATTTTTTATAAGGTATAGTTATTTGTGGGTTTCTCTAACAATATAATGGCTTCATTAAACCTTTGGATTGCAGTTTTGACATCGCAGGTTTGCTAGTAGTTCTGATCGATTATTTACCTTATCGCACTCATGAGCATAGTCTTAGTTCATTCTCGAGCTCGAAAATATGAGAATGCACCGGGTAGACTTTTATCTCTTTTTTGCACCCGCATGGACACACAAAAAAGGAACCCCCTGGAGTCATCTTTAAACTCTTTTTAGACTCTCTAAATATGAAAATATTGTCGAGTGATCTTGCTACCTTTCACGCTTGTTAAAAGGTTTAAAAGGGCGTCTTTCGAGTGATAGTTTATCTCTTTTTCGGTCTTGTCAGACTACTGTACAAAAAAGGAACTGAGAGATTTCTCTTTTAAGTGTTTTTCCAGACTCTATAATCATGAAAAACCTTTGAGTTTTCTATCTTTGGACTCATTAAAACAAACATCGATAGGCCCATACGAGACTGAACCCTTACTCCTTCTGGTTTGTTAAACAAAGGAAGAGGAACTTACCAAAGGTGAGTTATATCGAGCATGTGTTATCCTCCTCGAGCTCATTAAATCAAAAAGAGGTACTCATCTATCTGGATGGGGGAAAATTTGAAAGAAGCAAGCCAAGCAGTCTCTTGAGAACATTACCCAGTAATTCTTAGAGTCTCCCTTGAACATGACACTTTTTCATTTGCACGCATTATAATCCATTGAACCTCTGCACTGAGCCAATCCTTTGAGTTTCTTTCACTCCTTTGGGTCACCTAACGTAAGTCACAACATCCACTGCATCATCAAGTTTTGGTCCATGTCATGTTTCTGCTGTTGTGCCTCAGTGTTCAAGGGAAGTATCTTCCTCGAGAGTCATCCATCACAAATATCTTGTCTCAATACCCGTGTCAGTCCATGTTCATTTGATCTACCAAATTACATCTCTATGTATGTTTCATGTCATTGATGGGGGATACACCAAGGCCCTCCTTCAATGAGCCTATTCATGTCAACCTCAATGCATTATCCAAGAATTAGGCTTAGAAACCAGTTATTACTTTGGGACCTGCACGCCTCAAGGGCAGGCCTCCTCACATTCGACAGTAGGTTTACATCATTGACCTCTGATCAGATGATTCCACGGATGTTTGACTCCAGCTCATCCATTCACATTCATTGGAATGTACTAGGGTACCTTGGGAATCATTGACATTAATGGTGATCTCCCTCGCACTTGTTAACGTTTTACACCATTGACCGGTAATCAAGTGGTTTATGCCATGTTCGACATCAGGACATCCATTCACATGGTTAGATTTGTACCACATTGGGATTGGTAAGAAGACCCTGGGTTGAGTGATCACTTTGATATGTACTTTGCCTAGGTTGCGAAGGAATTTCTCTTGAACAAATGATACATACACTGTTAGATAGATCCACTTTGTATTGGTCGTGGCTATGTCTTGTCATCATGTAGATCCACTGTGTATTCTTCATGGTTACGATCGGTTCATGTCATCAAAGTATAGATCCACATTATATCCTTGGTGGCTATACCTTTTCATCAATACAATTATGGATCCGCAGTGTATTTTATGGCGGCCATATCTTGCAAGTCTTGATCACCCAAGCATAGGTATGTCTGCCTTGGGTTTTGAAACATGTCATAATATTTGTTGGATGTTTGTGTGCAGCTTCCGTCAGGTTCTCTTAGTCTATACCCTTGCTTGAAAGTCTACAAATCATTTCAGTTATCATCTCTCATATTCTAACTTCATACTTTTGGGGGCAATATGTTACACATAAATATTACTCGATTTGAAAAGTGTTGCATGTTCCTCTCAATTGTCGTAAGTGTCGCATGTTCCTGACAACTATCGCAAGTATCGCATGTTGTTCACAAGTGTCGCAAATGTCAAACAAAGAATACTGCCATGATGACGACACCAAGGAGACACTTAGAATACCTCAAACACCTGATTTGGAGGAAGAAGGATGGTTAACTGGAGTCAGGAATCTCTTACCACCTGAAAAGAGCTCTCAAACTAGAGTTTTAGAGGAGAGCGCTCCCCTACATCAGCCTTAGGAGCGTTGGCGCTCCTCTATAAGCTATTGGGGAGCGTTATAACAACAAATCACTCCTCTGAAGGATCGCTACAAATATTTGAAGTGTTGGCGCTCCCCTCGAGCCTACTAGGGAGCGTTATAGTTCCCTGATGCCCCTTTTGAGGGAGCGTTGTCTAATCTGGGGCAGTAGTTGATCTGTTGAGGAGAATAAAGGCAGGATCTTTCAAGTTTGGAAGGAATTTGCATTCGAATTCCTTGTTCAATCATGATCTTAGGAGAAGATCCCTGATCTAAGGAGGGAATTCCTCAACCTACCCAAAAGATACCTCAAGAGGTTAAGCCTCTCTTAACCTATATAAACAGGCTCTATGATGGTGGAAAGGAGGAAGAATTGCAAGCATGAAACCTATGATCTCATAGGAAACACATAGTGAACTGGAGGAGAGTGATCAGTGAAGATGCTATCATCCAGGTCATGGATATTTTGAGCAAGGGTTAGACTAAGGGGACTTGACGAAGCTGTCGCATTCGCATCTACGGTTGTAAGCTACTTCTGTCATTGTTCTCATTAATATGACACGCTTGGCATGTTTCTTTCTAGTTTGTGTTTAATTGTACATGAACTTATCTCCGATAGATAGATCTATTTTCGAGCTAATATCAATAGAGTAGGAAGTGGTTGTACTATTGTTTGTCTACAGGGCTCATCGAGGAAGCAAAATATCGGAGCTCAACTCGGAGCATGCAGGGACAAACATCGGTAAAAAGGTACTTTTGTTCTCCTTCCTCCTCATGCATTAGTTTGTATAGATCTGAAAGGAAGTCAGTGTCCACGTTAAGCGTCTTCTATCTTGAGAGTTAAGAATCTAGCTCTCAAGAGGAGATATACCTGTTCGCAGGGAGATTTTCCTTCAACAGTGATACTAAATTGCAATCAATCGCTTATCAATGAATTACATAAAGAAATCTGGAGATATGGAAATACAAGAGAAACACATAACTCAAATTAAACAAAAATTGGAATCTCTGTCTGCACTTGTATTAATACTCAAAAAAGGAGATTTTTCTCTTTTACACTCAGCAAGAAGCATCCTTGAACAGATCTTGAATCTGTGCATTTATACAAAATTTTTCACAACTCAAAATGGTTGGACTTCTTACAATATTTGACTAAGATAAACTATATCTAAAATGAAATGACAGGGTATAAAATCTGATGGTTTTCTCTAGCATTTTATTCTGTCTCTTCACCTGCTGGGAGAAACACTTCTTTAGAGGGAGAAGGATAATTGGATGGATAGATATACATGGTTCATCAAGGAATGGATAACAGACGTAGGAAAAATTAATCGTCCATGGAAAAAAT
The DNA here is from genome assembly GCA_000966675.3 of Picea glauca. Classification (NCBI taxonomy): domain Eukaryota; kingdom Viridiplantae; phylum Streptophyta; class Pinopsida; order Pinales; family Pinaceae; genus Picea; species Picea glauca. The sequence goes on from JZKD02S1620641.1 coordinate 60,083, forward strand.
GAAAATGAAATGGAGGTAAGCGGGGTAACCGATGTGGAAGGTTTGGCAGGATGGGGGGTGAACGATATGCATGATGTGGATGATAGGTAGTGCTCCAATGTCCTTTTATGTTTCTCAATTTTGTAGGGGCACGAGGGGGTGGTTTGAAGTAAACCTCTTTTCGTCCCTCAATGTACCTGGTGATGCCACATAACTCTTTTACTATACCACGGTTTCAATTGCAGATTTGCTCAGGAATTATATCGTTCAAGCATGTTGAGTCCCCGCAATGAAACATGGTTGTTGATCTGGTTGCAATGTGTGATATGGGCACACTAGATAATTTTAGCACCACCCCTAATTTTTATCCGCTTGCCAACTTAGGATCATTCTAAGTGCACTTGGAGATGACACTACTTTGGCACCGAACAAGAACACTTCCCGAAGGATTATATAACGCTATGGTATGACATCACTACGATGACATGTCATGAAAAGAGAAGTGACGTGTGTCTGCGCCAGCTGGATGTCAGGTTTCATGACTGATGAGAGAACCACATGTCTGAACTGATGATTTCCATGTACTTTGGCACTTCAGAGCTTGGGGGCAGTCTGCATGTAGAGCTATATCTTCGAAGTGGATGATGATCATCGATCTAAGGAGGACACGAGGCAAGGATTGGTTACAAGCACAGAGCCATCAAAACCTACTATGCATAGGACAGAAGATCTGTATAGATCGCTAGATCCATCTTCCTTGCCTTACATCACAAATCCTTCTATATCTCCACACAAGGACTTGCACTAAGCTTTGCAAGCCTATAGAATACACAACACCTCGATCACACATATCCCACTTGGCACGTATCCTATATAACATAGATACAATATATACTCTAATAGATGCCTAGATGTCTATTTATACATTTACAAAAGTGGGCCTAAGTTTGGGTGAACCCACGGGTCGACATCCCTTTCCCATTACATATTCCCAAAACCCAAAATGGGCCCAAAAGTGGGCCGATATTCTACAGTCTCTGCTTCGTTTGGCACTCCATCTTCGATTGGCTGTCAAAGTCCCAAAATAGTCAAATATGACCAAGTGTTCCCAAAAATTGGTCAAGGGCCAACAGGCCCCCAACACTCACCTATGACTCTTCCCGAGTCACTTTGGTCTGAGCAATTCTGCCTCAAATGCCTCAAGCTTGGATCAAGCTACTTCGACCTGCTGCAATGCTACAACCTCTTACTCAGTGAACTCATGGATGAGTGTGTCATTGATTGGTCCTTCTAAGCATTGTTATGTTGCACTCACAACCTATTCAAGTTCTACTCCTTGGTTTTCAACTTTAGTGAATAGTTGACATGCCTTCTCTTGCACTGGTTGAAGTCATTGAGAGACTTTCATCACTTTACTTTGAATCATGTGGATCTGTTGTTGGGTCGTGTGCTACTCTAGAAACCTCTTCATTATTTTGACTGCTGACATGGCCTTCAGCTACGCTTGTAACATATATGCATGCTTCTTTGCTTCTTGGAGTTGTGACTCCAATGCCTGCAACTCTAGGTTCTCTGTGAGGGTCCCATATGTCTGAGCGCTCCTAGAAGTCAGTTTCTTTCATTCCAATTCAAGGGCTTTCAATATGCCAACTGCGCTACAGGCAGTTTCCTCTCTTAGGTCTCTTATATCTTGAGGGGTCTCAGGCACAATACAAAGTTCCAAATCTGCGATGCGCTACTGGATCACTCCTTCCAGTTGTGCCACTTGCTGTGGAACCCGTTATTCTGTCTGGACTTCGATGATTGTCATAGAGCGGAGTGATATTTTGATCGGTTCCTTTATCTCAAGTTGCTCTGTGAGAAATTGCTCCTTGTCTTGTTGTAGCACTGCTTTCTCTTTGTCCCACTGTAGTTGAAGAGAAATTTTTTCTCATTCAGTAGCACTGCGCTACTCGACAAGTACTCCTTGTACCTATGTCAAAGCCTAGGTGGCTTGTGATGTGTCTTATTGAGCTCGTCGAAGGTGAGCTTCAACCATATCAACAATCCAGTGGAGTTGATATGGCTCATCTCACAGTTCTAATGTTCCTGTTGTCAGAGGTGCAGTGGAGACTGCACGGCTAGACTGGAGTGTCTGTTGCACTCCTTGGAGTTCAATATCAATACAATTATACATATGCTCCTGCTTTGTCTCCTGCTTCTCTAATATCTCCTGTGAAGCATCGTTCATAGCTGCAATGATGAAATTAAAATCATCCAATGTGAGGGTAGTCTGCATCTTGGTTATAGGGGTTCTATGTTTCTTCTGGGAGGAAGATTTCGAAGGTGAAACCTTCCTCTTCTTCGATGAGTCCTCTTCATTCCTAGGCAGTGGTACTTCACCTTTCTATTGTTCAATTTATGTGCCTTCTATTTCTTCGCCGGCAATGGAACCATTTGTTGGCACAGGGGCAGACCCAGGGTTCAACGCTACAAAAATGCACCAACAAAACCCTAACTCTCGGCCCTTTCAGAAACACCTATGAAGTAGATGAAATATCACCCGAGGTAGAAGCAGGGGTGGTTGCAAGACTCAAGTGTCTACAACCTAAGATGGGACACAGATATGTGATTATATCTCTTACAGAGCACTTAGCATCGATCATTCATTAATATTCAATCCTTATTATACTTTGCAAATATCACAGAGCATCACAACATTCACTTAGACCTAAGGTATCTTAGTACTTAGCAATAGTAAAACAGATCAGATCCAGTAGATCAACACTAAGAATCTTCATACATATCATATCTGCTATTCATACACATCTAATGAAGCACAAAGTATAAGTAGATCTATCTAAATATATCAAATCACTTAGCCAAAGAATAGATAAACACATCAAGTCAAAGCACAGAGCATAACACACATATTTACGTGGTTCACCCCCACCCTGGGGCTACGTCCACCAACTCTTCTTCTTTATTAGCATCTTCAATCGGTTACAAGAAGGGAGCCATCAAAACCTACTGCGCATAGGATAGAAGATTTTCACAGCTTGCTAGATCCTTCTTCCTTTCCTTGCAGCACAAATCCTTCTATATCTCCACAAAAGGACTTGCACTAAGCTCTGCAAGCCTATAGAATACACAACACCTTGATCACATAGATCCCACTTGGCACATAGCCTATATCACATATATACAATATATACTCTACTAGATGCCTAGATGTCTATTTATACATTTAAAAAAGTGGGCCTAAGCATGGGTGAACCCACGGGCCGACATCCCTTTCCCATTACATATTCCCAAAACCTAAAATGGGCCCAAAAGTGGGTCGATATTCTGCAATCTCCACTTCATCTGGCACTCCATCTTTGACAGGCTATCAAAGTCCCAAAATGGTTAAATATGACCAAGTGTTCCCAAAACTTGGTCAAGGGACAACATGGTGTTATGCATTTCAGAACATCCAAATCTCGGAGTCCCAAAGTGAATCCCAGTCGTTGAAATCAAAAGGACACGTGGCGCCAGATCTCTCACTTCGAGAATAACCACTTCGGAAAAAACATGAATGTGTGAAGTGAGAATTCTTGAAGTCCTGAAGCCCGGAGTTCCGAAGTAAATCTCCTTTGTTCAAATAAAAAGTACATGCGGCGCCATATCTCTCCACTTCGGGGATTTAGCACTTCGGATAGTTTGTGCTCCCTTTTTATGTCTGTTTAGCCCCTCCCCTGCTATATTTGATCCCTTTATTAGTTTATCCATCTTCCGAACTTATTTATCGTTCTTCTATATTCTGAAACCTGATCCGTCAAGTTTTCTTGCAACTTTTCGTGGCACCATAAGATTAGCCTTCCTACAATCAACAGAGGTCTTTAAGCTCTTCACTGAATAAAAATGTTAATCACAATTAAAATCGTAAATTTTAACCAATCATACATATCGTTAATACTTAGACGTTCGTGAGCTTTAGATGAGACATAGTGAACATTCCCCGAATCTCGGATCTGCGAAGGTTAATTCCTGGATAATCGATTTTAAGCTCTTAATTAATCATATTTAACAAGGTGTGTCAATTTTGAGTGTTTCGAGAGTTCAAACTTCAGGAATTTTAGATGTAGCTCGAAAGGAAATTCCCGAAACCCGAAATTGCGAAGTGATTAATTATCTAGTAAAAGTCTGAATTAATCATATTTAACTTTAAGCATTTCAGAAATTCGAACTTCAGAGATTTTAGAATATAATATTGGGTAAGCATATGAACTCCGACGTGAGAAGTCATTAATTATCTCTTGATCATGATTAACTTAATTAATTAACATTTAATACTTTGGCATTTTGATATTTTGGTGATTCGGAGTTCGAAGCTTTTATCGTTAAGACTTATAGAATTGTCTGAAGCGCGAAGCTCCAGAGCGACCATTAGTGATTTGCGTCTTTAAAAATCAGGAGGCTCTGAAACTTAGGAGGTATTAGGGTTGTTCGATCAAAAAATGGGAAACTCATCAATGGTGGATATTGTGCATGCCGTATTTCTAGTTAACCGATAATGGAATTGAATTAAAATTCGAAAGTCACTTTCTGAATTACCGTTTCCTTTGGGAAAAACATATTTTCATGAGATGAGGAATATAAATCTCAAAAGTTTATAATTATGTGTGTTCCAACATAGGCTCCATATGGTGATTGTGGCTCCCTGTGAGATGTGAAAGAACAATAGACCAAGTGTGTTTATTGGGTAAATGGAGTCATTATTGCATTTCTGGGAAACACCTTTAGGAATTAATCACACAGAGAAAAATTGAACTTCAACCGAATCTCAAAAAACCTTCAAAACATACCTAATCATTTATCTCAAGTTAGGCTATTTAAAATTTCCCTTTCATAAAAATGAGTTTGGATTTTCTTAAGATAATCAAAACAACTTTAACTGAAATAACAGACTTCTATCGGCTTCCTTCCCGTCAAGGTTAAGTTGATGTAATAATTTATTTAGGGAATCCCTCATCGGTTCAGAGTGTAAATATTATCGGAAAGAGAATTAGATGTCAGAGTATGTTTTATAGATATGTATGACATCCATATAGATATCATATATATTGCTTCACTTCCAGTGAGCTTGTTCAGTACTCCAGTGAAGTTACCTACTTCTCCCATTGAATTTCCTTTCACCACTTCAATTAGCACTTTTTCATTTTGCTGAGATGAGGGAAATCATTACATGATTTTACTTTCATCATTTCTTTTGGACAAAATGGGGGCAATCAAATTTCTAATTTCCTTTCACCATATGTATTATATTTTAATATTTTGAAGTGGGGGAAATCAATATGTATGTATCATACAAGGGATGATATCTGCTTAAAATTTTCAATTCCGATCTTCAATACACTTTTGCCTATAGGGAATAATTTATAGGGATTTTGAATTTCAGGGGTCAACCTTGAGCGAATTAGTCAATTTAAAATCCAATAGAAGTTCTAAAGTTATCAGGATTAGCCTAGACATACTTTCTTTCAATTAAAAGGAAAATACTTTCATCTAATCTCATTTTGGAGATACGTTTTTAAGTTTTCAGAGTCAAGGTGAATTTCTTTCTTTCTATGAATACTAAGGAAAGGAAAGAGAAATTCAAAAGTGAATAAAATCTTGGGGTAGGCAAAATAAAACAGAGCTAAGAATCAAAGGATCTGAAGTGAAAGAATTTCATTCCCAGACAATTTTGTTTCTTGACTTTTTAGCTTCAGAATTATTCTGTAATATTCATAATTTTATGATTTTGATCAGGTGATAATATCTATATGAGTGAAACCTCCTTTACATCTGATACAATTTCCTTAAAATTTTAGCTTGAACTAATGAAATAGGAGTTCATACCTCAGATTGCCTTTGTATTTTCAATCAAGTAAATCATTAATTTATCAGTTGTTTTGAGAGAAAGCAAAGGTTTTGAAAACTAAGTGTTGGATTTTGATACATTGATGCAGGAGCATCGTAGAAAGCCAAATCACGCGCCTAGCCAAAGAGACAGTTGGATGCGCAGATGTAATTTGAACACGTTTTTGTGAAAACATTTTGAAAGTGCAGTTGCATTTATATCTGAAGATCCAAACTGATTTTGGAGCGTATGTTCCTATCCACGTATGTAATAAGAATTTAAGTCTGTTTAATGCAAGTAGGTAGGTTTAATTTAATAGATTAGACAGTTTAGGAGCATTGGAGGGAAAACGGATGATAGACACCCTTCCCTTGTATCTTGAAAATAACTCATTATTATTCAGAATTTTTGTAAGTTGTAGAGCTTCAGAGGAGAACAGAGAATTTTATGCATTCTAGCTGTTGTTATTTACCATGTATAGGATCACTGGAGTTAATATAATAAATCTTTGATTCCACTCTATGTGTTTGTTATGGTTGTTGGAACCACCTGTTGAATGGTATGTTGCAGGCTAGTTTATATTCTCTGTGTGCATTTTATTTCAATGAAATCTATGTGTGTATGCTCTAGAATTCTATGTTGAATGTTTGAATTTTGTATAAGGAGAGAATGAGTTTCATTTGTTTCTCTTTCTGATAACTTCTGCAAAGAGTGCAGTAGAGGGTCCACAAGGAGTGCGTCAAGCAGGCTATGAGTTTCATCTCAGAACTCTCAAAGAAGTTTCAAATCATGTTTTTACAGGCTGAAGTGCAAGGTTAGCTTAGATCTGTGCAAGGTGTGTGCAGGTTGGGCGAGGTCTGGGATTTTACCAAATCAAGAGGGAGATTGAGAGACTGTTGTTGCAAGAGGTGCACAGAGTCTAAGACCCAAATAACCAGAGGTTATTTGAAAATCATCGCAAGGAGTGCGTGCAGGGACTCTTTTGGAAGCCTCGAGTTCACAAGCGAAAGCTCAGAAGGGATAGAACATATGAAGTGTTAAAAGGGAGGCGGAGGTCGAAATCATCTCACAGAAGTCAAGTTCAGGAGGGAGGACGCCAAGTCATTTGGCCATAAGTCCTTGAGAAGTTGAATTGGATGGTGGAATCGCTTCAAGAGGAAGTGCCAAAGTTTTATGAGCCATGGGATCTTGTGGAACAATGAAAGGATTAAGACCGAGTGTCTTTCAACACTCTTAATCTCAAGAAGGATAGTGACCATCATATCTGGATACAACGAGGGTCGTTAGATCGAGGAAGGCACACAACTGTTGATCTTGTCAAAGGAATGATTTCGAAGTCAGGGATTTGTAGAGGGAGAGGAACGAATGTTCGTTGTTCTCTCAAGTTGTGAAAGCCAAATACTCGTGAGAACAGGTGGCAAGGACCCACTCTATAAGCGGAGTAAACAGAGGTGACAGGTGGCATGCACCCATTTCTTTGGGTGGAGTCAACCTTCGTTGACATATCGCGTTTTGGGGATTTGTAAGGGAAGAGCACGAGAGGTTGGCACTCCAACTCATGAAGTCATGAGTTGCGAAAGGTTCTTACATTAAGGTTTGGTTGTGGTCCTATCAGAAAAGGGGATGAAGATGGGGCTTACACCTTAAGCCCATTTTCAATTTCTCTTTTCAGCTATTGCCAAGGGTCGTGGCATTGTATTCGAAGTGCCCAACTCCCGAGACCCAAAATACTTTGTGGGCTTAAACAAGGAGTTCAGTTAACCCTTTTCATGGTTTAGAGAAGATCCTATGTGGATCTCGGCCTGAGGGAAGGAGGTCTACACTAGTTTTGGTATCAGAGCCTAGAACAAATTCTTTGCTTTCTATAGAAAAGAGAAAAGAGGAATTTTATAGCCATGCCATCGAGAAGAAGAGAAAGGCCCATACCTGATCCAGTAGTAGAAAGAGAAATGTGTGAATTATGTGCTAGACTTGATGCTGTAGAGACAACATAGAGGTGAATAGTTGATGTTGGGGATATCAGCGAAGATGAAAGTGAAAATGAAGGAGAAGAAGTTGCAGTCGAAGATGCTACAAAAGAATGCCTATTCAGGGTTGTTGCAAGGATAGGTGCTAGGGAAAAAATGGGCATTCCAATGTATTAAGGAAACCTAGATGTTGAAGAGCTTCTAGACTGGATTAGAGCTCTAGACAAACACTTCGACTATGAGGATGTCGAGGAAGACAAGAAAGTCAAACATGTCGTTACTAGACTTAAAGGGCATGCAACGTTGTGGTGGGATGAACTGCAGGCTGACAAACGTTGCAAGGGCAAGCAGAAAATCAAGAGTTGGGATAGAATGGTTGCAAAAACGAAAGCCAAGTTTATACCCATGGATTATCAAATAAATATGTTTTAGAGGATGCATAATTTGAGATAGAAGTTGATGTCGGTGAAATAATACATTGAAGAGTTATATAGGATAAACATCAAAGCAAGTCATCGGAAAAATGATGATGAGAAAGTTTCCAGGTATATGAATGGTCTATGATATGACATTCAGGACAATATGAGCATGATGATCATCTGAATCATAGAAGATGCTTCTCAGATGGCTCTAAAAGCTGAAGAGAAGTTGAGACAAAAGCAAGGTCAAAGAGGCTGAGGCAGAATTCAAAGAAGAGGCAAGACAATTTCCCAGGACAAAACTTAGAAGCCTAAAGAAGAGGGGAGGAAACCTCAAACTCAATCTGAGAGAGGAGGAAGCTCACAGGGGAGGCAGTATGCTGATAGAAATACTTTTCCTTGAGCCATAGGAAGAGGAAGAGGCAGAGGAGGTGAAGTGAAATGCTTTGTCTGTGGAAAAATTGGACATAAATCCTACGAGTGTCCAGATAGGAAGAAATATGGTGGTGAAACTCACATTGCCAAATCTCAAGGACATAATATTGAGGCAGAGGATGTTGAGGGTAGAAGATTTTTGATGATGCAGAAAGTTCTCTTGAAACCGGAGAAGGAGCCAGAGAACCCATCCCAAAGAAACAGTTTGTTTCAGACTTCTTGCAAAACCAAAGACATGGTATGCAAGGTCATAGTGGACATTGGTAGCATAGATAATATTGTATCCACGGAAATGGTAGAAAAGCTGGAGTTGGAGACTGTTGCGCATCCAAGCCCATACAAAGTTTTGTGGCTACAAAAAGGACATCAGGTAAATGTCACTAAACAATGTTTAGTTGGATTTAAAATAGGAGGATATAAAGATGAGGTATTATGTGATGTCATTCTCATGGATGTTTGTCATCAATTGTTGGGTAGACCATGGAAATATGATAGAAATGTGGTGCATGATGGGAGAAATAACACGTACACTCTGGAGAAAAATGGTAGGACGCACATGTTGCTGCCAATTAAGTATAAAGAGGTGAAAACAGAGATGAGCAACACTATACTTCTTATGAGTGGGAAGGAACTTCTTAAGGAAGTCAAGAAGAAGGAAGACACACAATTCATTTTGGTTAGGAAGCCCATAATTGTTTTGAACAACACTAGGATAGATGATTTACCGGAAGAAATCTAGGAGTTGCTGGAAGAATTTGTTGATATAGTAGTGGACGAACTGCCTTGTTCGTTTCCACCTATCAAGACTATAAGTCATCATATAGATCTTATACCTGGAGCCAGTTTGCCAAACAAAGAAACTTATAGGTTGACGCTGCAAGAGAATGAAGAAGTTAAGAGACAGGTCCAGGACTTAATGGACAAAGGATTGATTCAGGAGAGCTTGAGTCCATGCGTTGTTCCAACAGTTCTCATCCCAAGGAAGGATGGTGGCTGGAGAATGTGTACAGACTCAAGGGAAATCAACAAAAATACCATCAGGTATAGGTTCCCATTGCCAAGGATGAATGACTTGATGGATTGCTTGAGTGGAGCAAAGTTTTTTTCTAAGATTGATTTGAAAAGTGGATATCATCAGATTAGAATGAGACAAGGTGATGAATGTAAGACAACATTCAAGATGAATGAAGGGTTGTATGAAGGGCTGTATGAATGGCTTGTCATGCCATTTGGCTTGACGAATGCGCCCAGTACTTTCATGAGGTTGATGAACGAAGTCCTGAGGGATTTCATTGGGAAATCCGTCATTGTATATCTTGATGATATATTAATTTTCAGCAAAACTGAAGTAGATCATTTGAAGTATTTGGTTGTAGTGATGGGAAGGTTACAGCAAGAGAAATTGATGATCACCATGAAGAAATCGTCATTTATGAGGACATAACTCTTTTATTTGGGTTTTGTTATCTCTGCAAATGAATTGAAAATGGATCTGGAAAAGATAAAGGCGATTAAGGATTGGCCATTGCTAAAGAGCATGTTTGAAGTTCGAAGCTTCCATGGTTTGGATAGATTCTACAGGAAATTCATCCGAAACTTCAGTGGAATTAGTGCACCGATGATGGATACAGTGAAGAAAAGACATAAATCTTTTCACTGGACGGAGGAAGCGGAGAAGAGCTTCAACCTGCTGAAGAAGAAGATCACTGAGCAACCAATTCTGGTTTTGCTAGATTTCAGCAAGACATTCCAGGTCAGGTGTGACACGAGTGTATTTTCCATTGGAGCAGTATTAAGCCAAGACAACAGGTCAGTTGCGTATTTCAATGAAAAATTGAATGAAGAAAAGATTAAGTACTCCACGTATGACAAAGAATTATACGCAGTCATACAAGTGCTGAAGAAATGGAGGCATTATTTGGTTCCAAAAGAGTTTGTTTTGTACAACGATAATCATGCTTTTCAATTCGTGACTCGACAGGAGAAGTTGAACCAAAAACATGCTAAATGGGTTGAATACATGCATAATTTTACTTTTGTGATTAAGCATATTTCTGGAACTTCTAACAAAGTTGTTGATGCTTTGAGCAGGAAATGTTTGTTTATGCAGGAATTTAGAGTTAAGACTTTGGGTTTTGATAACCTCAAACAAATGTACGAGGATGATCTAGATTTCAAAGAGGCATATGAGGCATCTCAGAATCCAATTCTGAGGGATAGAAGCCAATGGATAGAGTACATGATCCAGGATGGACTATTGTTCAGGGGAAATCATCTATGTATTCTAAAATGCTCCATGAGGGAGAATTTTCTGAAGGAAAAGCACAGCGCGGGATTGGCCAGACACTTTGGCCATGAAAAAATGTTCTCAAAGTTGAATGGCTCATATTATTGGCCAGCGATGAGGACAGATGTGAAGAAATTTGTGGACAGGTGCAGAATTTGTCAGCACACGAAGGGAAAAAGGAAGAACGCAGGGTTATATCAGCCATTACCCATACTCGAAAGGTCATGGGACACAATGAGCATGTATTTCATATTAGGACTACCAAGGACACAACGGGGATATGATTCAATATTTGTAGTGGTAGAAAGATTTTCAAAGATGGAACATTTCATACCATGCTAGAAAACCAGTGACGCAACTCATATTGTAAACCTGTTTTTCAAGGAAGTCATCAGACTTCATGGCTTGCCAAGGAGTATCGTTTATGATCGAGATACCAAGTTCATAGGAAATTTCTGGAGGACCTTATGGAAGAATCTGGGGACAAACTTGTCTTTTAGCTCAGCGTATCATCCTCAGATGGATGGACAGACAAAGGTCATGAACATGAGCTTGGGAGATTTGTTAAGGAGATTAGTGACTCAACACCACAGTCAATGGGATCACATTCCACCATAGGCAGAATTCGCTTACAATGATTCACTCAATAGAATCACAGGGAAAAGTCCATTCCAAATTGTATATGGAATGCAACCAAGGGGAGTCTCTGAATTGAAAGATTCAGAACAAGCTGAATTCAGGAGTGCTAGTGCATAGGACTTTGCAGAAGGAATGAAGGAGCTTCATAGCAGAATCAAGGAGCGATTGCAGAGTTCAAGTCAAGAGTACAAGCATAGAGAAGATCAACATAGGCGATAAATTCAATTTGAAGTTGGTGATTTGATTCTTGCGCATTTGAGGAAGGAAAGGTTCCCAAGGGAAACATACAACAAGCTGAAGATGAAGAAAATTGGACTGTGCAAGGTCATAAGAAAATTTGGGGCAAACCTGTATGAGATTGAATTACCCAATGGGGTCGAAATCTCACTAATATTCAATGTCATGGATTTGTACCCCTACAGAGCTGAAGAAGCAGGAGCAGAGGATGAACAGGAAGAAATTCCATGGACGAAACAAATCCCTGTAGTTGAAAAGCCACAGATGGAAAGCATAATTGACAAGAGGATTAGCAGTAAGACCAGGAGAAAAGAGTATTTTGAATACTTGATCAAGTGGAAAGGACATCCAGTTGAAGATGCCAATTGGGAGGATGAAGCAGCAATTCAAAATCATGGACAAACAGTGAAGGAACTCATGAACAAGAGTTCATGAAAATTTTCAAGCGAGGGAGTATGATGCAGGAGCATCATAGAAAGCCAAAGCATGCACCTAGACAAAGAGACAGTTGGATGCATAGATGTAATTTGAACATGTTTTAGTGAAAACATTTTGAAATTTAAAATCTGAAGCATTAATGTAATGGACAGGAGGAAAGTGCAGTTGCATTTATATCTGAAGATCCAAAATGATTTTGGAGCGTATGTTCCTATCCGTGAATGTAATGGGAATTTAAGTCTATTTAATGCAAGTAGGTAGGTTTAATTTAATAGATTAGACAGTTTAGGAGAATAGGAGGGAAAACGGATGATAGACACCCTCGCCTTGTATCTTGAAAATAACTCTTTATTATTCATAATTTTTGTAAGTCGTAGAGCTGCAGAGGAGAACAGAGAATTTTATGCATTCTAGTTGTTGTTATTTACCATGTATAGGAGCACTGGAGTTAATAGAAGAAAGATTTGATTCTAATATATGTGTTTGTTATGTTTGTTGGAACCACCTGTTGAATGGTATGTTGCAGGCTAGTTTATATTCTCTGTGTGCATTTTATTTCAATGAAATCTATGTGTGTATGCTCTAGAATTCTATGTTGAATGTTTGAATTCTGGATAAGGGGAGAATGAGTTTCAGTTGTTTCTCTTTCTGAGAACTTCTGCAAAGGGTGCAGTAGAGGGTTTGCAAGGAGTGCGTCGACCAGGATATGAGTTTCATCTCAGAACTCTCAGAGGAGATTCAAATCGTGTTTTTACAGGATGAAGTGCAAGGTTAGCTCAGAGTCATGCAAGGTGTGCGCAAGTTGGGCGAGGTCTGGGATTTTACCAACTCAAGAGGGAGATTGAGAGATTGTTGTTGCAAGAGTTTCACATATTTGAAGACCCAAATAACCAGAGGTTATTTGAAAATCGTTGCAAGGAGTGCATGCAGGGACCCTTTTGGAAGCCTTGAGTTCACAAGTGAAATCTCAGAAGGGATAGAACCTATAAAGAGTTCAAAGGGAGTCAGAGGTCGAAATCGTCTCACTGAAGTCAAGTTCAAGAGGGAGGATGCCAATTCATTTGGCCAGAAGTCCTTGAGAAGTTGAATCAGATGGTGGAATATCTTCAAGAGGAAGTGCCAAAGTTCCATGAGCCATGGGATCTTGTGGAATAGCGGAAGGATTAATATTGATTGTCTTTCAACACTCTTAAGCTTAGGAAGGATAGTGACCATCATATCTGGATACAATGAGGGTTTTTGGATCGAGGGAGGCACACAGTCGTCGATCTTATCGAAGGCATGATTTCAGAGTCGAGGATTTGTAGAGGGAGAGGAATGACTATGCGTTGTTCTCTCAAGTTGCGAAAGCTGAAGACTCGTGCGAACAGGTGGCAAGGACCCACTCTGTAAGCAGAGTAAACAGAGTTGACAGGTGGCATGCACCCATCTCTTTGGGTGGAGTCAACCTTTATTGACATATCGTGTTTCGGGGATTCGTAAGGGAAGAGCATGAGAGGTTGGTACTCCAACTCGCGAAGTCGCGAGTTGCGAAAGGTGCTTACGTTAAGGCTTGGTTGTGGTCCTATTGGAAAAGGGGATGAATAGGGGACTTACACCTTAAGCCCATTCACAATTTCGTGTTTTGGCTATTGCCAAGGGCTGTGGCATTGTATTCGAAGTGCCCAACTCACGAGACCTGAAATCCTTTGCGGGCTTAAACAGGGAGTTCAGTTAACCCTTGTCGTGGTTTAGAGAAGATCTTGCATGGATTTCATCCTGAGGGCAGGAGGTATGCACCATACATCCTTATCTCTCAATGGACAGTATGTATTCTGCAGGAAAACAAAAATGGGAAATGTCAGAAAATTCCATAGAATAGAAATGATATGTGGTACAGATGCTTTTATATTTTTCTTTGATGATATCAAGCAAATCTAGTTTATTTACAATAAAAGTAAAAATAAAATTTAGACAATTTACAAAAAATAAAAATAAAAATAAAAAAATCGCAAACCGAAACATGAAAAACAAATCCAGTATATACAAATGGAAATCTGAAATAATATTATTGCATAAAATGTTTTAGGTAACTCCCGTTGATAGGAGTGTGAAGAATTTTTCCGTCGAGGTTTTCCAGTAAGAATGAATTTTTCCCCTCAGTAGCTGCAATCTTGAATGGACCAAACCAGAGATGGTCAAACTTGCCTTGTTTCCCTGTATCTTCTTTTCTAGCATCACAATTTAAAACTATATCTCTAGGAAGAAACTCCCTTTCTTTATCCTTTTTATCAAAAAGGGCCTTCATATTATCTTGGTACTTCTGAAGTTTGTCATCAACTTCGGCCCTATTTTGTTGGACTTTGGTTATTTGGTTTATCCTTCGTGTGACATCATTTGGCTCTTCATTTGCATCTTTATAGAGCTTCATCATAGGAAGAGAAAGATTGATAGGAAGGATGACGTCAATACCATAAACCATTTGAAAAGGGGACATACCTATCGATTTCTTGGTGCCGATTCCATTTGCCCATAAGGCGTATTTCAAGTGAACGTTCCAAGCCTTCTTATTTTCTGTCAACACTTTTTTTATTATGGTCATCTGGATCTTGTTGGATGAATCAACCAACCCATTCCCTTGAGGGTAATAGGTTGTAGAATGTCCTAGCACAATGTTGTATTTTTGGCAGAAATTGACCATCGTCATAGATTTGAAAGCTTGGGCCTTGTCAGTGACTATTTTTTGAGGACAACCAAATCTCGATAGGATGTTCTCTTCCAAGAAGCTTATTACCACTGAATTCGTAGAATTCCGATTTGGAATGGCTTCGATCCATTTTGTGAAATAATCGGTAGCAGTTAAAATCCATTTATGTTGGGCCCTTGATTGCAGATGGATTTCTCCGATGAAATATTGGCCCCATTGTTGAAAGGGAGATTTTTCTTGGACCGGGACTAAAGGTAGTGCAGGTAGCTTTTGCTTACCAGAGAATAGTTGGCAAGAGTTGTAGGAACTGACCTTGGCATTCACTTCAGTAAATAATTTTGGCCAATAATATCCAGCTCTTAAAATCTTGTAGGTCGTTTCCCTCCAGGCGTGGTGTCCTCCACACACCCCTTCATGAAATTAATTTATGACACCTTTCGTTTCAGATTCTATTAAGCAACTTAACAAAAAACCTAGGGGATCCTTCTAGTACAGTTGGTCATCAATAATACAATATTTGACTGTGTGTAGCTTCAAAGTTCTCGCTTTGGAAGAGGTCATATCATTCGGGCACTGAAGGGTCAGGAGGTATGAAACAATATTGCAATACCAAAAAGAGGAAAAAAACTTATCTTGAATCTGAATTGTAGGTGTTTGATCATCAAGATCCTCTATATACGAAAGATATTTGTGTGATTCCAGGTGATTTATATTGGGTGCTATGAAATTTGATTCAGCTAATAGTTTCTCCAGGCCTTGACCTTTGACTAATTTGGTCGGTTCCACTTCTAGATAAAATTCTTGAATTTTAGTCAGCCAACGTCCTCTTCTCCCATCACTATCCTGCTGAACTAAAATGTCTTTAATAACATTAGTCAACACATAAGCGATTATCTTGGAATGAAGTACATATGTTTTGAAATATTTGAGATCTATCACCATTGCGTATGCTTGATTTTCAAGTATATAGTACCTTAACTCTGCATCCCTGAGGATTTTTCTGAAAAAATCTATTGGTTGCTCGAAACCCTCTTTGTTCTTTTGCAGGAGTACCGCTGCAACAATATGTTCGGAAGCAAACGAAAAGATCAAGAATTCCTTTGTGCTAAAACTGGTGCTTCCCCTATGGATTTCTTGACGCGCTCGAATGATGCTTTAGCCTCAGTAGTCAATTTCACTTCGACATATTTATTCAACATATCTATAATCATTTTAATTATTTCAACAAAGTTGGGAATGAATCTTCTCAAAATATTTATCTTTCCTAAAAAAGATTGAATTTCTTTTCTGTTCCTAGGAATATTAATTGTGTCTATAGCCTCAAATCATTTCAGGTCAACTTTGATTCCTTCTTTTGATACTATATGACCCAAGAGCTTACATTCCTGCATAGTGAAGTGTGATTTCTTAGGATTAAGAGACAAACCAAACTTTCTGCATGTTTCGAAGGTATGCTTGAGGTGCAGTGGATGTTCTACATCAGAGTTAGAAAAAACCATCAAATCATCAAGATAAATAATGATGAACTTATCTCTCTCTCCTACAAACGCAATTTCCATTTCTCTTTGGAAAGTATCCCCTGTGTTCATCAAACCAAATGGAATTTTATCGTACATAAAAGTTCCCCACGGAGTGGTAAACGCAGTTTTTTCTCTGTCATCTTCATCGACAACGATTTGATTGTATCTGGAAAAACCATCAATCATGGACATTCTGTTAGCTCCAACTATTTTTTCCAGAACATGATCCATTTTTGGTAGTGGGTAATTGTCTTTGAAGGATGACCGATTTAAGTTTCTGAAATCTACACAGAGCCTTATTTCACCATTTTTTCTTTCTGATGGGTACCAAATTCGCTACCCAGTCGGAATATCTGAGTGGAATGATAATTTTTTCATCGATAAGTTTCTTGACTTCTTTTTCTATCATTGGCAGGAGGATCGGATTTATTTGTCTGAGTTTCTACCTGAAAGGTTTGATGCCATGTTCCAAAGGAATATTGTGTTCAACGAGATAGGTATCATAAGTTTTCAGATAATCATAGGACCACGCAAAGACGTCTTTATATTTCTTAAGAAACTTGGAGTACTTATTCTTCATTTGGGCTGGCAGGTATTTAGATATATTGACCAGTTTATGATCTTCTTTAGTTGCTATATTACAGTTTTCAACCTCTTCGGGTTGAGGTCATAAGGTATACTTTAAGGGTATGGCATATTGGTCAAACAACCTCTCTAAGGGGATCATACCTATGGGAATCTGATTTTTCTTAAGCACAAGCATGTGGTGGTTTGCAATCTTATCCTAGAATTTTTTGGGGTCTTCACCTTCTTGCATAATACAAGTGGGATCATTCTATTTTTTCTGATCTATGTGAGTTTTAGAAAACTCATCAATCATCTCCAGGAAATGTTTAATTTGTTCATCATCTTCGAACACTTGCCAGTTTTGAACGATGTTTGGGATCGAAGGTCTGTGTCTCATCTCAATGTGATACTTCAGTTTAGGATGGTAGGTGGTACAAAGGTCGCAACATCTTTGGCTAAAGAATCGGCTTGCTTATTTTCCATTATGGGAATGTATTGAATGTTAAAGAATGAGAATAAATTCTCTATCAAATCATAGGTGCAATTTCTATATGACCTTAGCCTTGGATGCTTGGCTTGATATTGTTGTTTTATTTTTTTCATGATGAGCTCTGCATCACCATACACTATCAGATGTTCAATTTTTAACTTTCTGGAAACTTCTAATCCTAAGACTAGAGCTTCATATTCACAGAAATTATTCGTATAATCAATCTCCCCATGTAATCTATATGATAAGGGAATAACGTACTCATATCCTGGCACTAAAAATAACACTCCAAACCCTACTCCTTCGCAAGACGAAGCGTCATCGAAAAACATTTTCCACATTCCTCCTCTACTATTTACATTTTTCTTTTTTCTTTTTCTACTTTCTTCTTCTGTACATTCTTCGAAGTCATCATCTAGCGATAATATACAATTTCCTAAGTCATGATCAACAACATAGACTGAGTAATTATTTGGATTCTGAGGGTCACTTACAGTATACGCTAGTCTTGTTTCTCTGTAAAGTCGAGTGAATTGCCCACCGAAAATCGGGATCGTAGTGTAAGTCATGTCCACCAGAAGTGATCCTCCTAATTTGGCACCCCAAGACCTAGATAGAAGCATGGCGTACTTGGAAGGGACATCAGGAATGACTACATCCATAAGGATACTTTTTACAGGGATCTGTGCCCGATTTACTACCAAATCTTTGATCATTCCTAGACACTTAAATTTTCTGGAATCAAACAAATACAAGTCTTGATAAGGTCTAGTAATTTTGAGTCCCAATTTTTCCATGATAATTTTAGGTAGTAAATTATGAGAAGCTCCAGAATCTAACATGCAGTTGTGGAGTAAATGGTCATGCATAGTTAGTGTAATATAAAATGGAGCAACAAAATCCTTGGTGTTTTCGATGTGTGTACCAAACATGAACGTAGGTCTTTCATCTTGTATATTAATAACATATGTGTGACATTCATTATTAGAAAAAATTATCATTTTCGCAATTTGCTTTCTATAAATTGGATTTTTCGCAAGCTCAACCAAAGGCACGAGGATTTTAATTTTACTAATTTCATTTTCTAAACTGAAACCTCTGATTTTTTTTTCAATTCCTCTGGTTGGAACTTCTTCTGTATTTTCTGGAATTTTAGTTTGGGTTGCTTCTGTTTCATTTGGTTTTTTCTGGGTAACTTGTGTTTCAGTTGGCGTTTTAATAACTGTTGCCTCATTCATTTTACTTTGTGACAAAATATTTTTCAGTGGATCATTCATAGAATTTTTCTCTCCGGGCCTTAAATTATACTTTTGTTGGAGTTCATCCATTATTGAGTCGGTGAGTCCTTGATAGGCAGAGTCTCCACAATTATTTATGCTTTCTTCATTATTAAATAGGGTTTCTAGATCTAAATATTTTTCATAATCCTTTCTAGTTAAATGTGCCTCAAGATCATCGTCACTAAGGTTGTTCATATCTTCTTATATCTCCTCATAATTTTTCATATTGTCCCTCTGCATAAAATTTCCAGTTTTAAACGGGGCTTGGATATTTTGATCTTCATTTTTTATTTGTCTTTGTTGCATCTGGGGGTTAGGGTTTCTCTTGAATTGATTCCTAGCGTAATTATTAGGTTTTGCTTGGTCTAGCTCCATTCTGGATATTTTGTTTGATAAATCTTTTATTATCTTGGACATCTCATCCATATTTTCTTCTGTGGACCTCCCAAATCTAGAGGGTCTGACTTGTTCTTTGAAACACCTAGGTTCTTTGGTTCCCATCTCAGTTTTAGTCTTTAATTTCTCAGAATCCATCATATTGGATTCAATTTCTATGGCATCGTCCTGCATCCCTGCTAAAGTGGCAGATCTTATTTCTCTTAAGAGGAGAGAAAGGTCATACTCAAAGGCTCCTGCAAAAGTTACCTTTGCAACAGGTTGAGAGGGTTTGACCTGAACTGGGATTTTATTGTACAGTTTGTTGAACCTCTGAGTAGATTCGAGAACTGACTCAGAATTATTTTTTCTTAAAGCCCCAAATTCAGTCAAATAATAGAGATGATCCTTCTTCTCCCCCCACTGTCTTAGGAAGGCATTTTGTAGATCATCATATGACCATATGGAACCTACCAAGAGCCCTCGGAACTAGTTTCTCACTTGTCCTTCAAAGGTTTGTACTAACATCCTTGAGTAAGCATATTCATTTTCGATGCCAAGAATGTCAGAAAACCGATCAAAAAAGGCTATGTGCTCGGTTGCGGTTAAATATCCTTCCCCCATAAATTTGGGTAGGTTTCTCATATAGTTTTCGGGAAAATCATGAAGGATGATAGGGAGGACCAAGGGGGCATATCTAGAAGCTACCTTGGAAAATATTCTAGGTGGTGGAGGTTGTCCTTTCCCTTGTTCACCTGCTCCTCCGCCTCTGGTGCCACCACCTTTGAAAACAACCATTGGAAGTATAAGAGATGAACTTCGGGGGTTGAATAGGGGATTTTCAAAAACTTCGAGGGACTAAAGTAGTAACCTTTCGACTACTTCAGGATGTGGTGAAGAGAAATGGGGAAAAAGACCTTGAGGAACCGAAATCTCTATACAAGGGGGAAAATGGAAATGCGAGTTGGTTTCTTTAGACTTACAAGATGTATATATAGGAGAACTGATAGGGGATGAATCAGGGTATAAAATATATTCTTCGGAGCTTTGGGAAACTGGAACTTTCCCTTCGGGGAAGGAAATAACTGACAGGATATTAATAACAATGGCTATTGAAAGGGATATTTTGTTCAAACCGGTAGGAATATCAGTCAAGTTAATATCAAATTTTATCTTGGGTATAATCACATCTGGATTCTCAAGCTTAACCTCAGGTCTACTAGTTGAGGTCTTTGTAGAGGGTACTTGTTTAAAAATCACTTCAGGGGTTAGTTATTCAATCGAAACCTTAGAATTAACCTGTTCAAATTTGGGTTGATATACTTTACCTATTGATGCAGTAGTCGATTTGAGGTATCCCTTTGGTTTCAAAAACTTTTTGGGATCTGACACTAGTGTGGTATGCTTATCGTTTGGATTATTTTTGGTATTCTTTCGACCGAATGCCAGTTTTATCTACGGTGGAGTCGCCAAGTGAAAGATAAAAATAATCCTTACTTGTGTATTCAATCTTTGTTCACTATCAAAGATACAAATTTACCTTGTCGTTTTCCCAGGGAAAAATAGCTTCGTTTCTCTGTCCCTGGAAGCGGTGCCAAAAAGATGTTGTTTCTGAGATTAAACTTAAGGCTCAAAGAGTAATGTTAGGAATCATGAATGTTTGAAAATAATGTTTTAAAGAGTACTTTTTCTACCTTTAGTTATATAAGAAAGGATCCTTAAATGAAATTAATAATAGGACAGTACAGAGGTCATATTTCGTTGTCTGGGGCATAATTATAATATCAAATGGTGTGGGAGAAACTTACAAAATTGTTAAACAAAGTAAGGCATCAATTACTAAAGAGTCTCACCTTGTTGCAGTAGAAGAAAAGTGGAGAGTGCACCCTTGAACATGATATAAAATGTGGTAACTCATGTAGCTTGCATGTCTTGTATTACTTACAATAAATACAGAGGAAAAACTACTTACTTAATGAATTGCCGATATAATGTGATTACAGTAGTAGTGATAATAAATTGCAATCAATCACTTATCAAGGAATTACATAAAGAAATCTAGAGATATGGAAATACAAGAGAAACACATAACTCAAACTAAAAAAAAAATGGAATCTCTGTCTGCACTTGTATTAATACTCAAAAAAGGAGAGTTTTCTCTATTACACCTGGCAAGAAGTAGCCTTGAACAGATCTTGAATTTGTGCATTTATACAAAATTTGTCACAACTCAAAACAGTTGGACTTCTTACAATATTTGACTAAGATAAACTATATCTGAAATGAAACGATAGGGTGTAAAATCCGATGGGATTCGCTGGAATTTTATTATGTCTCTTCACCTACTGGGATAAACAGTTCTTTAGAGGGAGAAGGCTAATCAGATGGATAGATCTGCATGGTTCGTCAAGGAATGGATAACGGACGTATGAAAAGTAATCATTCATGGAAAAATGAAAATGAAATGGAGGTAAGCAGGGTAACCAATGTGGAAGGTGTGACAGGATGGAGGGTGAACGGGATACATGATGTGGATGACAGGTGTTGCTCCAATGTCCTTTTATGTTTCTCAATTTTTTGGGGGAGCGAGGGGGTGGTTTGAAGTAAATCGCCTTTTGTCCCACAATGTGCCCGGTGATGCCACGTAGTGAGACGAATAAAGTTTGCTCACATAGTAATTATCCAAAATACTTGGAATATAACAAAGTAATCCATGTAGGACTGTAAATAATATATGAATCGTTAAGATATGATAAGATATAATTTACAATTGAGAACAAGGGCTCGTTTATATACCCACACAAGGGTGCCCTTAACCAATAGTCATGTCCTTTGAGACATGACCTTTCATTATTATTAATTATTATTTATTAATTAATTATTATGTTATGAATATATATTTATGTATATTTATGTTCATAACACATAGCTCTTTTACTATACCACAGTTTCAATTGCGAGACCGCTCAGGAATTTTATCGTTCGAGCATGTTGAGTCCCTGCAAAGAAATGTGGTTGTTGATCTAGTCGCGATGTGCGATCTTTGCGCAACAACTAAGTTTAGTGTCACTGCTAAGGTTTATTCGGTTGCCAACTTAGGATCATTCTAAGAGCACTTGGATATGGCACCATTTTGGCACTGAATAAGAACACTTCCTAGAGGATGATCTAATGTGGTGGTCTGATGTCACTATGTTGACGTGTCATGAAAAGAGAAGTGGCACGTGTCTTCACCAGCTGGATGTCAGGGGTCATGACTGATGAGAGCACCAAATGTATGAACTGATGAATACCACGTACTTTGGTACTTCAGAGCTAGGGGGTGGTCATCATGTAAAGATGGAGCTCTAGATTGGATGATGACCATTGATCTGAGAAGGACACAAGGCAAAGATCTGCGAACTCCGGGAGAAACTGCTTCAGAGAAAAACAGGAGCAGGGAAGTTGAAATTCCCAAAGCCCAAATTCTCGAAGTGAATATTGATCGTCCGTCTCTGAGGATATCTAGAACCTGATTTGCAACTTTGGGGATTCTCTCTGGCGCTAGACCTTGTGCAACCTGTTACACGTCAAAATTACTCACTTCGATAGTGGCGCAAGTGTCGTCATTACAAGTGTCGCAAGTGTCGCATTTTGCTCACAAGGTCGCAAGTGTTGCATGTTGCTCACAAGTGTCGCAAGTGTCTGATAAAGCATACTGCCATGATGCCTATGTCGTGCCTATAACGACATGAGAAGGACACTTGAAACACCTCAAACATTTGATTTGGAAGAGGAGAAATGAGTCAGCAGACTTGCAAACCTTTTTCCATTTGAAAGCACCTCAAAAACTAAGCTTTTGAAGGAGAGCACTCCCCTATACCTCTTCTGGGAGTGCTGACGCTCCCCCTTACACTGTCTAGGAGTGTTATAAAGCTCCTTTGGCCCTTTTGAGGGAGCGATATGGATTTTGAGAGTGTTGGCGCCCCCCTAAAGCCTACTAGGGAGTGCTACAATGCTCTGATGTCCCTTTTGAGGGAGAGCTACCTATTCTGGGCAGTATTTATGTTGTTGAGATGAATGGGGGAAGGATCTTTTCATTCTTGGAAGGCAGTTGGATTCGAATCCCTAGTCCATCCATGATATTAGGGCAGATCCTCAACTGAAGGAGGTAAATCCTCAACTTCCCCAAGGATATCTCAAGTGGTTAAAGCCTCTCCAAGGCTATATAAGCAAGCTTTCTAATGTTGAAAGAGGACTGGAAAAGGAGAATCACACAAAACTTATGATCTCATAAGTGGTGTTGGAACAAAGATAATTTGGAAGAAAGAGACCTATGATCTCATAGGGAGCAATCAATGAAGCTATCATCATTCGAATCGTGGATCTTTTGAGTAAGGGATAGACAAGGCGGACTTGGCAGAGCTGTTGCAACTCATCCATGGCTGTAAGCAATGTTTTGTCCTCATTAATATAATTTGCTTGGCATGTTTCTTTCTAGTTTGTGTATGATCTTACATGAACTTATCATTGATAGATAGATCTGTTTTCGAGCTAATATCAATAGAGTAGGAAGTGGTTGTACTTTGTTTGTCTACAGGACTCATCGAAGAGCAAGAGTTTGAAGCTCGACTCGGAGCGTGCAGGGACAAACGTCGATAAAGAGGTAATTCTATTCTCCTTCCTTCTCACGTATTAGTTTGTATATATTTTGAAAGGAAGCCAGTGTCCGTGTTAAGCACTTTCTGTCTTAGAGTTAGGGTCTAGCTCTTTGAGGCAATCTACCTGTCCGCAGGGAGATTTTCCTACAACAGAAACCGGCGACTCCATTGGGGATCGAATCAGAACTTTCTTAGTTTTGTCTTTCCACATAAGCCTTGTCTTACACTCTGATTGTTTTCAGACCGTGTTCACCCCATTTATCTGATTGCACTTGCTGATTGACTCTTTATCCCATCACACTCAGCCTGATTGTCAAAATTTGACTGAAATTTTGGGTTTTTTGGACTTTTTGTGAGCTTTAGGACTCCAGCACTCCCCTGCCTTGTTAGCAAAGCACCAGCACTCCCTTAAGCTATTGGACAGAGCTTTATAATGCTCTGGTGGCCCTTATACCATAGCACCATCCCTTTTTGCCCAAAATCTCTTCAAAAATTGTATTTTTTGGAGGTCCAGACCCTGTTTCTTCACTTGCTGAGCTGCTTTGTGATTCAATGATGCTTCCTTTGACCTTTGACATGATTCCTCCTGATAAGTAAACATATTATTGTTCATATTTTATGCCCTTCTCCTTTATTTTTTGAGTTTTTGCTGTTGAAAGCTTGAAATCGATCCCCTGCTTTTTTCCTCTCCTATCCGACTGAGCGGGAACTCTAGTGAAGGACATTTGAAGTCTGTAACTCTTCTCATTTGGTTCTTTAAGGTCATCTAATCCAATCTCTTTCTCCTTCCTTTTGAATTTTTGGTTTTATTCCTCTTGTTTGATTGCAAAAGGGTGTGTTGTTTGTGCGAAATCTGCGTATTCTTGTCTGAATCTCCTTGATCTGAAAGGGTAGTTGGCAGGAGAAATTTTGCATTGAATTTATTATCATTCGCATACAAACGAAAAAAGTACATCTTAGTGATTAGTTTTCATTTATGAAATGTTGTAGCATCATATTGGATTTGATTGAGAACAAAATTGATTGAGGGCATTCCTTATTAAGTGTTTGATAGTGAAAACGATTCTTTCTCTTTCCCTTAAATAGGTATTCATTGAAAAGAAACGATTGTTTATCATATTTCATGCATATTTTTGGGAATTGAGTCATCATTCCATCAATTTCACTTTCGTACACCCTCTGAG